>CAUJBZ010000019.1:0-245493 GCA_963082915.1 Dolichopus griseipennis | reverse complement strand
ACAACTTTTTTACGTAATAACTAGGTACAGGTTCGTTTGGAGGTATGTCAACTTTACCGACATATGGAATTGCGTTAATCATGTACCCAGTACGAGCGTCGTTCATAGAAATTATTTTAATTCCATATTTATCAGGTTTTTTTTGGATTATAGCAAATAAATTGGCATCTACCTTTAAAGCTTAATTGTTGTTCGTCTATAGTGCAATGTTCATAAGGAATATAAAATTTACGGCACTTTTCTATATATAAATCCCAAAGCTCACGTATTGCTGCAAATTTATCGATTTTACGACGTAGTTCTCTAGTTTCTTTGTCATCAAAACGTACCATACGACATATAAATTCAAACCGATTTCGTGACATAGCAGCTCTATAAACGCCTGTTCCAAATGTAGGGTTCCATAATTCTTTTATGTCAACTTTGTTTTGCTTTAAAACCCCAATTATTAATAACAAGCCAATAAAAGCTCGAATTTCTTCACAATCCACATTTTTTTCATAAGGACTTGAAATTCTGTTTAGTAGTTTTCGGGAAATTTGTTCATTGGTGTGTTTAACAATTATGTCACACATGTCAGATGTAAAAAAAATATTGAACACATCTATTGGTTTTTTCACATATTTTGCTTCACCTTTACACCCTGGAAGTTTCAGTACAATATTTGAGCGAATTGGTCTTCCTCTTGAACTTAGTCTTTCAGGAGCATTCATTTTCCATCTGTTGTTTAAAATTTAATAAAAAGCATTTAAAAACAACCAAACATTGATATAGTTCAATTTATACCGATATTTATTTTTACCCAAAAAATACTTTATAGGTTTTTTTCTTTGAGTTGGACATGTTTCTTCTTCTAGTAGAGAACATTCATTCTCTTCCAATATTTCAACATCCCTAAATTCTATTGATAAATCTTGATTTTCATCTTCGTCGTCTCTCAAAATTTCATCAATCAAGGGCTCTTATTCTTCCTCATCACTGTCTTCGTCAGAATCTTTATTTATATCTTCCCGCAAAAGCAGCTCAATTTCTTCTATATCAAGATTTTTTTGCGCCTTTTAAAAAAAAGTAAAGTAAAAAAATTTTGATAAAAACTTTTACTTAAACCCCTATCATGGGTAAAAAATACCCAAAAATTTTCTAAACCTACCATAACTCTTTTCTCGCTGAACGACCTATCTTAACAAAATACGCAGTAAAACTAAACAATGTCACAATAATTTACATGGAATTTTTTTTTGGATTTTTTCTCGGAATTCACTATAGCGACGAAAATAAATTTTGTTCGGGTAAATTTTACCCATGAAAGGGGTTACAGAGTTAATCAACACAATTTCTATTTCAGCTATCTACAAAACACATATATTACAAAACCTAATTTTCTCACTAATTCGTTCTCTTATTATAAACACTTTTTTATATTTATTAATATTATCACTGATGTTATAAAATTTACTAAAAAAATTAAATTTAAACTTTCTTACGTTGAGATAAATGCTGGTTATATTTCTCATCAATTGGTTATATATAAAAACTTTAGCCTTGTAATATAAAAAAAAACTTAGATTCCACAAACTAATTATGTTCTTACATTTATTAAACATTTAATCAACAACAAAACCATTAATTTTCAACAATAAATATCAACCACATAAATTATCAGTTTTTATTCGGCTTATTATGATCATTATAATAATTCTTCCCAGTCTCAACTGTTATATTTTGTTTTGTGTACTTACTAATTTCGAACACCCAATTTTTACACAATTTAATAATATTCCATGATATAGCTAATATACAAAATCTATTAAATATAGATTATTTCACCCATATTGATCCAAATAAACAAAATACATTTTTCAAAAATAATTTCAATATGGTGTATTTAAATATTCAAAGCTTAAGGAAAAAATAATACAATGTCGAGGCCTTTAAAAAGAAGATTCATGTAATTGTTCTTACGGAAATATGGTTACGTAGTTCAGAAAACAAATTTTATAATATTGAAGGGTATAATGCTTACTTTGTCAAAAGAGATAAGTCATACGGCGGGGTTGCGATTCACATCAAAAATGATATAAATAGTTACCAAATATACTACGAAGAGTTTCAAAGAAGTAATATTTTGGGGGTTAAGCTTATAAAACAAAACTTAAATATATTTGGAGTATATAGAGCAGACGAAACCTCTATAGACGACTTTATTGACAAAATAGATTATATAACATTGCAATACAAACAATCACAATTTTTACAAAAAAAAACATGTAAAAAACACAATTTTTATAAAAAAAAAACTTACATTTTGCAGTTTTAAAACACTAATATTTAATTTATTTTATTTTATTATGTTTGTCTAATTTATGTACTTTACACAGTAAAAATTACAAACAAACTAAATAAAATATTTTTTACATTCCACTTTATTTTTGATTCGCTTTGGAAAATAACCCGTTTATAATTTTTTTTAAAAATTTTGATAAACAGGATATATAACTTTTGTCATACAGCTGTATGCATTTCTGTTTTAATTTTAGATACCCAGGTTAGTATAATATTTTTTATTTTTTGGAGTCCCTGGCACAGGTAAAATTGAAAATTTATATTGCCACAATAGTAAAATTTTCTCATGCCTGTTTACAAATTTTTCAAAAGATTTAGATATCCAGTATAAGAAAATTTTTGTAATATTGTCATACAAGGCCGTATACGTATTTATTTTAATTTTCGATTATCAGGTCAGTAAAATATTTTTTTTGGTCCCTGATATAAGTAAATTGATAATTTCGATAGCCTATAGGTAAAATTTTTGTCATGCCTGTTAACAATTTTTTTAAAAAAATTTAGGCACCAGTTTATTTAAATTTTAGATAACCAAGCTAGTAAAATATTTTTTATTTTTTGGTGTTCCTGGTATAAATAAATTTGAAAATTTAGATAGCTTTGATTTTTTTTGGCATCGAAACGTCAAATTGACGTCAAAACAAAAAAATTATTAATAAAAATTATAGTTAAAAATTATTAAAAATTCTTTATTTGTAAAATCATTTAAATATCGCGAAAACTTTTGTGTAAATAATTTAAACATAAATTAAATCATTATTCAAAATTTATTTAAAATTTATTTTTTATTTTATTTTCATGTAAGAATACTGAATGCGCGGGAACATTCAAGTAAACTATTAAATGCATAATTAGTTATAATTGATAAATAATACAATATCTTTTCATTTTAAAATTTTCTTCGAGTGAACACATGAATAACAAATAAACGAAAACTGCAAAAAGAAATTAGGTGTAACTGTGTAGGTAATTGGTAACTAACCTACATATATAATATGTATGTATACATGGTTAAGGAAAAAATTATAATATAGAAATTCTGTATACAAAAACATAAAGTTTTTTTTTTTTAATAATTTTATTTACATTATCGTTTTTTAAACACAAATTTAAACAATATTTTCTACATATGTATAAACTTTTTAAAATTATTTATATTTAGAAACTTTTAAATACATATTGTGTATATTTGGATTTTCATATTTTTACAATTATAAACTATTTTATTTTATTTTTTTTTTTGAACAAATAACAATTTAATAAACAACACATAAATAATTCAATATTAATAAATTAAATCTTAATACTTAGATTCAAAATTAATTAAAATAATAATATAAATTAATAATTAACTATTTAACTTCTAATAAACTATTAATTTTTAATTAAATATTTAACTAAACTTATTGTTTTTGTTTGCTTGTATATAAGATTTAAACGTCAAAATAAAAAAGAATTACCATACATATAAAAAATTACTCCATGTTCAAACAGACATTACATAGAAAGAAGTGTTAACACTTGCGTGACCAAAAGTTTGAAATGTGTAATAATGTTGGACGTTTGACGTTTAACAGAAAAGTAAACCAACTGATAACAGCTGTAAAAGATTTCCATTGAGTTTATTAATAATAAATTTGATTGCGGATGAAATAAATGAGGATGACATCACTTCGGTTTGAGAACTTCCTTCTAAAATAAACAACAATAATAATTTAAATAACACAATATACACGCCCGTATACGTATCTATTTTAATCTTATAAAACCAGTTTTGTAATATATTTATACGTGTTGATTTTAATGTTAGAAAACCAGGTTTGTAATATATTTATACGTATTTATTTTTATTTTAAAAAAGCAGCTTTGTAAAATATTTCTATATTTAATTATATTTAATAAGTGGAGGTAAAAATGAAAAATTATATAGCCTGGAAGTAAAATTTTTACAAATTTTTCAAAAAATTTGGATAGCTTGGATAGGAAAATTTTTGTCATGCCCGTTTACAATTTTTTAAAAATATTCATATAGCCTGGATAGGAAAATATTTGTCATGGTTGTTTATAATTTTTTCAAAGAATTTTGATAACCAGTATATATAAATTTTTTATACAGCTGTATGCATTAGTATTTTAATTTTAGATACCCAGGTTAGTAAAATATTTTTTATTTTTTGGTGTCCCTGGCACAGCTAAAATTGAAAATTTATATAACAACAATAGTAAAATTTTCTCATGTCTAAATTTTAAAAATTTTTCTATAGCTGTATGCATTTTTATTTTAGTTTTAACCCTTTCGAACCGGCTTTCGAATACGCAAGTTTTAATACAATTAAAGTGCGGAATATTTTTAGTATATAATTCTCTGGCAATATCAGCTAAATCTACCGAAAACAATAACATTTTATCGCGAAATTATGTGTGGCGTCGATTTGGCAGATCAGATGAGTGGACTTTATGACTACGACCGCAAATCTAACAAGTGCTGGAAGAAGATCTTTTACCGCTTGATAATGATGGCAGCAGTAAACGCATGGATCATTGGTAATGAGCTTCATCGTAAGAAAATACATTTCAAGTCGTTTTCGGTAGATTTAGCTGAGCCTTTGTTTGAAGAAGGTTCCAAATCTACAGCCTACCGAAGATCATCAATACCAGGTCCCGTACCTTGAAAATAAACCACGGGGATCCAGCACTTACCAATTGAAGGGAATACAAAACGGCGTATTATAGGTAAAAAACACAAATGCATTCAGTTGTATGACAAAATTTATATAAGTTAATTCAATACAATTTTTATTGTATTAAATTATTTAATATAAAAATTTCAATTTGATTTAAAAATTCAATTAAAAAACAATATTCTGCTTTTAGTTCAAAATAAATTCAACTTTATTATTCGACAGTAAATACAATAGTGATTCAATTTGTTACAATTTACAATTATTTATAGACTTATCTTTAACTTCCCTATTCTCAAAACCTCAAAATGGTAAACTCAAGTTTAATTATTTATTTAATTAAGTAGTTCAAAATGCATTTCCTCATTCTGAAGTTTTGAGAACAAAAAAGAAAAGAAAGAAATTCAAAAGAAATTACATAATATTAACAAAAGTTTAATTCTTTATTTAAAAAATCATAAATTAAAGAAATGTTTATTTAATCAAAAATTTAACCCAAATGGTCTAAAAGTATTATAAGAATTTAACATTGACCCCAAATGGTCAAAAAGTAATACAAAACAAAATTATAAAAAATGCTGACTTATAATATTTTAGTTTTATAAATACTACTCAATTAGTAGTATTTTCATTCATTAACAATATAAACAAAACATTGACCTTAAATTATCATATTACAATTTTAAATAAAAAATAATTTATTACAATTTATTATGAGTTATTTATTAGGGTTTTTCATTAGCAATTATTATAAATAATTTTATTACTCAATGGGTAACATTACAAAGCAACATTGTATGATGTTGGAAAGTGTCGTTGTATGAAGTTGGAAAGTGTCGTTAACTCCTCCCCCCTTAAGTTTGAATGTCCTCATTCAACAATTCCATTGGTTTAAGATGAAATATTACTGGAGCTTGATTTTGATTGATTTGTTTAACTGTAGAATTTTCGTTTTCTGATGCTTGACTTCCTTCATTGTTGATAATTAACTTGTTTCTTCTTTTATTTGAAATTAATAAAAGTGCTAATACTATTATTACTATAAAAGTAGTAATACTGAAATTAACATATCTGTCTCTTTGTCTATCATTATCAATTAAATTTATTGCTTTGGTGTTATTGATATTTATTTCTTTCAATAACTCCAAAGACAAATGTTCATGTATTTTACCAATTATAGAATTTGTTTGTAGAATAGCTGGTAGTGGCTTTATCTTGATGACTTCTGCTGATCTAAATTCTTGGTTGTTAACTTTTATTGTAGAATTATTAAATATTAATAGAAATGTCCCAGTAATATTCTGCTTGTTACCATCGATTTCAATTGGTCCCTCGTATTGGTTAAGTAATATAGTTCCTGTTGTTATTTCTTCGATCGTTAAAACATGTTGGTTGTTCGTAATGTTACACATTGAATTTTCACCCTTTATTAAATTCGGAATACAGGTGGAATTTTCTAAATTTACTAAATTTTCTTTATTACATATACTTATAAAATTAATATTTTTACAATTTTTTAAAATTCCAAATATTTTTTCTTTATTAATTAAGATTTTATTAAAATTAATTTGAGTTACAATATTTTTTCTTTTTATAGGTTTAATTAGTATTTCGTCAAAAATTTCAAATTTTGTCATAGGTATTTCAATAATATAGAATAGGCAAGTACCGTTACTAATAATCTTTATATTAGAAAAATTTAACGCTTCTTCTGGCGTTGAATATGGTATATTTTCTTTATCTAACAAATTAGTTATCGATTCAATTTCTAGTTTAGAAAGTAAAATGGAATTAATTACACCTACTTTTGCCCAATGGACAGAATATTTAATATTTATTACCTCTTCTTTAATTAACTTTAATTTATATTGAATTTGAACTACCGATTCATTATCAATAATGCTTTTATTTTTCATATTTAGTAAAATTTGATTAGTAATATTAGTTATTTCGTTTATCCTATCATTATGAATTTTATTAATAACAACCTGTTCATTATTATTTTCTAATAACCCATTAATTTTCTTTTTTATCATTATAAGATCAGAATGATCTGGAGTTCCAGCTACCCACTTCCATGCTGTTCCAAGGAAATTAATTGCCCTTTTCCTACGTTTTAATTTAAATTCATCTATTAGTTCCTGAATTTGTTGACTTTCGTGATCCAAATAATAATATAACGGATGTTCTTTATTAATGCGTTGTGATATTATAATTTTGATGTCATCTAGTATTTCCTGTATTCTTCCAATTTCGATGATATGAATAATTTTGAATTTACCTTCCTCTATTTTCGCTTGGCCAGTGTTAATGGTAATTACCTGCGAATTTGTGTAATCCAGTATTTGAACCTTTCCCATACATGCCGAAATTAGGCACCTAAAATATTAATTACGAATATTAGATTTATGAACTACTTTATTGGATTTTGTTAAAATGGTTGTATTCCTGTCTTCCTTAACTATTTCCTTAACATATCTATGTGTGAGTTTAGATCCTAATCTTTTATTATATTTTACATATACTACCTCTCCTACTTTATAATGTTTTATGTTTTTCCTTCCTTTATTATGAAATTCTAAATCCTTAACTTGTTTAATTTTGATTTTTTCTACATTGTGATATCTAGTTTTTTCAAATTCTTCTGGAGTCATATTTGTATTTCTGCCAAAAAATAATTCAATAGGCTTGTGTCCCGTTGTAGAATGAAAAGTGTTATTATACTCATTAACTGCTCTTATCATTAAATCTTCAAAATTACGGTTTGTTCCATCTGCCTTGAGACAGCGCATTATTTCTGCTAAAGTTGAATGAAATCTTTCAACCTGTCCATTTACTTCACTTTTATAAGGTGGTGTTGTATAAATTTTGATTTTTAATTCATCTTCCATCATGGATTTAATAGAAGCAGAATTTAATGATTTTTCATTATCAATAATAACCCATTCTGGTTTACCGTAATAGAAAAGTATATCTCTTAAAGCCAATCTCACATCCTCGATTGATCTACTTTTGATTGTCCTAACCTGAGCAAATTTTGTTAGTTTATCCAAAGCCGTCAGGGCTAATTTAGACTCAGTTGAAAATATGTCGATGTGAACTATATTTCCAGCATATTTTGGAATTGGGGTACTTTCTATTATCTGGTTATTTGGGTGTCTGTCGTATTTATTTTCCTTGCATACTGAACATCTGTCTACAAATTCCTTTAATTTTTTTGCAAGTTTTGGAAAATAGTAGAGCTCTAAAATATGTTTCTTATTTTCCTTTGCATTCCTATGAGCCCTACGATGAACTTGTGCTATTATTTCATCTTGTATGCTTCCGTCTAAAATATCTTGAATTAATATATTAGTAAACCTAATTTTATACCTTTCAAAATGTTCTCTGCAAACTTTTCCAACTTTTTGTTTAATGCATTCATCTACCATTAATCCATTTATGATATTTGAATTTAAAAATTTCCTTAATATATTAATCAAGTCTACTTCTGTAAAATCTTTTCTAATAAATTTATGTCTACTGTGAGTTTCAAATAAAGTTGAAAATTGATAATCTTCATTTTCATTAATTGTTAGTATAATTTGATTTTTAAATACATTAATTGGCGTTTCAACCGACTGTATAAGACTGTTACTAAAAATTGTTCTACATGTACTATTATCATCAGTAATAGTTGTGCTATGAATTTCGGTATCAGGAATTAATCTTGATAATGCGTCTGCTACTGTGTTAGTTGTACCTGGTTTATATTTTAGTACATAATTATATTCTTCTATTATTGATTTCCATCTTTTCATTTTTGCGTTACTATTTTTTGTACTGAGAGCAAAGTTAGCGGCTGATGATCAGTGTAAATTATTACTTTCCTTGATCCATACAAAAAATTTCGCAAAGATGTAAGAGCCCATACAATAGCTAACATCTCTTTTTCATTGGTTGCGTATGCCTCTTCTGTCTTTGTGAGTGTTCGTGACAAAAACATTATTGGCCTTCTATCTTGCGATAATACTCCACCAATTGCATAATTCGATGCATCAGTTGTTAATTCAAATGCCTTTGAAAAATCAGGATGTGCTAGTAATACCTCTTCTGATATTAAGCAATTCTTTATTTTTTCAAAAGCCTCAATAGCTTCTTCATTTAAGTTAACCTGAACCTTTCTTGATTTGTTTTTTGATACACGTCCATCCTCCCCTCTTAATAGCGATGTTAAGGGTTTTGTAATTTTTACATAATCACAAATGAATCGCCTGTAATAACCTGACATACCTAAAAATGATCTTAAATCCTTTAATGTTTTTGGTATTGGTATATCATATACTGCTTGTATTTTTTTTCTGTTAGTTTTAATACCTTTTGAAGAAACGACAAAACCGAGAAATTCCACCTCATCCTTTAAAAATTCGCATTTATCCAGCTGAATTTTCATATTAGCTTTTTCCAAAGTATTAAAAATTATTTTTAAATTCTCGAAATGTTGTTCTTCATCTTTGCCAAATATGATTACATCATCAATATAGACATAACATATTTTTCCTATGTGTTCTCTCAAAATATCATCTAAGGTCCTTTGAAAAATTGCAGGGGCGTTCTTGAGTCCAAATGGTAACCTAGTAAATTCATATTTTCCATTATTTACTGAGAAAGCCGTTTTCTCAATATCAGATTCTTTTAATGGAATCTGATGAAATCCACTTTTTAAATCGATAACTGAAAAAATATTATTTTGTCCTAGATTAGCCAATACTTCATTTACTTCTGGAATTGGGTATTTATCTGCAATTGTAATAGTATTTAGTTTCCTATAATCAATCACCATTCTAAATTTCCTTTTTCCTGATGCGTCTTCTTTTTTCTGCAAAATCCAAACTGGAGAATTATAAGGAGATCTAGATGGTCTAATTATTCCATTATATAAGAGTTCTTCTATTTGTCTTTCTATTTCATCCTTCAAACACATTGGATATGGATAAGATTTGGTAAATACTGGTTCATTCGTAGATGTTCTAATTTCTCCTTTAACTACAGTTGTATAAGTTAGTTTTTCATTAGGTTCAGAGAATAAACTCACGTGTTTATACCCGTGCATACATATATGAACATCGGGTATATTAAAATTACTCCTCCGTTTGTAACGCATCGATCTAGACGAGCTAGATATAGTGTCAAGGGTACGTATCGAATCAGCATCGAAAAGTGAATCGATCTAGCTATGTGTGTCCGTCCGTCCGTCCGTCCGTCCGTCCGTCCGTCCGTCCGTCCGTCCGTCCGTCAGCACGATAACTCAAAAACTAAAAGCGCTAGAGTCTTGAATTTCACACAAAGTCATTTTTAGACAATTTCTAGGTTCCCTATTGTTTTTGGTTAAAATCGGACCAAGGCTTCGGGGAGCTGCCATACAACTTTTTTGCACCAATATGAATTTCTTCAAAACTATTTATACTAGGGGGATGAAAATTACACACGGTTAGTTTTATAATGACTCCGGCACATATATGAAGTTTCAAAATGTTAGGGCCCCATTTTCGGGGGGCTGCCATACAACTTCTTTGCACCAATATGAATTTCTTCAAAACTAATTATACTACGCGGATGAAAATTACACACGGTTAGTTATATAATGAATCGAGCACTTATATGAAGTTTCAAAATATTAGGGCCCCATTTTCGGGGGGCTGCCATACAACTTTTTTCCACCAATATGAATTTCTTCAAAACTAATTATACTACTAGGCTGAAAATTACACACGGTTAGTTATATAATGAATCGAGCACTTATATGAAGTTTCAAAATGTTAGGGCCCCATTTTCGGGGGGCTGCCATACAACTTCTTTGCACCAATATGAATTTCTTCAAAACTAATTGTACTACGAGGCTGAAAATTACACACGGTTAGTTATATAATGAATCGAGCACTTATATGAAGTTTCAAAATGTTAGGGCCCCATTTTCGGGGGGCTGCCATACAACTTTTTTGCACCAATATGAATTTCTTCAAAACTAATTGTACTACGAGGCTGAAAATTACACACGGTTAGTTATATAATGAATCGAGCACTTATATGAAGTTTCAAAATGTTAGGGCCCCATTTTCGGGGGGCTGCCATACAAAGTTTTCAATTCAATAACTTTGAATCTAATGAAGCTACAAGGTTAAAATTAAAATTGGGCAGATAAATTAATAGGGCAAGTTACTTGGCAAAGTTGGACATCACTCGGACCTTCGGACTTTTAGAGTGGGCCAATTTTTTTTTTTTTTTGTTTTTTTTTTTATTTTTTTTTTTTTTTTTAAGCTAAAGTTATGGGACAATGAATGAAAATTTTGTTTTTGTTTTGTGATTTTTTTTTTTTTTGTTAATTTTTTTTTTTTTTTTTACGTCAAAGTTATGGGGTAATGAGTTAAATGTATAAGGGAAGTAAATTACGGTTTATTTTATAAACCATAGTTAGTGGGTATGCACGGGTATCTAAAAGTTGACAAGGGCAACTATAATCTTCCTCGTTTTTTACTAAAATTTTCATTTTTTCTTTTTGTTTTTGGTTTAAATGATCTGTTCTTATATCAATATTATTGACGTTTTCTGAGATGTATTGTTTTAACGGAATTTTTATGTTGCAATCCAAATTAAGATATTTCCCGTTTGCGTGAATGACCGCATTAAGTTCCTTCAGACTGTCATTGCCAATTATACCATCGAATGTCATGTTTTTTGTTAATATAAAAAATTTTAATTGTTTTGAATTTTGTCCAAAAAGATTTATTAAAGCATGATGTGTGATTTCCACTTTTCCTCCTACTGTATTTGCATAAAATATTTGGTTATTTGGAATTGGATTTTTTATAAATTTTGAATTAATGTAATTTTTATTTGAGCCCGTATCTATTAAGAATTTTAATATTTCGTCATTCCCCGCTGTATGCTCAATATAAGGGAGCGAGGAAGAATTTAATCTAAAAAAGGAGGGTTATTGTTATCTTTTATTTGCTCATTATTGATAACTTGAGTCCCAATTTTACGACTTTGTTCCTCGTTTCTAACTGCATATTCCTGAGATGGTTCTGTGTATTGGATTTGTTGCACTTTATTTGACGGATGTCCATTTGATGGTGAATTTTTAAAATGCATATTTCTTACAAGGGGTTTGTTGTAGTTGTTATTGAAACCATTATTGAAGTTATTATAACCTCTTTTATATTGTGATTGTCTCGAAGATTCTGGTTCTACCTTGAATGGTCGTGGCTGTTGAAATTTCGTATTAAAAGTATCTCTATAATTGCGATTATAATTTGGATAAAAATTTTTATTAGGGAAAAAATTTTTATGTGGAGTTCCTGCATAACCTTGTCTTTTTGGAACATAATTTGAAGATTGTTGACTTATATCTTGATTATCTGTAGACTTTAACTCTAAACAAATTTGAAGTGCATGCTTCAAGTCTGTCGGTTGTCGGCTAATAAGCAACCTTGGAAGATCCCCTTTTAATCCTCTCATGAAAGTATCCAAAGCTTTTTTCCTATAACTTGCAACCATAGTTTCAAAGGAAGTTTTGCACACTTCTAATGAAGATACTTTATTAATAATTACATTTAATTGATGAGAAATTTTATTATAAAATTTTTCCAATGAATCTCCTTGCTGTTTAATGTCTGTCATCTCATATTCTAATAATGTTATATCTCTGTTATCTAAAAATTCTGAATTTAAACATTTAACAATACTTTCCCAATTGAGTGGTACGTTGCGCATTTGCAGAGTAGTATTTGCTTCACCTTTTATTTTTCCTCTAATAGCAGTTAATATACCATAATATTTTGAAGTTCCCTTTATAGAATTATAAATATTTAGTATTCTTCCTACATCTCTTTTCCATGCACCGTATTCCATTATATTCCCTGAAAATTCTGCAATATTTCTTACTATCTCTGGTACTGCATCCAACCCAGAAAGTGATTGATCCACATTTATTTCTTGATCTACTTCCTCAACTTCCGGTATTTCGGCTACTATTCGATGTTGTCTAATAGCTTTTTGAGTTTCTCTCTGTACTAATTCTGCAACAGTATTTTTCAAAACTTCAGGATCAAAGAGACTGTTTTGGGTAGAATTTTTCCTATTTTCTGATTGGATTAATTCTAAAATTGTATTTTTCAAGACTCGAGGGTCAAAGAGAGCAGTTTGCTCTATAGCGTTTTTAGGGGTTGATGATGCACTTGGATTTCCATTGCCACCAGATACCCCAGGAATAGGAGGTGGGGGAGTTGGTGGAGCTGACATTTTGAGAAAAACAAATTTATTTCAAAAGCAAAAAATAAGAAACAAAGAAAAAATACCAAATATGACAAAAGAAGTAATAACAAAATTTAAATATACCACAAATAATATAAAAATATTCGATTAAATCAATTAAAAAAAAATTTTGTGCCTTGCTTATTCTTCACAAAAATAATACCTCTTAAAAACCTGTATATAAAATTTGAATAACAATTTATTTGGTTATTATTAGATATAAAATTTCAATACAAAATTTTAATCTTACTCAAATTAAAGTGATTTTTAAAATAATTTATTAACTTTATATAAAAAAAGGTTTTTTTTTTATTTATTATATAAAAATTAATTTAAAAGTTAATTTAATACAAAATTTTTATTTTACTCAAATTAAAGTAATTTTTCAAAAAATTTATTAATTTTATATAAAAAAATTTTTTATTTATAATATAAAAATTTAGATAATTTATAGAAAAATTTTTAAGTTTATACAGAACAACTTTATAACAGGAAAAATCTTTAATTATTACTTTTAATATTGATTTTTATTTTCTTTATTTTTACAAGTAGATTTTTCCTTTCGAATTTATTATTTTTAGTTTTAATCAAATTTTTATAGTGTTCTGTAAAGTCTTCGGTATCTGAATTCTCTAATTCTACCTTAGACATTAAAAAAAATTATTTTTTCTTTTCTTAGTTATTATTTGTTATTTTTTTATTAATTAGTTTTAATTATTAGAGAAAAAAAATTTTAGTAGATAGTAATAAAAAATATTATAATTAGTATTAATTAATTAAAATTGTAAAGATGCTATTCTAACTACTAAGTAAAATTAAAATAGAGACAAAAAAAAAATTTAAAAATATAACTATTACTAGAGCTCTGTTTACTGTACAATTTTTTATTTTATTCTTTTTTTCTTTAAAAATTTTTTAATATTTAATGTAATATTTTTTTCTTGACGTCTTTTAATTATATTGGATTCTTCTTTTCTCCATACAGATGTGGATACTTGTTTACGAAGATCCAATATATTTTTAAAAATTTAATAATTTTAATATTTCTCGTAATATTTTTTTTTTATTTATATTGGATTCTTCTTTTCTCCATACAGATGTGGATACTTATTTACGAAGATCCAATATATTTTTAAAAATTTAATAATTTTAATATTTTATTTTAAAAATTATTATTTTAATTTATGTAATATATTTTTTATTTTAATTTTATTGTTTTTTTGTTTTTACTATTTTACTAAATTTATTATTTTTATTTTTATAAAATTTTTTTTTTTCAACTTACAGGGTTAATAAAAGGACCGGACTCTGGGTCTGCATGTGTTGTACCTTTCTACCTTCAGCGGGAATAGGCGGCTGTTGACGTGCCTTAATCTTTGTGACGCGTAACTCCGTTTTGCTCTCGCTACTTCGGGGCCTCGTTTCCTCTCCCTATTTGCTGCTGGCTCTAGACACACGTAGTGGCAAAACTTTTTCACTTTCTTTTTATATTTATATTTTTTTTTTAAAAAAAAAATATTTTTTTTTATTTAGTTTTTTTTTCAATTAACTAATGTTATTTTTATTTTATAGTTAATATTTTTTTAACTTATTTTTTTTTTATTAATAATTCTTTAGTGTTTTTTTCCTTTTTTTTTAAATTTCAAAAATTCCAAAAATTTTAATTCCAAATTCTAATTTATTCTCTAATTTTCACTCTTATGAGTTTTTTAATTTTTACTCTTATCAGTTCAAAGTTTTTTTTTTTTTATTATAATATAATCACGTTTTTAAATCCACTACTGACACTTTGCGAGATCACTTGGCCGGTCCTTGCTCGGGCGCCAGTTAATTCAATACAATTTTTATTGTATTAAATTATTTAATATAAAAATTTCAATTTGATTTAAAAATTCAATTAAAAAACAATATTCTGCTTTTAGTTCAAAATAAATTCAACTTTATTATTCGACAGTAAATACAATAGTGATTCAATTTGTTACAATTTACAATTATTTATAGACTTATCTTTAACTTCCCTATTCTCAAAACCTCAAAATGGTAAACTCAAGTTTAATTATTTATTTAATTAATTAGTTCAAAATGCATTTCCTCATTCTGAAGTTTTGAGAACAAAAAAGAAAAGAAAGAAATTCAAAAGAAATTACATAATATTAACAAAAGTTTAATTCTTTATTTAAAAAATCATAAATTAAAGAAATGTTTATTTAATCAAAAATTTAACCCAAATGGTCTAAAAGTATTATAAGAATTTAACATTGACCCCAAATGGTCAAAAAGTAATACAAAACAAAATTATAAAAAATGCTGACTTATAATATTTTAGTTTTATAAATACTACTCAATTAGTAGTATTTTCATTCATTAACAATATAAACAAAACATTGACCTTAAATTATCATATTACAATTTTAAATAAAAAATAATTTATTACAATTTATTATGAGTAATTTATTAGGGTTTTTCATTAGCAATTATTATAAATAATTTTATTACTCAATGGGTAACATTACAAAGCAACATTGTATGATGTTGGAAAGTGTCGTTGTATGAAGTTGGAAAGTGTCGTTAACTTATATCCTGGTTATCAAAATTTTTTGAAAACATTATAAACGGGTTATTTTCCAAAGCGAATCAAAAACAAAGTGGAATGTAAAAAAGATTTTATTTAGTTTGTTTGTAATTTATACTGTGTAAAGTACATAAATTAGACAAACATAATAAAATAAAATAAATTAAATATTAGTGTTTTAAAACTGCAAAATGTAAGTATTTTTTTATAAAAATTGTGTTTTTTACATGTATTTTTTTGTAAAAATTGTGATTGTATTACAATGTTATATAATCTATTTTGTCAATAAAGTCGTCTATAGAGGTTTCGTTTGCTCGATATACTCCAAATATATTTAAGTTTTGTTTTATAAGCTTAACCCCCAAAATATTACTTCTTTGAAACTCTTCGTAGTATATTTGGTAACTATTTATATCATTTTTGATGTGAATCGCAACCCCGCCGTATGACTTATATCTTTTGACAAAGTAACCATTATACCCTTCAATATTATAAAATTTGTTTTCTGAACTATGTAATCATATTTCCGTAAGAATAATTACATGAATTTTTTTTTTAAACTGGTTATTTATCAAGGCCTCGACATTGTATAATTTTTTCCTTAAGCTTTGAATATTTAAATACACCATATTGAAATTATTTTTGAAAAATGTATTTTGTTTATTTGGATCAATATGGGTGAAATAATCTATATTTAATAGATTTTGTATATTAAATTGTGTAAAAATTGGGTGTTCGAAATTAGTAAGTACACAAACCAAAATATAACAGTTGAGACTGGGAACAATTATTATAATGATCATAATAAGCCGAATAAAAACAGATAATTTATGTGGTTGATATTTATTGTTGAAAATTAATGGTTTTATTGCTGATTTTAGTAAAGCATTGGATCTATTGCCACATAATATAATTTTACTAAAACTTGAAAAATATGGTTTTCCACTATTTTTCCTTAAGTGGATACATTCTTATTTATGTAATCGTTCCTATAGTGTTATATTTAAAAATGTGATTTCAGAGCCTTTCGTGGCAAATTCGGGAGTTCCACAAGGTAGCCACCTTGGCCCTCTACTTTTTATCTTATCCTTAAATGATGTTTCATCTTTAATTTCTAATTGCGAGCTTCAAGTTTACGCTGATGATGTGAAACTTTTTAAAAAGATTACATCTTATAATGACGCCATCCTTATGCAGAATGATATTCAAAATTTTAACAATTGGTGCGTTAATAACTATTTACTACTTAATGTAAATTGATATCTATAGCGCATTGATACACTCCGATTTAGTCCTATTTGCTTCAATTATAACTTGTGCTTGATGGTATTAGTTTACCTAAAGTTACCTCAATAAAGGACTTAGGGGTGTAATTTGATTCCTAACTTAGCTTTAAAAACCATTATAATAATATTATAAATAAAGCTAATTCACTATTGGGATTTGTTAAATGTTCTGCAAAGGAATTTTTAGATCCTTATGTTCGTAAATCGTTGTACACTTGTCTTGTAAGACCAAATTTGGAATATGCTAGTCAAGTTTGGTTTCTGTTTTATATGGTACACATTAATAGGACTGAGGCAATAAAATTGCCATGGTCGAATCCCATTATTTTACCACCATTTGAACAAAGGCTAAAATTATTTGATTTGTGTATTTTAAATTTTCGACGTGAAGTTTCTGATGTCATTTTTATTACAGAAATTATCAAGGGTAACGTTAAATCTAATTTAATTTCTAGTAAAATTATTATTAGAAATCTTCAACGCCTTCGCTCTTGCAATTTATTTAAAACTAATAATCATAGAACTAACGAACCTATTAATAGAATGCTTATTATAGGTAATAAACATAAACATTATATTGACTTTACATTCTCAAAACACTCCCAAAAACAAAAATTATACAATCGCTATTATTAGGTAGTAACATTAAGTATTAAAATTAAGTAGTAAAAGTAGTATAAATACTTAATGTAAATTGATATCTATAGCGCATTGATATCTTATACACGCCGATCTAGTCCTATTTGTTTCAATTATAACTTAGATGGTATTAGTTTACCTAAAGTTACCTCAATAAAGGACTTACGGGTGTACTTCGATTACCAACTCAGCTTTAAAAACCATTATAATAATATTATAAATAAAGCTAATTCACTATTGGGATTTGTTAAACGTTCTGCAAAGGAATTTTTAGATCCTTATGTTCTTAAATCGTTGTACACTTGTCTTGTAAGACCAAACTTGGAATATGCTAGTCAAGTTTGGTTTCCGTTTTATATGGTACACATTGATAGGATTGAGGCAATACAAAAAAATTTTCTTAGATTTGCCTTACGCCATTTGCCATGGTCGAATCCCATTATTTTACCACCATATGAACAAAGGCTAAAATTAATTGATTTGTGTACTTTAAATTTTCGACGTGAATCATTCAATTCAATTTCATTTTTATTACAGAAATTATCAAGGGTAACGATAAATCTAATTTAATTTCTAGTAAAATTATTATTAGAAATCTTCAACGCCTTCGCTCTTGCAATTTATTTAAAACTAATAATCATAGGACTAACGAACCTATTAATAGAATGCTTATTATAGGTAATAAATTTAAACATTAAATTGATTTTACACTTTCAAAACACTCCCAAAAACAAAAATTATACAAACGCTATTATTAGGATTTTTGTTTTGTTTTCCTTGTAGTAATGTAAAGTTTATAATTTTTAACTTTTAATTTTAATTTTAGTTTGAACATATTTATAATTAGTCAAATATGTAATTTTTTATATTGATTTTAATTGTATAATTTTAATTATTATTTGTATAGAATTACAGATTACCTCAATCACAACAAGAGGAAATCAAGAAACAAGTTCAAAAATTATTAGATGATGACTTAATAGAACCATCTATAAGCCCTTACAACTCACCATTATTACGAGTACTTAAAAAAAGTACTAATGATGAAAAGAAATGGCGTTTAGTAGTTGATTTTCGTAAACTAAACGATAAAATACTAAATGACAAAAATTCCTTTGGGAAGACGTTCTCGACAAATTAGGAAGAGCCAAATACTTTTCAACTTTAGACATGACTAGTTCTTTTCATCAAATTAAACTAAATAAGGACTCCAAGATGGTCATTTTCAATTCAAAAAGTTACCTTTTGATCTAAAAATTTCATCAAAAAGCTTTCAAAGAACGCTGACTATAGCATTAACCGGTTTAAATTCAAATGCTTTTCTTTATGTCGATGACATAATTGTTTTGGTTGTAGTATAAAAAATCATAATGAAAATTTAATAAAAACTTTTGAAAGATTAAATAAATACAACCTAAAACTAAATCCAAATAAATGTTGTTTTTTAAAACCCGAAGATGTGTACTTGGGACATTTGATAACAAGCGAAGGAATAAAAACCGATCCCGCAAAACATAAAGCAATAAAAGACTACCCGGTACCCAAAAATGCTGACGAAGTTAGACGATTTGTAGCTTTCTGTAATTCTCTACACACAAGGCATAACATCTTAAGTCGACTTAAGTAAAAAATGAGAAAAAATAGGTATTCAAATTTTAAATAGAATATCTTACTTTTCCTCTGGGTCCCATGTTTAAATTTTTTCTCTAATGGCTTTTATAAGCAATGATGCTTCATCTTATGTCCATCTTTTTAATGTTTTGCATTTGTCATATAATCTTAAGTAAACCTAAGATATTATTCAACACAAATTTATATTATATTCTGTTAAATATTTGAAAGGGCAAAGTATCCTAAGAAAATATAAGATGTTTTGCCTTGTGCTAACTCATTCAGACCTTTGCCTTATGTCCACTTAAGATAAAGAAATGAAACTAATCAAAGAAATTTCAAAAAAGGCATAATATCTTATGTAGACTTAAGTTATTTTGAATTGATACGATCAAAAAATAATTCATAATTAAGTACACATAAGAGCATTTCGCTAGTGCATGTATAAAAATTCTAGCTGTAATTTCCGTTACATAAGATGATTTTTTTTTATTCGGTAATCATTCGATCATTATTTTTATTTTAAAACTTAAATCAGTCGGTGTATGCATTTTGTAGTGTAATGTAAAAATGAAACGAAATATAGGTATGTATGTATAAAAATTATAAATTATTAATAATTTTATTATTATGAAATTATTATTAAGTTTTTATTGATATCAAAATAATTTATTAATATTTTATTGAATGTAGTTATGTGGTATTAAAATATGTACATACAATTTACTAATTTGAATTTGGAAAAAGTAAATGGAAATTATTGATATTTGTTAATGTTTGCATAAAAACAAATAATAAATTTATTATTATTTTTGAACTTACAAAAATGATTTGTTTTATTTACAAAAAAGAAAAGTAAGAGAAACTATTTGAAATAGGAAGATATGGAAAAATTTAGTTAATATAATAATAATAATATTATTTCTTATTATTTTATTAGAATTATTATGAGCATATTAATTTTAATATACATATTTTATAATAATTTCTACAATGTTGTCTCTTATTTAATTACTTTGGTTTTTTACTTTTTAAAATAGTTTTAATAAATTATAATACTTTTATAGATATCTTGAAATTGAATATGCGGGCGGCTAAAATAGTAGCATTAGTCAAAAATAACAAAATTTTAGATTATACAAAAGTTTCTGATAATTTCAACAATAATGAACGGATTTTAGAAAATAAAATTATAATTAATAAGCCACAGCCAAAATACCAATTTTTAATTGAAGAGGATTTTGACGATATTTATAAGGATCCTGATTACCAAAATTCATCATCTTCAGAGATTATTACTAACCCTGCATCAATAAATCTGCAATCAATTTCAAAAACTAATTGTAAAAATATAGATTTATACAGCGACTCTTGTGCACGCGAAAACAAAAATGCAGTTGTTTCAATAATGTTCTCACTGTACCTCCAATAGAATCATAATATCGAATTTATTGACCATAAGTTTCTTGTGCCCGGTCATTCGTACATGGAGTGCGACGTAGATCACTCAATTATTGAGAGAAAAAAGAAGAAAGCTCGCCTAACTATACATCATCCGCGTGACTGGATACAATTTATTAAAACTCTTGGTTTTTCCAAGTTGAGGAAATGACGCAGGAAAGGTTTTTTAGTTTTTCTTCATTATTAAAAGAAAAATTTATGTGGCGCAAAGTGGACGAAAATGGAAATAAATTTAATTAGAATTCGGTTAAGTGGTTGAGATATAGTAAAACTTATGGCGAAATACTATATAAAAATTCACTAAATGAAAACTCGACTTTTGAAGTACTTAATATTAAAAAGCAATACTCCGAATGAAACAATAGCTAGTTTAAAGAAGTGCTATGATACGTTATTACCTATATCGAAACAGAAGAAAAATGATCTCATGTATTTAAATAATTTGATTGATCCTCTTTATCGTGATTTTAACAAAAATTTACCAGTTGAAGGAATTCCTGATATACATCCCGATCTTGTGGATTCATCCGATGAAGAATAATAAAATGTATTGTTTTATTTTTATTACTGTTAATTTATATTAATAGTTAATTTCCAATCTGAATATAGAGTTTTTAAGTTTACATTTTCGCTGAAGTATTAATTTATTTTATATTACGTTTTGTTTAATTTATGTTATGTTTTGTAATTAAATTTAAGTTATTAATGGTATAATATAAAAACTGAATTTTAAAAGTACAAAATCTTTCAAAATATACAATAATATCTTATTTACAGTTTTATGCAATTTTACACTTTAAAAACAAACTTATGTCGACGTAAGATGCTTTAGTGAAAGAAATATTTATACAAAAAATTTTATTAAAGTATCTTATGTCGACATATGACACCTACAAATTATAATTTCATAATAAGTCACAATATCTTATGTTACATTTTGCAAATTAGTGGCTAAACTATTTGAGATATTTTCTTTTAATTTATGTCATTTAATGCATTTCTAAAATATCAATCGATATTTTACTCTAAAATTTCTTACATTTCAAAAATAAATTTTTCATATCATTTTTTCATTTAAAAAGCTTCTACTGCAAAACTTGCAATTTTAACTTAAGATGTTATACCTTGTGTGTAGAGAATTATTACAGAAGATTTATTGCAAATTTTGCAGAAATAGCTAAATGTCTAAATTCATTATTAAAGAAAAATCATGGTCAATATATGGTCAAATAAATTAATTTTTAACTTTAAAAAATAAATTAATGATTCCACCTATTTTACAATATCCTGATTTTGATAAAACTTTTGTACTTACCGTAAAATTCTTAATACAGTACCCCCCCAAATAAAGTACCCCGGGTACACTAATTGGAACATTTTTCCAATTACAGTACCCCGGATTACAGTACACTAATTGGATTTGTTTTTTCCCAAATAAATTTCGAACTTTATATTGGAATTATGTTTTGACTATTTATTAAAATTTTTTATTAAAGTAATAATAAAAATTATAAATCCTAGATAAATTTGGTTTGGGTGGTTCGATGACCACAGATTTAATGTTACGTTGGATGAAAACGTGTTTCCATTAAGAAAACAGTTTTTTTGGTATTGAAAAGTTACTTTTAATAGTGGATTCTTATGGTTGCCATTTAATGGATGAAGTGACAAAAGAACTAAAGAAGCTATGCAATGCAGAGTCAATCATAATACCTCCAAAAACTACATCATTTTACAACCATTGGATGTTTCAATTAACTATCCATTTAAAAATTTTATGAGAGCTGCTTGGAATGATTGGCTTATAAATGGTAAAGAGGAATTTACAAAAAAAAGATGCAGGAAAAAACCGACTTATCAAGATATTATTGATTTTACATCTTCAGCTTTAAAACAAATTTCGCCAGAAATCATTGAAAGGTCATTTGAGTGTTGCGGAGTTGGAGAGTTTGTAAAAGAAATATGTTGGAAAAATTAAATAGTCGCCTTAAAACATTCTTAAATCTTGCGGGGACGTACATGAATCAAATATTTCTGAAATCCAAACTGAACCAAATAATACAACTTATGAGCTGGTCGGGGTTGATGAAGCTAATGCAAACTTAGCGAATTTTGATGATGATATAGAAACTATTGATGAACATGTAATTGATAGTCAGACTTCTTCTGATGATGATGAATATATCAGCGAAACTTCCAGTGAAGTTGATACACAGCAGCTTTTCGAATTGGTTTAAATGGCTAATAAGTAATAGTTTAAAAAATTATTTAAAAAATTTAATCAGACTATATCTTAATAAATGTATCTAGTTTTTCTATTATTAATGAATTAATGTATATTTGCAGATTTTTTTTATTATTAATAAGCTATGTATATATATTTTTTTATTTTGAATAAGTAATGTAGTTATTTTGTTTTGTTAATTATACTAATTGGTTTAATTTTATTTTCCATAATACTTTCCCTGTCATATATAATTTTTTTTTGTTCCGAATAGTGCACCCGGGAATAGAAAACTAATTAGTGTACCCGGGTATACTAATTGGATTTATTATTTTTTCAGAATATTGCCATTTTCCAATTAGAGTACCCGGGTATTGTATTCAGAACTTTACGGTACAACTGATGCTATCCTATCTCTTTTGCAAGTAAATCTTTAAATAAACATGAAATTAACAAACCAATTATAGAAAAAGAGCTATTAGCGATTCATAGGGGAATAAATTTTTTTAGACCTTATTTTTACGGTAAAAATATATTGTGATCACAGATCACAGACCTTTAGTTTCGCTCTTTTCACACAAAAATCCATCTTCAAAATTAACAAGAATAAGACTAGATTTATCTGATTATGATTTCGAAATAATTTACAAGCAGGGAACAATAAATACAAACGCTGATGCGTTGTCTAGAATAAAAATTGACTCGGACATACTTAAGAGTATGATTCCGAAAAATAAAGATGAATCCGTGAAAAAGATGTTAGTGATGACTAGGGGGATGTCTGCTATAAAAAATAGAGGCATTGATAATAATAAAAATGATAAAAATAAAAGGGAAGACAGTTTTCATCCGAAGCCTGCACAACTTCATATCTGGGACTGTACGTCCATATCTGACGTCAAAAATTTAATAAAATTAAAATTTATAGTTGATTCAAATAGTGAGGTACCTAAAATAAATAAATTAAAAATGAAGTATTAGTAAGATGTAGTGATAATCATGCGAAATCCGTTTCGACGGTTGAGAAGCTATTATCTGAAATATACAAATTAAAAATAAGCAAGCTTGCATTAAGTGATACTGATGATATATTCCAGTATATTCCGAAAATGGAATTTAAAAATTTATATAATAATCTGCAGAAAAATATATTGAATAATAAAAATAATATGAATCACTTTTCCATAAACATACTTATATATATACCCCCACAGAAAATAAATGATGCTATTATGCAATATAAATTAATTGATGAATACCATAATGCCCAACACGGAGGGCATTTGGGAATAAGAAAAACCGTCATAAAATTAAAACAAAGATATATTTGGAAAAACATGTCTAAAATGGTAAAAAAGTACATTTCTAATTGAAAACTATGTGCTTATAATATTATAAGAATAATAACTTATGTTGAAAAAACTAAAATATTTCTTTATCTAAGCCTCTATGAATCTTGAAATTAAGACAAAATTTAAAAGTTTCAAATGTCTATAACTCAAAACTATGTCGTATTTTGGTGCGACAGATATACATGTTTGGAACATTTAGAAAACAAGATAACGGATTTATATATAAAAAAAAATGTGATATTTATGAAATATTAAGTGATATTTTTCCGTTGAACAAGTGAAATAAAATTTTTTAAATAAGGTTTTGTTAACTTAAATTATATTACAAAAATGTTTAAGTGATGTATCGCGAAATACTAATGAAGTTATCAAAAAGAAAGGTAAATTTTAATATTATAAAACAAAAATTTAAATTTAAATAAAATATTCTAACAATAGCAATGTCTGCAAAGAAAAAGCTCCAATATGAAATTCGGATTTAATAACGGATAAAAAAAAAGAAAACAAGGATTTTACTGATATTGCAGGTCCAAATGTCCACATTCACAATTATAATAATATTATAGTAATTAAGTTTTATATGAGCACGAGCCAAGCATATGTATATTTTATAATGTAATTTCACCAGGATAGGAATTAGATATTAGGTGATCCTGTAAATAAATTTATGTGAGATAACATTATATCCTGTTTTGCCGTTTAAATTTAAAGAATTAATCGGTGCACTTACTTTTTACATGTTAATGAAAATAACATGAAAATTGGCATAACTAATTTAGTGAAATATTTCACTCATAAAATCTTGAAAAGTTTAAGTCAAGTAAGCTTTTTTAATAGTTCTTACATGTTTATGCTTAAATTATTTATGGATGAACATTATAATATCGTAAGAAAACAAGGATTTTACTGATATTGCAAGTCAAAATGTCCACATTCACAATTATAATAATATCTAAGTAATTAAGTTTTATATGAGCACGAGCCAAGCATATTTATATTTTATAATGTCATACGGCTCAGAAAGTTAATTATTTTTTTTTTGTATTTAATCAGATTGTCCATCAGAAGGTAAATCGTCATAAAATCTCGAAAATTTTAATTCAAGTAAGCTTCTTTAATTGTTCTTACATGTTTATGCTAAAATTATTTATAGATGAACATTATAATTTCGTAAAGTTTTTGTATTTGTGTATTATTAATTTTTTTTCGTTTATTGGAAAATAAAAACAATTTAAAAATAAACGTCAATCAAAATTATGGAAGTCTTTTCTTTTAGTCTTTGTTAATTATTATGTTGTTATTTTTTTTAAATTAATAATAGATTTGGTCGACTTTGAGAATAGTCTCAGTGAGTACTTAACCAGTAGTGCTACTACACCTTTAGGAAGCCCGTTGAACTACATGGATTAAGTATAATTTCTAATTATACCAGTAAAAAAAATCCAAATTGTACCCGTAAGCAAAAGAAATGAAATCATGATCCAAAAATGTTGAAAGAATCGAGGAGTTAGACAAAAAAGAAAATATTAATAAATTTTTGAATCTAGGAAATATTATGTTACGATGGAAATATTATTCTCAATCGCTCTTCAAGAATTTGAAAAACAATTAACAAACAATTAACTTTTTTATATTCTCTTACATCTTAGACAGTATTAAATAAAAGTATGTCGCAAAAATGCATGAAATTTACCTAGAATAGATAAAACAAAGTAATAATAACGAAATCCATGTAACCTTACGACAGTACCGTGAAATATTCAACATAATTTTAATATTGGATTTTATGGACCCAAAAAAAAAATTAAGTGCAATGATTACGCTAAATACGAGGTAATAACTGATAAAAAAATAGAAGACACGAAACATATGTATTATGAAAAACATATTTTTTTTTAAAGAAAAATCGAGAAAACTTAAAGTTGAAGACGAAAAAAATTAGATGTGAAGTAAATAATTTGATTGTGAAACATTTTCTTCAATAACTTTTCAATTTAAATAATAAAACTGGACCTAAGAAAGAAATTTTGACATACGGCCATTCATTTTTATTTTAATTTTAGATTAACAGGTTAGTAAATTATTTTTGATGTTCTTGTTATTAGTAAAATTGAAAATTTAACATGTACTTATTCTTTTTTGTAAATTGTAAAATTTTCTCATGTCTGTATACAAATTAATCAAAAAATTTAGATAGCCTGGATAGGAAAATTTTTTTCATGCCCGGTTAAACAAATTTTTAAACTTTGTCGACAGCCTGTATACGTATTTATTTTAAATAACCAGGTTATTAACATATTTTGTATTTTTTCCTTTGTAAAATGCTGTATAATTTAAGAATTTAAATTTTTTCATTCTTTAATACAAATTTTTCAAAAAATTTAAAGGGGGGAAAGTACCTGATTGAAAAATATTGTTTATGAATTTCATCAGGATAGGAATTAGATATCAGGGGATCCTGTAAATAAATTTATGTGAGATAACATTATATCCTGTTTTTCCGTTTAAATTTAAAGAATTAATCGGTGCACTTACTTTATACATGTTAATGAAAATAACATGAAAATTGGAATAACTAATTTAGTGAAATATTTCACTCATAAAATCTTGAAAATTTTAAGTCAAGTAAGCTTGTTTAATAGTTCTTACAGGTTTGTGCTTAAATTATTTATGGATGAACATTATAATATCGTAAGAAAACAAGGATTTTACTGATATTGCAGGTCAAAATGTCCACATTCACAATTATAATAATATCTAAGTAATTAACTTTTATATGAGCACGAGCCAAGCATATTTATATTTTATAATGTCATACGGCTCAGAAAGTTAATTATTTTTTTTTTGTATTTAATCAGATTGTCCAAATCGTCATAAAATCTTGAAAATTTTAATTCAAGAAAGGTTGTTTAATTATTTATGGATGAACATTATAATATCGTAAGAAAACAAGGATTTTACTGATATTCCAGGTCAAAATGTCCACATTCACAATTATAATACAATCTAAGTAATTAAGTTTTATATGAGCACGAGCCTAGCATATGTATATTTTATAATGTCATACGGCTCAGAAAGTTAATTATTTTTTTTTTGTATTTAATCGTCCATCAGAAGGTAAATCGTCATAAAATCTCGAAAATTTTAATTCAAGTAAGCTTGTTTAATTGTTCTTACATGTTTATGCAAAAATTATTTTAGATGAACATTATAATTTCGTAAAGTTTTTGTATTTGTGAATTATTAATTTTTTTTCGTTTATTGGAAAATAAAAACAATTTGAAAATAAACGTCAATCGAAATTATGGAAGTCTTTTCTTTTAGTCTTTGTTAATTATTATGTTGTTATTTATTTAAATTAATAATAGATTTGGTCGACTTTGAAAATAGTTTCAGTGAGTACTTAACCAGTAGTGCTATTACACCTTTAGGAAGCCCGTTGAAACACATGGATTAAGTATAATTTCTAATTATACCAGTAAAAATAATCCAAATAGTACAAGTAAGCAAAAGAAATGAAATCATGATCCAAAAATGTTGAAAGAATCGAGGAGTTAGACAGAAAAGAAAATATTAATAAATTTTTGAATCTAGGAAATATTATGTTACGATGGAAATATTATTCTCAATCGCTCTTCAAGAATCATAAAATCTTGAAAATTTTAATTCAAGTAAGGTTGTTTAATCGTTCTTACATTTTTATGCTTAAATTATTTATGGATGAACATTATAATATCGTAAGAAAACAAGGATTTTACTGATATTCCAGGTCAAAATGTCCACATTCACAATTATAATACAATCTAAGTAATTAAGTTTTATATCAGCACGAGCCTAGCATATGTATATTTTATAATGTCATACGGCTCAGAAAGTTAATTATTTTTTTTTTGTATTTAATCAGATTGTCCATCAGAAGGTAAATCGTCATAAAATCTCGAACATTTTAATTCAAGTAAGCTTGTTTAATTGTTCTTACATGTTTATGCAAAAATTATTTTAGTTGAACATTATAATTTCGTAAAGTTTTTGTATTTGTGAATTATTAATTTTTTTTCGTTTATTGGAAAATAAAAACAATTTGAAAATAAACGTCAATCGAAATTATGGAAGTCTTTTCTTTTAGTCTTTGTTAATTATTATGTTGTTATTTATTTAAATTAAAAATAGATTTGGTCGACTTTGAAAATAGTTTCAGTGAGTACTTAACCAGTAGTGCAACTACACATTTAGGAAGCCCGTTGAACTACATGGATTAAGTAATATTTCTAATTATACCAGTAAAAATAATCCAAATTGTACCAGTAAGCAAAAGAAATGAAATCATGATCCAAAAATGTTGAAAGAATCGGGGAGTTAGACAGAAAAGAAAATATTAATAAATTTTTGAATCTAGGAAATATTATGTTACGATGGAAATATTATTCTCAATAGCTCTTCAAGAATTTGAAAAACAATTAAAACACAATTAACTTTTTTATATTCACTTACATCTTAGACAAATTAATCAAAAAATTTAGATAGCCTGGATAGGAAAATTTTTTTCATGCCAGGTTAAACAAATTTTTAAACTTTGTCGACAGCCTGTATACGTATTTATTTTAAATAACCAGGTTAGTAATATATTTTGTATTTGTTCCATTGTAAAATGCTATATAATGTAAAAATTTAAATTTTTTCATTCTTTAATATTATTTTTTTTCTTTAATATTAATTCTTTAGTATTAAATAAAAGTATGTCGCAAAAATGCATGAAATTTACCTAGAATAGATAAAACAAAGTAATAATAACGAAATCCATGTAACCTTACGACAGTACCGTGAAATATTCAACATAATTTTAATATTGGATTTTATGTATCCAAAAAAAATTAAGTGCAATGATTACGCTAAATACGAGGTAATAACTGATAAAAAAATAGAAGAAAAGAAAAGAAATGAAACATGATTGAAAAGTATTGTTTATGAATTTCACCGGGATAGGAATTAGATATCAGGTGATCCTGTAAATAAATTTATGTGGGATACCATTATATCCTGTTTTTGCGTTTAAATTTAAAGAATTAATCGGTGCACTTACTTTATACATGTTAATGAAAATAACATTAAAATTGGAATAACTATTTAGTGAAATATTTCACTCCATGAACTTGTCATTTAAGAAACCTAAGGCTGATACCTGTTATAAATGTGACACATTACAAATAAAAATTAATATTGCTATTGGGGTGAAAAAGGAATTATTAATATTAGAACATCAAAAACATATTGAAAGCGCTTTTTAAGCAAATCTAAGGAGATGGAAAAATTTTCTTCAGATATTACAATTCAAACATGAGATGTAGATCCCGCGTTAATAGACAAAAAAAAAAGAACACCACAAATAAAATAGATCTTCCCAAAAATAACATTGAGAACAAAAATGTAATGATAATGGTAAGATATTTAATTGGCAAGAAGATAGGTGGATAAGGTACAAAAAGAATTAGGTGTCATATCTTATACAAATTTATTGAATAACCCGTTTGAAATTTAAAATTTTAAAATTTAAACTTTAACCATGAATTAGTAAAATCCTACACACAAGATATTCCAATAAGCTCCCAAAAAAAAAAAAATTTGTTGGATATGTTGCCGTTAATTGATAAATGTTATCATAGCTTTAATCAAAATTTAAAAACGGAAGATTCAGTACATTATCATGCAAATTTGAAGGAAGAAGATTAATTTAATAATTTATGTGCTTTAAAAAGTAACTATATTTTATTTAAATTATATTTAATTTATAAAATTTATTTATTAAAGCCGGAAGAGCTAATTCTGTTAATTTTTAATTTTTATATATATTTTTTACTCTTTTTATGAATGTGGTAAATAAAGATGAAATTTTGAAAATATAAGTCTTTAAGATTTTATATTTGTTATAATATTATTAAAAAAAAATGTTGTCAAAATTTATAAAATATCTTAAGTTGACTGAAAATAAGTTAAAAATTCTTCTACGATTTTTGAAAGCAGCTTATGTTACTTAAGATACCTAAAAGGAAAAATTACAACTAAGAATAATAACTTATGTTGAAAAAAGTAAAATATTTCTTTATCTAAGCCTCTATGCATCTTGAAATTAAGCTGAAAACATTTTTAATTGCCTAATGTGTCATTGACATGAAAATCATGGTAAAAGACCATTGAATTTTTACAGACAAAATTTAAAAGTTTCAAATGTCTATAACTCAAAACTATGTTGTATTTTGGTATTTTGATGCCACAGATATACATGTTTGGAACATTTAGAAAACAAGATAACGGATTTATATATAAAAAAAATGTGATATTTATGATATATTAAGTGATATTTTTCCGTTGAACAAGTGACACAAAATTTTTTAAATAAGGTTTTGTTAACTTAAATTATATTATATTATAAAATTTTTAAGTGATGTATCGCGAAAAACTAATGAAGTTATCACAAAAAAAGGTAAATTTTTATATTATAAAACAAAAATTTAAATTTAAATAAAATATTCTAACAATAGCAATGTCTGCAAAGAAAAAGCCCCAATATGAAATTCGGATTTAATAACGGATAAAAAAAAAAGAAAACAAGGATTTTACTGATATGTCCTAATTCACAATTATAATAATATTATAGTAATTAAGTTTTATATGAGCACGAGCCAAGCATATGTATATTTTATAATGTCATACGGCTCAGAAAGTTAATTATTTTTTTTTGTATTTAATCAGATTGTCCATCAGAAGGTAAATCGTCATAAAATCTTGAAAATTTTAATTCAAGTAAGCTTGTTTAATCGTTCTTACATGTTTATGCTAAAATTATTTATAGATGAACATTATAATTTCTTAAAGTTTTTGTATTTGTGTATTATTAATTTTTTTTTGTTTATTGGAAAATAAAAACAATTTAAAAATAACCGTCAATCGAAAATATGAAAGTCTTTTCTTTTAGTCTTTGTAAATTTTTAATTATTATGTTGTTATTTTTTTAAATTAATAATAGATTTGGTCGACTTTGAAAATAGTCTCAGTGAGTACTTAACCAGTAGTGCAACTACACCTTTAGGAAGCCCGTTGAACTACATGGATTAAGTAATATTTCTAATTATACTAGTAAAAATAATCCAAATTGTACCAGTAAGCAAAAGAAATGAAATCATGATCCATTAAATGCCTGCATTAAATGTTGAAAGAATCGGGGAGTTTGACAGAAAAGAAAATATTAATAAATTTTTGAATCTAGGAAATATTATGTTACGATGGAAATATTATTCTCAATCGCTCTTCAAGAATGCGAAAAACAATTAACAAACAATTAACTTTTTTATATTCTCTTACATCTAAGATTAATAGTATTATATAAAAGTATGTCGCAAAAATGCATGAAATTTACCTAGAATAGATAAAACGAAGTAATAATAACGTAATAATAATCCATGTAACCTTATGACAGTACCGTAAAATATTCAACATAATTTTAATATTGGATTTTATGTACCCAAAAAAAATTAAGTGCAATGATTACGCAAAATACGAGGTAATAACTGATAAAACGAGGAAGAGTGTAGTAGAGTAGACTGTGTCAACTCTGGGATACCCGTATGACCGTAACATATACATTATATCATCCGGTTAATTACTTTTGGCAAAATTTCAAACATTCAGCTTTATTAGGTGTAGAGTAATGCTCATATAAAAGAAGGAGTTGTATGGCAGCTACTCGAACCCTTTGCAGTAGACCAACCAAATTTTGCAGTAACTTTGGCCATTACACTAAGCTATTTTTGGCAAAATTTCAGACACCCAGCTTCATTTGGTGTAGTGTAATCCTCATATAAAAGAAGGAGTTGTATGGCAACTACTCGAACCCTCAGCAGTAGACCAACTAAATTTTGCAGTAAATTTGGCCATTACACTAAACTATTTTTTGCAAAATTTCAGACACCCAGCTTCATCAGGTGTAGTGTAAAGCTCATATAAAAGAAGGAGTTGTATGGCAGCTACTCGAACCCTCTGCAGTAGACCAACCAAATTTTGCAGTAACTTTGGCCATTATACTAAACTACATTTGGCAAAATTTCAGACACGCAGCTTCCATAGATATAGAAGTTGTATGGCAGGTACTCGAACCCGTTGACCAAAATGGCTGAATTTAAAACTCGATTCCGTTTTTTGCATAAAAACGAATTTGTGAAAATTTCATAATCCTAGCTCCTTTACTTTTTGAGTTATCGTGATTGAGTCTATATCTACCTCCCCTCCTTCTCTGCGTCACAAACGTAATGGCAAATTTATTATACCCTTGGACTATATAGTCATACGGGTATAAAAATAGAAGACACGAAACATATGTATTACAAAAAACATATATTTTTTTAAAGAAAAAGCGAGAAAACTTAAAGAAGAATTAAAATTTCGTTGAAGACGAAAAAATTTAGACGTGAAGTAAATAATTTGATTGTGAAACATTTTCTTCAATAACTTTTCAATTTAAATAATAAAACTGGACCTAAGAAAGAAATTTTGACATACGGCCGTTCATTTTTATTTTAATTTTAGATTAACAGGTTAGTAAATTAATTTTGATGTTCTTGTTATTAGTAAAATTGGAAATTTATAGTGTATTCTTTTTTGTAAATTGTAAAATTTTCTCATGTCTGTATACAAATTAATCAAAAAATTTAGATAGCCTGGATAGGAAAATTTTTTTCATGCCCGGTTAAACAAATTTTTAAATTTTGTCGACAGCCTGTATACGTATTTATTTTAAATAACCAGGTTAGTAACATATTTTGTATTTTTTCCGTTGTAAAATGCTATATAATTTAAAAATTTAGGTTTTTTCATTCTTTAATACAAATTTTTCAAAAAATTTGAAGGGGGGAAAGTACCGGATTGAAAATTATTGTTTATGAATTTCACCAGGATAGGAATTAGATTTCAGGTAATCCTGTAAATAAATTTATGTGAGATAACATTATATCCTGTTTTTTCCGTTTAAATTTAAAGAATTAATCGGTGCACTTACTTTATACATGTTAATGAAAATAACATGAAAATTGGAATAACTAATTTAGTGAAATATTTCACTCCATGAACTTGTCATTTAAGAAACCTAAGGCTGATACCTGTTATAAATGTGACACATTACAAAAAAAAATTAATATTGCTATTGGGGAGAAAAAGTAATTCTTAATATTAGAACATCAAAAACATATTGAAAGCGCTTATTTAAGCAAAGCTAAGGAGATGGCAAAATCTTCTTCAGATATTACAATTCAAACATGAGATGTAGATCCCGCGTTAATAGACAAAAAAAAAAAGAACTCCACAAATAAAATAGATCATCCCAGGGACTGGTACCAATTGTTAAGGTCTGTTGGAGTTAGACAAAATTTATAGCCAAGAAATGACATAAGATATTTTTTACGAGTTTGCCTACATTTCAAAAAAAAAACGAGGAAGAGTGTAGTAGAGTAGACTGTGTCAACTCTGGGATACCCGTATGACCGTAACATATACATTATATCATCCGGTTAATTACTTTTGGCAAAATTTCAAACATTCAGCTTTATTAGGTGTAGAGTAATGCTCATATAAAAGAAGGAGTTGTATAGCAGCAACTAGAATCCTTTGCAGTAGACCAACCAAATTTTGCAGTAACTTTGGCCATTACACTAAACTATTTTTGGCAAAATTTTAGACACCCAGCTTCATTTGGTGTAGTGTAATCCTCATATAAAAAAAGGAGTTGTATGGCAGCTACTCGAACCCTCAGCAGTAGACCAACTAAATTTTGCAGTAAATTTGGCCATTACACTAAACTATTTTTTGCAAAATTTCAGACACCCAGCTTCATCAGGTGTAGTGTAAAGCTCATATAAAAGAAGGAGTTGTATGGCAGCTACTCGAACCTTCTGCAGTAGACCAACCAAATTTTGCAGTAACTTTGGCCATTATACTAAACTACTTTTGGCAAAATTTCAGACACGCAGCTTCCATAGGTATAGAGTAATGCTCATATAAAATTATAAGTTGTATGGCAGGTACTCGAACCCGTGGACCAAAATGGCTGAATTTCAAACTCGATTCCGTTTTTTGCATAAAAACGAATTTGTGAAAATTTCATAATCCTAGCTCCTTTACTTTTTGAGTTATCGTGATGACGGACGGACAGACGGACGGACATACATAGCTAAATCGATTTAATTTTCGATTCTGATCCGATCCATACACTTGAGTCTATATCTACCCCCCCTCCTTCTCTGCGTCACAAACGTAATGGCAAATTTATTATACCCTTGGACTATATAGTCATTCGGGTATAATAACATTGAGAACAAAAATGTAATGATAATGGTAAGATATTCAATTGGCAAGAAGATAGGTGGATAACCGTTTGAAATTTAAAATTTTAAAATTTAAACTTTAACCATGAATTAGTAAAATCCTACACACAAGATATTCCAATAAGCTCCCAAAAAAAAAGATTTGTTGGATAGGTTGCCGTTAATTGATAAATGTTATCATAGCTTTAATCAAAATTTAAAAACGGAAGATTCAGTACATTATCATGCAGATTTGAAGGAAGAAGATTAATTTAATAATTTATGTGCAATAACTTTTAAAAGTAACTATATTTTATTTAAATTATATTTAATTTATAAAATTTATTTATTAAAGCCGGAAGAGCTAATTCTGTTAATTTTTAATTTTTATATATATTTTTTACTCTTTTTATGAATGTGGTAAATAAAGATAAATTTTGAAAATATGTATAAGTCTTTAAGATTTTATATTTGTTATAATATTATTAACATAAGAAATAAAAAAAAATGTTGTCAAAATTTATAAAATATCTTAAGTTGACTTAAAATAAGTTAAAAATCCTTCTACGATTTTTGAAAGCAGCTTATGTTACTTAAGATACCTAAAAGGAAAAATTACAACTAAGAATAATAACTTATGTTGAAAAAAGTAAAATATTTCTTTATCTAAGCCTCTATGCATCTTGAAATTAAGCTGAAAACATTTTTAATTGCCTAATGTGTCATTGACATGAAAGTCATGGTTAAAAGCCCATTGAATTTTTACAGACAAAATTTAAAAGTTTCAAATGTCTATAACTCAAAACTATGTTGTATTTTGGTATTTTGATGCCACAGATATACATGTTTGGAACATTTAGAAAACAAGATAACGGATTTATATATAAAAAAAAATGTGATATTTATGATATATTAAGTGATATTTTTCCGTTGAACAAGTGACACAAAATTTTTTAAATAAGGTTTTGTTAACTTAAATTATATTATATTATAAAATTTTTAAGTGATGTATCGCGAAAAACTAATGAAGTTATCACAAAAAAAGGTAAATTTTTATATTATAAAACAAAAATTTAAATTTAAATAAAATATTCTAACAATAGCAATGTCTGCAAAGAAAAGCTCCAATATGAAATTCGGATTTAATAACGGATAAGAAAAAAAAGAAAACAAGGATTTTACTGATATGTCCTCATTCACAATTATAATAATGTTATAGTAATTAAGTTCTATATGAGCACGAGCCAAGCATATGTATATTTTATAATGTCATACGGCTCAGACAGTTAATTATTTTTTTTTTGTATTTAATCAGATTGTCCATCAGAAGGTAAATCGTCATAAAATCTTGAAAATTTTAATTCAAGTAAGCTTGTTTAATCGTTCTTACATGTTTATGCTTAAATAATTTATGGATGAACATTATAATATCGTAAGAAAACACGGATTTTACTGATATTGCAGGTCAAAATGTCCACATTCACAATTATAATAATATCTAAGTAATTAAGTTTTATATGAGCACGAGCCAAGAATATGTATATTTTATATTGTCATACGGCTCAGAAAGTTAATTATTTTTTTTTTGTATTTAATCAGATTGTCCATAAGAAGGTAAATCGTCATAAAATCTTGAAAATTTCAATTCAAGTAAGCTTGTTTAATCGTTCTTACATGTTTATGCTTAAATTATTTATGGATAAACATTATAATATCGTAAGAAAACAAGGATTTTACTGATATTGCAGGTCAAAATGTCCACATTCACAATTATAATAATATCTAAGTAATTAAGTTTTATATGAGCACGAGCCAAGAATATGTATATTTTATATTGTCATACGGCTCAGAAAGTTAATTATTTTTTTTTTGTATTTAATCAGATTGTCCATAAGAAGGTAAATCGTCATAAAATCTTGAAAATTTCAATTCAAGTAAGCTTGTTTAATCGTTCTTACATGTTTATGCTTAAATTATTTATAGATGAACATTATAATTTCGTAAAGTTTTTGTATTTGTGTATTATTAATTTTTTTTCGTTTATTGGAAATAAAAACAATTTAAAAATAAACGTCAATCGAAATTATGGAAGTCTTTTCTTTTAGCCTTTGTTAATTATTATGTTGTTATTTTTTTAAATTAATAATAGATTTGGTCGACTTTGAAAATAGTCTCAGTGAGTACTTAACCAGTAGTGCTACTACACCTTTAGGAAGCCCGTTGAACTACATGGATTAAGTAATATTTCTAATTATACCAGTAAAAATAATCCAAATTGTACCAGTAAGCAAAAGAAATGAAATCATGGTCCATTAAATGCCTGTAAAACTGTTGAAATAATCGGGGAGTTAGACAAAAAAGAAAATATTAATAAATTTTTGAATCTAGGAAATATTATGTTACGAAGGAAATATTATTCTCAATCGCTCTTCAAGAATTTGAAAACCAATTAACAAACAATTAACTTTTTTATATTCTCTTACATCTTAGACAAATAATATTACATAAAAGTATGTCGCAAAAATGCATGAAATTTACCTAGAATAGATAAAACAAAGTAATAATAACGAAATCCATGTAACCTTACGACAGTACCGTGAAATATTCAACATAATTTTAATATTGGATTTTATGTACCCAAAAAAAATTAAGTGCAATGATTACGCTAAATACGAGGTAATAACTGATAAAAAAATAGAAGACACGAAACATATGTATTACGAAAAACATATTTTTTTTTAAAGAAAAATCGAGAAAACTTAAAGTTGATGACGAAAAAAATTAGATGTGAAAATTTAATAAAAACTTTTGAAAGATTAAATAAATACAACCTAAAACTAAATCCAAATAAATGTTGTTTTTTAAAACCCGAAGATGTGTACTTGGGACATTTGATAACAAGCGAAGGAATAAAAACCGATCCCGCAAAACATAAAGCAATAAAAGACTACCCGGTACCCAAAAATGCTGACGAAGTTAGACGATTTGTAGCTTTCTGTAATTATTACAGAAGATTTATTGCAAATTTTGCAGAAATAGCTAAATGTCTAAATTCATTATTAAAGAAAAATCATGGTCAATATATGGTCAAATAAATTAATTTTTAACTTTAAAAAATAAATTAATGAGTCCACCTATTTTACAATATCCTGATTTTGATAAAACTTTTGTACTTAGGTACAACTGATGCTATCCTATCTCTTTTGCAAGTAAATCTTTAAATAAACATGAAATTAACAAACCAATTATAGAAAAAGAGCTATTAGCGATTCATAGGGGAATAAATTTTTTTAGACCTTATTTTTACGGTAAAAATATATTGTGATCACAGATCACAGACCTTTAGTTTCGCTCTTTTCACACAAAAATCCATCTTCAAAATTAACAAGAATAAGACTAGATTTATCTGATTATGATTTCGAAATAATTTACAAGCACGGAACAATAAATACAAACGCTGATGCGTTGTCTAGAATAAAAATTGACTCGGACATACTTAAGAGTATGATTCCGAAAAATAAAGATGAATCCGTGAAAAAGATGTTAGTGATGACTAGGGGGATGTCTGCTATAAAAAATAGAGGCATTGATAATAATAAAAATGATAAAAATAAAAGGGAAGACAGTTTTCATCCGAAGCCTGCACAACTTCATATCTGGGACTGTACGTCCATATCTGACGTCAAAAATTTAATAAAATTAAAATTTATAGTTGATTCAAATAGTGAGGTACCTAAAATAAATAAATTAAAAATGAAGTATTAGTAAGATGTAGTGATAATCATGCGAAATCCGTTTCGACGGTTGAGAAGCTATTATCTGAAATATACAAATTAAAAATAAGCAAGCTTGCATTAAGTGATACTGATGATATATTCCAGTATATTCCGAAAATGGAATTTAAAAATTTATATAATAATCTGCAGAAAAATATATTGAATAATAAAAATAATATGAATCACTTTTCCATTAACATACTTATATATATACCCCCACAGAAAATAAATGATGCTATTATGCAATATAAATTAATTGATGAATACCATAATGCCCAACACGGAGGGCATTTGGGAATAAGCAAAACCGTCATAAAATTAAAACAAAGATATATTTGGAAAAACATGTCTAAAATGGTAAAAAAGTACATTACTAATTGAAAACTATGTGCTTATAATATTATAAGAATAATAACTTATGTTGAAAAAACTAAAATATTTCTTTATCTAAGCCTCTATGAATCTTGAAATTAAGACAAAATTTAAAAGTTTCAAATGTCTATAACTCAAAACTATGTCGTATTTTGGTGCGACAGATATACATGTTTGGAACATTTAGAAAACAAGATAACGGATTTATATATAAAAAAAAATGTGATATTTATGAAATATTAAGTGATATTTTTCCGTTGAACAAGTGAAACAAAATTTTTTAAATAAGGTTTTGTTAACTTAAATTATATTACAAAAATGTTTAAGTGATGTATCGCGAAATACTAATGAAGTTATCAAAAAGAAAGGTAAATTTTAATATTATAAAACAAAAATTTAAATTTAAATAAAATATTCTAACAATAGCAATGTCTGCAAAGAAAAAGCTCCAATATGAAATTCAGATTTAATAACGGATAAAAAAAAAGAAAACAAGGATTTTACTGATATTGCAGGTCCAAATGTCCACATTCACAATTATAATAATATTATAGTAATTAAGTTTTATATGAGCACGAGCCAAGCATATGTATATTTTATAATGTAATTTCACCAGGATAGGAATTAGATATTAGGTGATCCTGTAAATAAATTTATGTGAGATAACATTATATCCTGTTTTGCCGTTTAAATTTAAAGAATTAATCGGTGCACTTACTTTTTACATGTTAATGAAAATAACATGAAAATTGGCATAACTAATTTAGTGAAATATTTCACTCATAAAATCTTGAAAAGTTTAAGTCAAGTAAGCTTTTTTAATAGTTCTTACATGTTTATGCTTAAATTATTTATGGATGAACATTATAATATCGTAAGAAAACAAGGATTTTACTGATATTGCAAGTCAAAATGTCCACATTCACAATTATAATAATATCTAAGTAATTAAGTTTTATATGAGCACGAGCCAAGCATATTTATATTTTATAATGTCATACGGCTCAGAAAGTTAATTATTTTTTTTTTGTATTTAATCAGATTGTCCATCAGAAGGTAAATCGTCATAAAATCTCGAAAATTTTAATTCAAGTAAGCTTGTTTAATTGTTCTTACATGTTTATGCTAAAATTATTTATAGATGAACATTATAATTTCGTAAAGTTTTTGTATTTGTGTATTATTAATTTTTTTTCGTTTATTGGAAAATAAAAACAATTTAAAAATAAACGTCAATCAAAATTATGGAAGTCTTTTCTTTTAGTCTTTGTTAATTATTATGTTGTTATTTTTTTTAAATTAATAATAGATTTGGTCGACTTTGAGAATAGTCTCAGTGAGTACTTAACCAGTAGTGCTACTACACCTTTAGGAAGCCCGTTGAACTACATGGATTAAGTATAATTTCTAATTATACCAGTAAAAAAAATCCAAATTGTACCCGTAAGCAAAAGAAATGAAATCATGATCCAAAAATGTTGAAAGAATCGAGGAGTTAGACAAAAAAGAAAATATTAATAAATTTTTGAATCTAGGAAATATTATGTTACGATGGAAATATTATTCTCAATCGCTCTTCAAGAATTTGAAAAACAATTAACAAACAATTAACTTTTTTATATTCTCTTACATCTTAGACAGTATTAAATAAAAGTATGTCGCAAAAATGCATGAAATTTACCTAGAATAGATAAAACAAAGTAATAATAACGAAATCCATGTAACCTTACGACAGTACCGTGAAATATTCAACATAATTTTAATATTGGATTTTATGGACCCAAAAAAAAAATTAAGTGCAATTATTACGCTAAATACGAGGTAATAACTGATAAAAAAATAGAAGACACGAAACATATGTATTATGAAAAACATATTTTTTTTTAAAGAAAAATCGAGAAAACTTAAAGTTGAAGACGAAAAAAATTAGATGTGAAGTAAATAATTTGATTGTGAAACATTTTCTTCAATAACTTTTCAATTTAAATAATAAAACTGGACCTAAGAAAGAAATTTTGACATACGGCCATTCATTTTTATTTTAATTTTAGATTAACAGGTTAGTAAATTATTTTTGATGTTCTTGTTATTAGTAAAATTGAAAATTTAACATGTACTTATTCTTTTTTGTAAATTGTAAAATTTTCTCATGTCTGTATACAAATTAATCAAAAAATTTAGATAGCCTGGATAGGAAAATTTTTTTCATGCCCGGTTAAACAAATTTTTAAACTTTGTCGACAGCCTGTATACGTATTTATTTTAAATAACCAGGTTATTAACATATTTTGTATTTTTTCCTTTGTAAAATGCTGTATAATTTAAAAATTTAAATTTTTTCATTCTTTAATACAAATTTTTCAAAAAATTTAAAGGGGGGAAAGTACCTGATTGAAAAATATTGTTTATGAATTTCATCAGGATAGGAATTAGATATCAGGGGATCCTGTAAATAAATTTATGTGAGATAACATTATATCCTGTTTTTCCGTTTAAATTTAAAGAATTAATCGGTGCACTTACTTTATACATGTTAATGAAAATAACATGAAAATTGGAATAACTAATTTAGTGAAATATTTCACTCATAAAATCTTGAAAATTTTAAGTCAAGTAAGCTTGTTTAATAGTTCTTACAGGTTTGTGCTTAAATTATTTATGGATGAACATTATAATATCGTAAGAAAACAAGGATTTTACTGATATTGCAGGTCAAAATGTCCACATTCACAATTATAATAATATCTAAGTAATTAACTTTTATATGAGCACGAGCCAAGCATATTTATATTTTATAATGTCATACGGCTCAGAAAGTTAATTATTTTTTTTTTGTATTTAATCAGATTGTCCAAATCGTCATAAAATCTTGAAAATTTTAATTCAAGAAAGGTTGTTTAATCGTTCTTACATTTTTATGCTTAAATTATTTATGGATGAACATTATAATATCGTAAGAAAACAAGGATTTTACTGATATTCCAGGTCAAAATGTCCACATTCACAATTATAATACAATCTAAGTAATTAAGTTTTATATGAGCACGAGCCTAGCATATGTATATTTTATAATGTCATACGGCTCAGAAAGTTAATTATTTTTTTTTTGTATTTAATCGTCCATCAGAAGGTAAATCGTCATAAAATCTCGAAAATTTTAATTCAAGTAAGCTTGTTTAATTGTTCTTACATGTTTATGCAAAAATTATTTTAGATGAACATTATAATTTCGTAAAGTTTTTGTATTTGTGAATTATTAATTTTTTTTCGTTTATTGGAAAATAAAAACAATTTGAAAATAAACGTCAATCGAAATTATGGAAGTCTTTTCTTTTAGTCTTTGTTAATTATTATGTTGTTATTTATTTAAATTAATAATAGATTTGGTCGACTTTGAAAATAGTTTCAGTGAGTACTTAACCAGTAGTGCTATTACACCTTTAGGAAGCCCGTTGAAACACATGGATTAAGTATAATTTCTAATTATACCAGTAAAAATAATCCAAATAGTACAAGTAAGCAAAAGAAATGAAATCATGATCCAAAAATGTTGAAAGAATCGAGGAGTTAGACAGAAAAGAAAATATTAATAAATTTTTGAATCTAGGAAATATTATGTTACGATGGAAATATTATTCTCAATCGCTCTTCAAGAATCATAAAATCTTGAAAATTTTAATTCAAGTAAGGTTGTTTAATCGTTCTTACATTTTTATGCTTAAATTATTTATGGATGAACATTATAATATCGTAAGAAAACAAGGATTTTACTGATATTCCAGGTCAAAATGTCCACATTCACAATTATAATACAATCTAAGTAATTAAGTTTTATATCAGCACGAGCCTAGCATATGTATATTTTATAATGTCATACGGCTCAGAAAGTTAATTATTTTTTTTTTGTATTTAATCAGATTGTCCATCAGAAGATAAATCGTCATAAAATCTCGAACATTTTAATTCAAGTAAGCTTGTTTAATTGTTCTTACATGTTTATGCAAAAATTATTTTAGTTGAACATTATAATTTCGTAAAGTTTTTGTATTTGTGAATTATTAATTTTTTTTCGTTTATTGGAAAATAAAAACAATTTGAAAATAAACGTCAATCGAAATTATGGAAGTCTTTTCTTTTAGTCTTTGTTAATTATTATGTTGTTATTTATTTAAATTAAAAATAGATTTGGTCGACTTTGAAAATAGTTTCAGTGAGTACTTAACCAGTAGTGCAACTACACATTTAGGAAGCCCGTTGAACTACATGGATTAAGTAATATTTCTAATTATACCAGTAAAAATAATCCAAATTGTACCAGTAAGCAAAAGAAATGAAATCATGATCCAAAAATGTTGAAAGAATCGGGGAGTTAGACAGAAAAGAAAATATTAATAAATTTTTGAATCTAGGAAATATTATGTTACGATGGAAATATTATTCTCAATAGCTCTTCTAGAATTTGAAAAACAATTAAAACACAATTAACTTTTTTATATTCACTTACATCTTAGACAAATTAATCAAAAAATTTAGATAGCCTGGATAGGAAAATTTTTTTCATGCCAGGTTAAACAAATTTTTAAACTTTGTCGACAGCCTGTATACGTATTTATTTTAAATAACCAGGTTAGTAATATATTTTGTATTTGTTCCATTGTAAAATGCTATATAATGTAAAAATTTAAATTTTTTCATTCTTTAATATTATTTTTTTTCTTTAATATTAATTCTTTAGTATTAAATAAAAGTATGTCGCAAAAATGCATGAAATTTACCTAGAATAGATAAAACAAAGTAATAATAACGAAATCCATGTAACCTTACGACAGTACCGTGAAATATTCAACATAATTTTAATATTGGATTTTATGTATCCAAAAAAAATTAAGTGCAATGATTACGCTAAATACGAGGTAATAACTGATAAAAAAATAGAAGAAAAGAAAAGAAATGAAACATGATTGAAAAGTATTGTTTATGAATTTCACCGGGATAGGAATTAGATATCAGGTGATCCTGTAAATAAATTTATGTGGGATACCATTATATCCTGTTTTTGCGTTTAAATTTAAAGAATTAATCGGTGCACTTACTTTATACATGTTAATGAAAATAACATTAAAATTGGAATAACTATTTAGTGAAATATTTCACTCCATGAACTTGTCATTTAAGAAACCTAAGGCTGATACCTGTTATAAATGTGACACATTACAAATAAAAATTAATATTGCTATTGGGGTGAAAAAGGAATTATTAATATTAGAACATCAAAAACATATTGAAAGCGCTTTTTAAGCAAATCTAAGGAGATGGAAAAATTTTCTTCAGATATTACAATTCAAACATGAGATGTAGATCCCGCGTTAATAGACAAAAAAAAAAGAACACCACAAATAAAATAGATCTTCCCAAAAATAACATTGAGAACAAAAATGTAATGATAATGGTAAGATATTTAATTGGCAAGAAGATAGGTGGATAAGGTACAAAAAGAATTAGGTGTCATATCTTATACAAATTTATTGAATAACCCGTTTGAAATTTAAAATTTTAAAATTTAAACTTTAACCATGAATTAGTAAAATCCTACACACAAGATATTCCAATAAGCTCCCAAAAAAAAAAAAATTTGTTGGATATGTTGCCGTTAATTGATAAATGTTATCATAGCTTTAATCAAAATTTAAAAACGGAAGATTCAGTACATTATCATGCAAATTTGAAGGAAGAAGATTAATTTAATAATTTATGTGCTTTAAAAAGTAACTATATTTTATTTAAATTATATTTAATTTATAAAATTTATTTATTAAAGCCGGAAGAGCTAATTCTGTTAATTTTTAATTTTTATATATATTTTTTACTCTTTTTATGAATGTGGTAAATAAAGATGAAATTTTGAAAATATAAGTCTTTAAGATTTTATATTTGTTATAATATTATTAAAAAAAAATGTTGTCAAAATTTATAAAATATCTTAAGTTGACTGAAAATAAGTTAAAAATTCTTCTACGATTTTTGAAAGCAGCTTATGTTACTTAAGATACCTAAAAGGAAAAATTACAACTAAGAATAATAACTTATGTTGAAAAAAGTAAAATATTTCTTTATCTAAGCCTCTATGCATCTTGAAATTAAGCTGAAAACATTTTTAATTGCCTAATGTGTCATTGACATGAAAATCATGGTAAAAGACCATTGAATTTTTACAGACAAAATTTAAAAGTTTCAAATGTCTATAACTCAAAACTATGTTGTATTTTGGTATTTTGATGCCATAGATATACATGTTTGGAACATTTAGAAAACAAGATAACGGATTTATATATAAAAAAAAATGTGATATTTATGATATATTAAGTGATATTTTTCCGTTGAACAAGTGACACAAAATTTTTTAAATAAGGTTTTGTTAACTTAAAATTTATTATATTATAAAATTTTTAAGTGATGTATCGCGAAAAACTAATGAAGTTATCACAAAAAAAGGTAAATTTTTATATTATAAAACAAAAATTTAAATTTAAATAAAATAATCTAACAATAGCAATGTCTGCAAAGAAAAAGCCCCAATATGAAATTCGGATTTAATAACGGATAAAAAAAAAAGAAAACAAGGATTTTACTGATATGTCCTAATTCACAATTATAATAATATTATAGTAATTAAGTTTTATATGAGCACGAGCCAAGCATATGTATATTTTATAATGTCATACGGCTCAGAAAGTTAATTATTTTTTTTTGTATTTAATCAGATTGTCCATCAGAAGGTAAATCGTCATAAAATCTTGAAAATTTTAATTCAAGTAAGCTTGTTTAATCGTTCTTACATGTTTATGCTAAAATTATTTATAGATGAACATTATAATTTCTTAAAGTTTTTGTATTTGTGTATTATTAATTTTTTTTTGTTTATTGGAAAATAAAAACAATTTAAAAATAACCGTCAATCGAAAATATGAAAGTCTTTTCTTTTAGTCTTTGTAAATTTTTAATTATTATGTTGTTATTTTTTTAAATTAATAATAGATTTGGTCGACTTTGAAAATAGTCTCAGTGAGTACTTAACCAGTAGTGCAACTACACCTTTAGGAAGCCCGTTGAACTACATGGATTAAGTAATATTTCTAATTATACTAGTAAAAATAATCCAAATTGTACCAGTAAGCAAAAGAAATGAAATCATGATCCATTAAATGCCTGCATTAAATGTTGAAAGAATCGGGGAGTTTGACAGAAAAGAAAATATTAATAAATTTTTGAATCTAGGAAATATTATGTTACGATGGAAATATTATTCTCAATCGCTCTTCAAGAATGCGAAAAACAATTAACAAACAATTAACTTTTTTATATTCTCTTACATCTAAGACTAATAGTATTATATAAAAGTATGTCGCAAAAATGCATGAAATTTACCTAGAATAGATAAAACGAAGTAATAATAACGTAATAATAATCCATGTAACCTTATGACAGTACCGTAAAATATTCAACATAATTTTAATATTGGATTTTATGTACCCAAAAAAAATTAAGTGCAATGATTACGCAAAATACGAGGTAATAACTGATAAAACGAGGAAGAGTGTAGTAGAGTAGACTGTGTCAACTCTGGGATACCCGTATGACCGTAACATATACATTATATCATCCGGTTAATTACTTTTGGCAAAATTTCAAACATTCAGCTTTATTAGGTGTAGAGTAATGCTCATATAAAAGAAGGAGTTGTATGGCAGCTACTCGAACCCTTTGCAGTAGACCAACCAAATTTTGCAGTAACTTTGGCCATTACACTAAGCTATTTTTGGCAAAATTTCAGACACCCAGCTTCATTTGGTGTAGTGTAATCCTCATATAAAAGAAGGAGTTGTATGGCAGCTACTCGAACCCTCAGCAGTAGACCAACTAAATTTTGCAGTAAATTTGGCCATTACACTAAACTATTTTTTGCAAAATTTCAGACACCCAGCTTCATCAGGTGTAGTGTAAAGCTCATATAAAAGAAGGAGTTGTATGGCAGCTACTCGAACCCTCTGCAGTAGACCAACCAAATTTTGCAGTAACTTTGGCCATTATACTAAACTACATTTGGCAAAATTTCAGACACGCAGCTTCCATAGATATAGAGTAATGCTCATATAAAATTAGAAGTTGTATGGCAGGTACTCGAACTCGTTGACCAAAATGGCTGAATTTAAAACTCGATTCCGTTTTTTGCATAAAAACGAATTTGTGAAAATTTCATAATCCTAGCTCCTTTACTTTTTGAGTTATCGTGTTGACGGACGGACGGACGGACAGACGGACGGACAGACGGACGGACAGACGGACGGACAGACGGACGGACAGACGGACGGACAGACGGACGGACAGACGGACGGACAGGTGGAGTGACAGACGGACGGACGGACAGACGGACGGACGGACAGACGGACGGACAGACGGACGGACATACATAGCTAAATCGATTTATTTTTCGATTCTGATCCGATCCATACACTTGAGTCTATATCTACCTCCCCTCCTTCTCTGCGTCACAAACGTAATGGCAAATTTATTATACCCTTGGACTATATAGTCATACGGGTATAAAAATAGAAGACACGAAACATATGTATTACAAAAAACATATATTTTTTTAAAGAAAAAGCGAGAAAACTTAAAGAAGAATTAAAATTTCGTTGAAGACGAAAAAATTTAGACGTGAAGTAAATAATTTGATTGTGAAACATTTTCTTCAATAACTTTTCAATTTAAATAATAAAACTGGACCTAAGAAAGAAATTTTGACATACGGCCGTTCATTTTTATTTTAATTTTAGATTAACAGGTTAGTAAATTAATTTTGATGTTCTTGTTATTAGTAAAATTGGAAATTTATAGTGTATTCTTTTTTGTAAATTGTAAAATTTTCTCATGTCTGTATACAAATTAATCAAAAAATTTAGATAGCCTGGATAGGAAAATTTTTTTCATGCCCGGTTAAACAAATTTTTAAATTTTGTCGACAGCCTGTATACGTATTTATTTTAAATAACCAGGTTAGTAACATATTTTGTATTTTTTCCGTTGTAAAATGCTATATAATTTAAAAATTTAGGTTTTTTCATTCTTTAATACAAATTTTTCAAAAAATTTGAAGGTGGGAAAGTACCGGATTGAAAATTATTGTTTATGAATTTCACCAGGATAGGAATTAGATTTCAGGTAATCCTGTAAATAAATTTATGTGAGATAACATTATATCCTGTTTTTTCCGTTTAAATTTAAAGAATTAATCGGTGCACTTACTTTATACATGTTAATGAAAATAACATGAAAATTGGAATAACTAATTTAGTGAAATATTTCACTCCATGAACTTGTCATTTAAGAAACCTAAGGCTGATACCTGTTATAAATGTGACACATTACAAAAAAAAATTAATATTGCTATTGGGGAGAAAAAGTAATTCTTAATATTAGAACATCAAAAACATATTGAAAGCGCTTATTTAAGCAAAGCTAAGGAGATGGCAAAATCTTCTTCAGATATTACAATTCAAACATGAGATGTAGATCCCGCGTTAATAGACAAAAAAAAAAAGAACTCCACAAATAAAATAGATCATCCCAGGGACTGGTACCAATTGTTAAGGTCTGTTGGAGTTAGACAAAATTTATAGCCAAGAAATGACATAAGATATTTTTTACGAGTTTGCCTACATTTCAAAAAAAAAACGAGGAAGAGTGTAGTAGAGTAGACTGTGTCAACTCTGGGATACCCGTATGACCGTAACATATACATTATATCATCCGGTTAATTACTTTTGGCAAAATTTCAAACATTCAGCTTTATTAGGTGTAGAGTAATGCTCATATAAAAGAAGGAGTTGTATAGCAGCAACTAGAATCCTTTGCAGTAGACCAACCAAATTTTGCAGTAACTTTGGCCATTACACTAAACTATTTTTGGCAAAATTTTAGACACCCAGCTTCATTTGGTGTAGTGTAATCCTCATATAAAAAAAGGAGTTGTATGGCAGCTACTCGAACCCTCAGCAGTAGACCAACTAAATTTTGCAGTAACTTTGGTCATTACACTAAACTATTTTTTGCAAAATTTCAGACACCCAGCTTCATCAGGTGTAGTGTAAAGCTCATATAAAAGAAGGAGTTGTATGGCAGCTACTCGAACCTTCTGCAGTAGACCAACCAAATTTTGCAGTAACTTTGGCCATTATACTAAACTACTTTTGGCAAAATTTCAGACACGCAGCTTCCATAGGTATAGAGTAATGCTCATATAAAATTATAAGTTGTATGGCAGGTACTCGAACCCGTTGACCAAAATAGCTGAATTTCAAACTCGATTCCGTTTTTTGCATAAAAACGAATTTGCGAAAATTTCATAATCCTAGCTCCTTTACTTTTTGAGTTATCGTGATGACGGACGGACAGACGGACGGACATACATAGCTAAATCGATTTATTTTTCGATTCTGATCCGATCCATACACTTGAGTCTATATCTACCCCCCCTCCTTCTCTGCGTCACAAACGTAATGGCAAATTTATTATACCCTTGGACTATATAGTCATTCGGGTATAATAACATTGAGAACAAAAATGTAATGATAATGGTAAGATATTCAATTGGCAAGAAGATAGGTGGATAACCGTTTGAAATTTAAAATTTTAAAATTTAAACTTTAACCATGAATTAGTAAAATCCTACACACAAGATATTCCAATAAGCTCCCAAAAAAAAAGATTTGTTGGATAGGTTGCCGTTAATTGATAAATGTTATCATAGCTTTAATCAAAATTTAAAAACGGAAGATTCAGTACATTATCATGCAGATTTGAAGGAAGAAGATTAATTTAATAATTTATGTGCAATAACTTTTAAAAGTAACTATATTTTATTTAAATTATATTTAATTTATAAAATTTATTTATTAAAGCCGGAAGAGCTAATTCTGTTAATTTTTAATTTTTATATATATTTTTTACTCTTTTTATGAATGTGGTAAATAAAGATAAATTTTGAAAATATGTATAAGTCTTTAAGATTTTATATTTGTTATAATATTATTAACATAAGAAATAAAAAAAAATGTTGTCAAAATTTATAAAATATCTTAAGTTGACTTAAAATAAGTTAAAAATCCTTCTACGATTTTTGAAAGCAGCTTATGTTACTTAAGATACCTAAAAGGAAAAATTACAACTAAGAATAATAACTTATGTTGAAAAAAGTAAAATATTTCTTTATCTAAGCCTCTATGCATCTTGAAATTAAGCTGAAAACATTTTTAATTGCCTAATGTGTCATTGACATGAAAATCATGGTTAAAAGCCCATTGAATTTTTACAGACAAAATTTAAAAGTTTCAAATGTCTATAACTCAAAATTGTGTTGTATTCTGGTGCCACAGATATACATGTTTGGAACATTTAGAAAAGTTGAACAAGTGACACAAAATTTTTTAAATAAGGTTTTGTTAACTTAAATTATATTATAAACATTTTTAAGTGATGTATCGCGAAATACTAATGAAGTTATCACAAAAAAAGGTAAATTTTTATATTATAAAACAAAAATTTAAATTTAAATAAAATATTCTAACAATAGCAATGTCTGCAAAGAAAAGCTCCAATATGAAATTCGGATTTAATAACGGATAAGAAAAAAAAGAAAACAAGGATTTTACTGATATGTCCTCATTCACAATTATAATAATATTATAGTAATTAAGTTCTATATGAGCACGAGCCAAGCATATGTATATTTTATAATGTCATACGGCTCAGACAGTTAATTATTTTTTTTTTGTATTTAATCAGATTGTCCATCAGAAGGTAAATCGTCATAAAATCTTGAAAATTTTAATTCAAGTAAGCTTGTTTAATCGTTCTTACATGTTTATGCTTAAATAATTTATGGATGAACATTATAATATCGTAAGAAAACACGGATTTTACTGATATTGCAGGTCAAAATGTCCACATTCACAATTATAATAATATCTAAGTAATTAAGTTTTATATGAGCACGAGCCAAGAATATGTATATTTTATATTGTCATACGGCTCAGAAAGTTAATTATTTTTTTTTTGTATTTAATCAGATTGTCCATAAGAAGGTAAATCGTCATAAAATCTTGAAAATTTTAATTCAAGTAAGCTTGTTTAATCGTTCTTACATGTTTATGCTTAAATTATTTATGGATAAACATTATAATATCGTAAGAAAACAAGGATTTTACTGATATTACAGGTAAAAATGTCCACATTCACAATTATAATAATATCTAAGTAATTAAGTTTTATATGAGCACGATCCAAGCATATGTATATTTTATAATGTCATACGGCTCAGAAAGTTAATTATTTTTTTTTGTATTTAATCAATAGTCTCAGTGAGTACTTAACCAGTAGTGCTACTACACCTTTAAGAAGCCCGTTGAACTACATGGATTAAGTAATATTTCTAATTATATCAGTAAAAATAATCCAAATTGTACCGGTAAGCAAAAGAAATGAAATCATGATCCAAAAATGTGGAAAGAATCGAGGAGTTAGACAGAAAAGAGAATATTAATAAATTTTTGAATCTAGGAAATATTATGTTACGATGGAAATATTATTCTCAATCGCTCTTCAAGAATCATAAAATCTTGAAAATTTTAATTCAAGTAAGGTTGTTTAATCGTTCTTACATTTTTATGCTTAAATTATTTATGGATGAACATTATAATATCGTAAGAAAACAAGGATTTTACTGATATTCCAGGTCAAAATGTCCACATTCACAATTATAATACAATCTAAGTAATTAAGTTTTATATCAGCACGAGCCTAGCATATGTATATTTTATAATGTCATACGGCTCAGAAAGTTAATTATTTTTTTTTTGTATTTAATCAGATTGTCCATCAGAAGATAAATCGTCATAAAATCTCGAACATTTTAATTCAAGTAAGCTTGTTTAATTGTTCTTACATGTTTATGCAAAAATTATTTTAGTTGAACATTATAATTTCGTAAAGTTTTTGTATTTGTGAATTATTAATTTTTTTTCGTTTATTGGAAAATAAAAACAATTTGAAAATAAACGTCAATCGAAATTATGGAAGTCTTTTCTTTTAGTCTTTGTTAATTATTATGTTGTTATTTATTTAAATTAAAAATAGATTTGGTCGACTTTGAAAATAGTTTCAGTGAGTACTTAACCAGTAGTGCAACTACACATTTAGGAAGCCCGTTGAACTACATGGATTAAGTAATATTTCTAATTATACCAGTAAAAATAATCCAAATTGTACCAGTAAGCAAAAGAAATGAAATCATGATCCAAAAATGTTGAAAGAATCGGGGAGTTAGACAGAAAAGAAAATATTAATAAATTTTTGAATCTAGGAAATATTATGTTACGATGGAAATATTATTCTCAATAGCTCTTCAAGAATTTGAAAAACAATTAAAACACAATTAACTTTTTTATATTCACTTACATCTTAGACAAATTAATCAAAAAATTTAGATAGCCTGGATAGGAAAATTTTTTTCATGCCAGGTTAAACAAATTTTTAAACTTTGTCGACAGCCTGTATACGTATTTATTTTAAATAACCAGGTTAGTAATATATTTTGTATTTGTTCCATTGTAAAATGCTATATAATGTAAAAATTTAAATTTTTTCATTCTTTAATATTATTTTTTTTCTTTAATATTAATTCTTTAGTATTAAATAAAAGTATGTCGCAAAAATGCATGAAATTTACCTAGAATAGATAAAACAAAGTAATAATAACGAAATCCATGTAACCTTACGACAGTACCGTGAAATATTCAACATAATTTTAATATTGGATTTTATGTATCCAAAAAAAATTAAGTGCAATGATTACGCTAAATACGAGGTAATAACTGATAAAAAAATAGAAGAAAAGAAAAGAAATGAAACATGATTGAAAAGTATTGTTTATGAATTTCACCGGGATAGGAATTAGATATCAGGTGATACTGTAAATAAATTTATGTGGGATACCATTATATCCTGTTTTTGCGTTTAAATTTAAAGAATTAATCGGTGCACTTACTTTATACATGTTAATGAAAATAACATTAAAATTGGAATAACTATTTAGTGAAATATTTCACTCCATGAACTTGTCATTTAAGAAACCTAAGGCTGATACCTGTTATAAATGTGACACATTACAAATAAAAATTAATATTGCTATTGGGGTGAAAAAGGAATTATTAATATTAGAACATCAAAAACATATTGAAAGCGCTTTTTAAGCAAATCTAAGGAGATGGAAAAATTTTCTTCAGATATTACAATTCAAACATGAGATGTAGATCCCGCGTTAATAGACAAAAAAAAAAGAACACCACAAATAAAATAGATCTTCCCAAAAATAACATTGAGAACAAAAATGTAATGATAATGGTAAGATATTTAATTGGCAAGAAGATAGGTGGATAAGGTACAAAAAGAATTAGGTGTCATATCTTATACAAATTTATTGAATAACCCGTTTGAAATTTAAAATTTTAAAATTTAAACTTTAACCATGAATTAGTAAAATCCTACACACAAGATATTCCAATAAGCTCCCAAAAAAAAAAAAATTTGTTGGATATGTTGCCGTTAATTGATAAATGTTATCATAGCTTTAATCAAAATTTAAAAACGGAAGATTCAGTACATTATCATGCAAATTTGAAGGAAGAAGATTAATTTAATAATTTATGTGCTTTAAAAAGTAACTATATTTTATTTAAATTATATTTAATTTATAAAATTTATTTATTAAAGCCGGAAGAGCTAATTCTGTTAATTTTTAATTTTTATATATATTTTTTACTCTTTTTATGAATGTGGTAAATAAAGATGAAATTTTGAAAATATAAGTCTTTAAGATTTTATATTTGTTATAATATTATTAAAAAAAAATGTTGTCAAAATTTATAAAATATCTTAAGTTGACTGAAAATAAGTTAAAAATTCTTCTACGATTTTTGAAAGCAGCTTATGTTACTTAAGATACCTAAAAGGAAAAATTACAACTAAGAATAATAACTTATGTTGAAAAAAGTAAAATATTTCTTTATCTAAGCCTCTATGCATCTTGAAATTAAGCTGAAAACATTTTTAATTGCCTAATGTGTCATTGACATGAAAATCATGGTAAAAGACCATTGAATTTTTACAGACAAAATTTAAAAGTTTCAAATGTCTATAACTCAAAACTATGTTGTATTTTGGTATTTTGATGCCATAGATATACATGTTTGGAACATTTAGAAAACAAGATAACGGATTTATATATAAAAAAAAATGTGATATTTATGATATATTAAGTGATATTTTTCCGTTGAACAAGTGACACAAAATTTTTTAAATAAGGTTTTGTTAACTTAAAATTTATTATATTATAAAATTTTTAAGTGATGTATCGCGAAAAACTAATGAAGTTATCACAAAAAAAGGTAAATTTTTATATTATAAAACAAAAATTTAAATTTAAATAAAATAATCTAACAATAGCAATGTCTGCAAAGAAAAAGCCCCAATATGAAATTCGGATTTAATAACGGATAAAAAAAAAAGAAAACAAGGATTTTACTGATATGTCCTAATTCACAATTATAATAATATTATAGTAATTAAGTTTTATATGAGCACGAGCCAAGCATATGTATATTTTATAATGTCATACGGCTCAGAAAGTTAATTATTTTTTTTTGTATTTAATCAGATTGTCCATCAGAAGGTAAATCGTCATAAAATCTTGAAAATTTTAATTCAAGTAAGCTTGTTTAATCGTTCTTACATGTTTATGCTAAAATTATTTATAGATGAACATTATAATTTCTTAAAGTTTTTGTATTTGTGTATTATTAATTTTTTTTTGTTTATTGGAAAATAAAAACAATTTAAAAATAACCGTCAATCGAAAATATGAAAGTCTTTTCTTTTAGTCTTTGTAAATTTTTAATTATTATGTTGTTATTTTTTTAAATTAATAATAGATTTGGTCGACTTTGAAAATAGTCTCAGTGAGTACTTAACCAGTAGTGCAACTACACCTTTAGGAAGCCCGTTGAACTACATGGATTAAGTAATATTTCTAATTATACTAGTAAAAATAATCCAAATTGTACCAGTAAGCAAAAGAAATGAAATCATGATCCATTAAATGCCTGCATTAAATGTTGAAAGAATCGGGGAGTTTGACAGAAAAGAAAATATTAATAAATTTTTGAATCTAGGAAATATTATGTTACGATGGAAATATTATTCTCAATCGCTCTTCAAGAATGCGAAAAACAATTAACAAACAATTAACTTTTTTATATTCTCTTACATCTAAGACTAATAGTATTATATAAAAGTATGTCGCAAAAATGCATGAAATTTACCTAGAATAGATAAAACGAAGTAATAATAACGTAATAATAATCCATGTAACCTTATGACAGTACCGTAAAATATTCAACATAATTTTAATATTGGATTTTATGTACCCAAAAAAAATTAAGTGCAATGATTACGCAAAATACGAGGTAATAACTGATAAAACGAGGAAGAGTGTAGTAGAGTAGACTGTGTCAACTCTGGGATACCCGTATGACCGTAACATATACATTATATCATCCGGTTAATTACTTTTGGCAAAATTTCAAACATTCAGCTTTATTAGGTGTAGAGTAATGCTCATATAAAAGAAGGAGTTGTATGGCAGCTACTCGAACCCTTTGCAGTAGACCAACCAAATTTTGCAGTAACTTTGGCCATTACACTAAGCTATTTTTGGCAAAATTTCAGACACCCAGCTTCATTTGGTGTAGTGTAATCCTCATATAAAAGAAGGAGTTGTATGGCAGCTACTCGAACCCTCAGCAGTAGACCAACTAAATTTTGCAGTAAATTTGGCCATTACACTAAACTATTTTTTGCAAAATTTCAGACACCCAGCTTCATCAGGTGTAGTGTAAAGCTCATATAAAAGAAGGAGTTGTATGGCAGCTACTCGAACCCTCTGCAGTAGACCAACCAAATTTTGCAGTAACTTTGGCCATTATACTAAACTACATTTGGCAAAATTTCAGACACGCAGCTTCCATAGATATAGAGTAATGCTCATATAAAATTAGAAGTTGTATGGCAGGTACTCGAACCCGTTGACCAAAATGGCTGAATTTAAAACTCGATTCCGTTTTTTGCATAAAAACGAATTTGTGAAAATTTCATAATCCTAGCTCCTTTACTTTTTGAGTTATCGTGTTGACGGACGGACGGACGGACAGACGGACGGACAGACGGACGGACAGGTGGAGTGACAGACGGACGGACGGACAGACGGACGGACGGACAGACGGACGGACAGACGGACGGACATACATAGCTAAATCGATTTATTTTTCGATTCTGATCCGATCCATACACTTGAGTCTATATCTACCTCCCCTCCTTCTCTGCGTCACAAACGTAATGGCAAATTTATTATACCCTTGGACTATATAGTCATACGGGTATAAAAATAGAAGACACGAAACATATGTATTACAAAAAACATATATTTTTTTAAAGAAAAAGCGAGAAAACTTAAAGAAGAATTAAAATTTCGTTGAAGACGAAAAAATTTAGACGTGAAGTAAATAATTTGATTGTGAAACATTTTCTTCAATAACTTTTCAATTTAAATAATAAAACTGGACCTAAGAAAGAAATTTTGACATACGGCCGTTCATTTTTATTTTAATTTTAGATTAACAGGTTAGTAAATTAATTTTGATGTTCTTGTTATTAGTAAAATTGGAAATTTATAGTGTATTCTTTTTTGTAAATTGTAAAATTTTCTCATGTCTGTATACAAATTAATCAAAAAATTTAGATAGCCTGGATAGGAAAATTTTTTTCATGCCCGGTTAAACAAATTTTTAAATTTTGTCGACAGCCTGTATACGTATTTATTTTAAATAACCAGGTTAGTAACATATTTTGTATTTTTTCCGTTGTAAAATGCTATATAATTTAAAAATTTAGGTTTTTTCATTCTTTAATACAAATTTTTCAAAAAATTTGAAGGTGGGAAAGTACCGGATTGAAAATTATTGTTTATGAATTTCACCAGGATAGGAATTAGATTTCAGGTAATCCTGTAAATAAATTTATGTGAGATAACATTATATCCTGTTTTTTCCGTTTAAATTTAAAGAATTAATCGGTGCACTTACTTTATACATGTTAATGAAAATAACATGAAAATTGGAATAACTAATTTAGTGAAATATTTCACTCCATGAACTTGTCATTTAAGAAACCTAAGGCTGATACCTGTTATAAATGTGACACATTACAAAAAAAAATTAATATTGCTATTGGGGAGAAAAAGTAATTCTTAATATTAGAACATCAAAAACATATTGAAAGCGCTTATTTAAGCAAAGCTAAGGAGATGGCAAAATCTTCTTCAGATATTACAATTCAAACATGAGATGTAGATCCCGCGTTAATAGACAAAAAAAAAAAGAACTCCACAAATAAAATAGATCATCCCAGGGACTGGTACCAATTGTTAAGGTCTGTTGGAGTTAGACAAAATTTATAGCCAAGAAATGACATAAGATATTTTTTACGAGTTTGCCTACATTTCAAAAAAAAAACGAGGAAGAGTGTAGTAGAGTAGACTGTGTCAACTCTGGGATACCCGTATGACCGTAACATATACATTATATCATCCGGTTAATTACTTTTGGCAAAATTTCAAACATTCAGCTTTATTAGGTGTAGAGTAATGCTCATATAAAAGAAGGAGTTGTATAGCAGCAACTAGAATCCTTTGCAGTAGACCAACCAAATTTTGCAGTAACTTTGGCCATTACACTAAACTATTTTTGGCAAAATTTTAGACACCCAGCTTCATTTGGTGTAGTGTAATCCTCATATAAAAAAAGGAGTTGTATGGCAGCTACTCGAACCCTCAGCAGTAGACCAACTAAATTTTGCAGTAACTTTGGCCATTACACTAAACTATTTTTTGCAAAATTTCAGACACCCAGCTTCATCAGGTGTAGTGTAAAGCTCATATAAAAGAAGGAGTTGTATGGCAGCTACTCGAACCTTCTGCAGTAGACCAACCAAATTTTGCAGTAACTTTGGCCATTATACTAAACTACTTTTGGCAAAATTTCAGACACGCAGCTTCCATAGGTATAGAGTAATGCTCATATAAAATTATAAGTTGTATGGCAGGTACTCGAACCCGTTGACCAAAATAGCTGAATTTCAAACTCGATTCCGTTTTTTGCATAAAAACGAATTTGCGAAAATTTCATAATCCTAGCTCCTTTACTTTTTGAGTTATCGTGATGACGGACGGACAGACGGACGGACATACATAGCTAAATCGATTTATTTTTCGATTCTGATCCGATCCATACACTTGAGTCTATATCTACCCCCCCTCCTTCTCTGCGTCACAAACGTAATGGCAAATTTATTATACCCTTGGACTATATAGTCATTCGGGTATAATAACATTGAGAACAAAAATGTAATGATAATGGTAAGATATTCAATTGGCAAGAAGATAGGTGGATAACCGTTTGAAATTTAAAATTTTAAAATTTAAACTTTAACCATGAATTAGTAAAATCCTACACACAAGATATTCCAATAAGCTCCCAAAAAAAAAGATTTGTTGGATAGGTTGCCGTTAATTGATAAATGTTATCATAGCTTTAATCAAAATTTAAAAACGGAAGATTCAGTACATTATCATGCAGATTTGAAGGAAGAAGATTAATTTAATAATTTATGTGCAATAACTTTTAAAAGTAACTATATTTTATTTAAATTATATTTAATTTATAAAATTTATTTATTAAAGCCGGAAGAGCTAATTCTGTTAATTTTTAATTTTTATATATATTTTTTACTCTTTTTATGAATGTGGTAAATAAAGATAAATTTTGAAAATATGTATAAGTCTTTAAGATTTTATATTTGTTATAATATTATTAACATAAGAAATAAAAAAAAATGTTGTCAAAATTTATAAAATATCTTAAGTTGACTTAAAATAAGTTAAAAATCCTTCTACGATTTTTGAAAGCAGCTTATGTTACTTAAGATACCTAAAAGGAAAAATTACAACTAAGAATAATAACTTATGTTGAAAAAAGTAAAATATTTCTTTATCTAAGCCTCTATGCATCTTGAAATTAAGCTGAAAACATTTTTAATTGCCTAATGTGTCATTGACATGAAAATCATGGTTAAAAGCCCATTGAATTTTTACAGACAAAATTTAAAAGTTTCAAATGTCTATAACTCAAAATTGTGTTGTATTCTGGTGCCACAGATATACATGTTTGGAACATTTAGAAAAGTTGAACAAGTGACACAAAATTTTTTAAATAAGGTTTTGTTAACTTAAATTATATTATAAACATTTTTAAGTGATGTATCGCGAAATACTAATGAAGTTATCACAAAAAAAGGTAAATTTTTATATTATAAAACAAAAATTTAAATTTAAATAAAATATTCTAACAATAGCAATGTCTGCAAAGAAAAGCTCCAATATGAAATTCGGATTTAATAACGGATAAGAAAAAAAAGAAAACAAGGATTTTACTGATATGTCCTCATTCACAATTATAATAATATTATAGTAATTAAGTTCTATATGAGCACGAGCCAAGCATATGTATATTTTATAATGTCATACGGCTCAGACAGTTAATTATTTTTTTTTTGTATTTAATCAGATTGTCCATCAGAAGGTAAATCGTCATAAAATCTTGAAAATTTTAATTCAAGTAAGCTTGTTTAATCGTTCTTACATGTTTATGCTTAAATAATTTATGGATGAACATTATAATATCGTAAGAAAACACGGATTTTACTGATATTGCAGGTCAAAATGTCCACATTCACAATTATAATAATATCTAAGTAATTAAGTTTTATATGAGCACGAGCCAAGAATATGTATATTTTATATTGTCATACGGCTCAGAAAGTTAATTATTTTTTTTTTGTATTTAATCAGATTGTCCATAAGAAGGTAAATCGTCATAAAATCTTGAAAATTTCAATTCAAGTAAGCTTGTTTAATCGTTCTTACATGTTTATGCTTAAATTATTTATGGATAAACATTATAATATCGTAAGAAAACAAGGATTTTACTGATATTACAGGTAAAAATGTCCACATTCACAATTATAATAATATCTAAGTAATTAAGTTTTATATGAGCACGATCCAAGCATATGTATATTTTATAATGTCATACGGCTCAGAAAGTTAATTATTTTTTTTTGTATTTAATCAATAGTCTCAGTGAGTACTTAACCAGTAGTGCTACTACACCTTTAAGAAGCCCGTTGAACTACATGGATTAAGTAATATTTCTAATTATATCAGTAAAAATAATCCAAATTGTACCGGTAAGCAAAAGAAATGAAATCATGATCCAAAAATGTGGAAAGAATCGAGGAGTTAGACAGAAAAGAGAATATTAATAAATTTTTGAATCTAGGAAATATTATGTTACGATGGAAATATTATTCTCAATCGCTCTTCAAGAATGCGAAAAACAATTAACAAGCAATTAACTTTTTTATATTCTCTTACATCTTAATAGTATTAAATAAAAGTATGTCGCAAAAATGCATGAAATTTACATAGAATAGATAAAACAAAGTAATAATAACGAAATCCATGTAACCTTACGACAGTACCGTGAAATATTGAACATAATTTTAATATTGGATTTTATGTACCCAAAAAAAATTAAGTGCAATGATTACGCTAAATACGAGGTAATAACTCATAAAAAAATAGAAGACACGAAACATACATATTACGAAAAACATATTTTTTTTTAAAGAAAAAGCGAGAAAACTTAAAGTTGAAGACGAAAAAATTAGATGTGAAGTAAATAATTTGATTGTGAAACATTTTCTTCAATAACTTTTCAATTTAAATAATAAAACTGAACCTAATAAAGAAATTTTGACATACGGCCATTCATTTTTATTTTAATTTTAGATTAACAGGTTAGTAAAATATTTTTGATGTTCTTGTTATTAGTAAAATTGAAAATTTAACATGTATTCTTTTTTGTAAATTGTAAAATTTTCTCATGTCTGTATACAAATTAATCAAAAAATTTAGATAGCCTGCATAGGAAAATTTTTTTCATGCCCGGTTAAACAAATTTTTAAATTAGGTCGACAGCCTGTATACGTATTTATTTTAAATAACCAGGTTAGTAACATATTTTGTATTTTTTTCCTTGTAAAATGCTATATAATTTAAAATATTAGGTTTTTTCAAAAAAATTTGAAGGGGGGAAAGTACCTGATTGAAAAGTCTTGTTTATGAATTTCACCAGGATAGGAATTAGATATGAGGTGATCCTGTAAATAAATTTATGTGAGATAACATTATATCCTGTTTTTTTTTTTTTTTTTTTTATTAACAATTGATAAAAATTAATATTATACATAAATGTTACAATTAGAATTTAATTTGACCTTAGCCGAAGCAATCTGGTCGTAAGAATTTTACAATATTAAAGTATAATTTATTAATAGATAATAAGGTAAATTATTGTTTTTTTTTTTTTTTTTTTTTTTTTTGTTTGGATCATAAATATTTAAAATAATTCATATTATAATTAGGAACCAAGATCTAGTTAATATTTTTTTTATTTTTTCTTTATTTTTCTTGACATATTATGTAAACATCAACTATAAGAAATAATTTTTTTTATTATTTTTATTTTTTTTTTATTTATTATTATTACTTTATTATTTACTTAAATTGCGATAGTTTTCAAAGATCTTCTTTAATTTTATTTTTGTTTTGTTTTAATAACCTGTTTTGATTTTTTTTCTTTATTATTTTTTAACTCAAGCCCTTGCTAATATAATGTTATGAAAGTACTTAAACAATTGACATTCCGTTTGTAATACCTAAACTTATTAAGAATACTTTAATTTTATTTTTAAAAACACTATAACTCTGAATTTCCTTCAATTCTATTGGTAAATTATTAAAAGCCTGTAGGCAATTATAAAGACAATTATTCTTTTGCTTGTCAGTTTTAAATAGCGAGAGATAGAAATTGGATTTGTTTCTGGTATTGTAGTTGTAAAAGTCTATGTTTCGATTTAGAATAAAATTATGTTTGATTTTGTTGTTTACTATTTTAAAAGCTAATAAGTAAAGTTAACGCTTGCATAGGTTATCAAAAGAAATGTACTGATGTGTGTATAATTGATGTGTAGGGTATCTTAACGGATAACCATGTATAGATTTGATAGCTTTTTTGTGTAAAATATCTAATTTATCGATATAGGATTGTGTCGTTCTACACCATATAGGATTTAAATAACATAAATGTGATGAAATATAGGACGAGAATATTAAGAATAAGACATCTTTAGTAAAGAATTTTCTTAGTTTCCTTAAAATAAAAATATATGGGGATACTTTCTTGATAACGTGATCGATGTGAGGAGACCATTTTAGTTTATTATCTATAACTAAACCTAACTAGTTAAAATGCTCGACTATTTCTAAAGATTCTTGTTTATAATTGATGTTGATGTTATTCCAAGTTTTGTTCTGAAATAACAAAATTTTTGTCTTTTTTATATTTAGGGACAGTTTGTTTTTCTGAAGCCATTCCTCAACTATAGATAAGTCAGATAAAATGGTGTTTTTTATCTCGCTTTCGCAGTCCATAGAATATTTTATAACGGCATCGTCTGCGTAAAGTTGTATGCTGCCTTTGAGTGCTAGATGAGTGATATCATCTATATAAATTTTAAATAGGTCAGGTCCCAGAATTGAGCCCTGCGGAACGCCCTTTTTCACATAGATAAGATTACTACAACTATTATTTACGCTTACTTTTTGTTTTCTTTGCATTAAGTAAGTTTCAAAGAAGTGTTTGTCATTATAGCTTAAGTTTAGTTTAAATAATTTAAAAAGTAAAATTTCGTGATCGACACAATCGAAGGCTTTTTGTAGGTCGATAAAGATACACCCCGTGTATTTGCCTTTATCCATACTTCGAGTAACAAAGTCCGTTAATGCGAGACATGCGGCGGTAGTATTTGATTTCTCTTCGAAACCGTACTGATCTTGGTGCAGGATAGCATTATTTCTCAAAAAGGAAGTAAGGCGTTTTTTAATAATTTTTTTAAAAATTTTCGAAAAAGTGCTCAAGACTGATATTGGCCGATAATTAGTTGCGTTGGTGACATTTCCACCTTTATAAATAGGTGTTACAACCGCAGACTTGAGTGAATTTGGAAAAGTTGAAGTGAGAAACGACTTATTAATATACTCTTTTAAAATTGGACAAAGTTGGGTCGAGAACTTTTGTACAAATTTTGCAGAGATACAATCGTACCCTGTCGCTGACGAAGTTTTAAGAGAATCAATTGCTTCTTTTACCTCCGTTAAATTTGTTGGGTTTAGTTGAAGAGGAGAAAATATGTTCCTACTAAACTTCCCCAAATATTCCTCCTCAATCGGACTTCAGTCAATGTCAAGAGTATCGGTAACGTTAACAAAAAATGTATTTAATATGTCACTTATTTGTGGTTGATTTTCTATAACCTTATTATTATCTGTTAAAGTTTTTATCTGACTACCGGTTTTCAAATTACTTTTGTTGTACATTATTTGTTTATACAAGTTCCACAGTTTCCTCCCATCACTAGGATCCTTGGAGATAATTGAATTACAATAATTCGTTTTAGCCAGCATTATAAGATCATTTACCTTTTTTTTATAAAATACATAAAGATCGTTGGTTTTTGTATCATTAGGGTACTTCTTCTTATATTTAAAAAAGGAGTCTCGAATTTTTATGAACTTTATAATGTCAGGAGTCATCCATTCTTTTTTTTTTTTTGTATAGGTTACCGGGATTAATCTCGTATGTTCTTTTATTAGCAATGATAAGGCATGCACGAATTCGTCAAAACTGTAGTTGTTTAGATTAAAGTTTGACCAAAAACTATTTGCCGACAAGTTATTGTAATCTAATACAGTTTTATAAGTAGTGACGTTTTGTTCAATGCATGGATTTAGATTTGTACTAATAAGAAACATTTGATGATCCGATAGAGGAGTGTCAATAATATGAAAACAATATTTATATTCGATTAAATCGGAGATAAAGTGGTCAATTATAGATTTAGAGTTTTTATCAATTCTTGTAGCAAACCGTTCATTAATTTTATTGTATATAAAATATTCGCTAGAGAGCAAAACCTGAGAATAGTTTTTAACCTCCCTGTTGTGCTAGTCAAGTAGATTGATATTGAAATCCCCTAAAACTAGAGATCGTTTATAGGTAGATGTAATTAAATCGAGTTTATTTGTTTGTTGAGATCTATAAAAAGATATGATGTTCACATTTTCTTTTAGTAATCTCATTTTATCAAAAGGTTGGAATTGTTGAACTCTTCCACAAGGACTGAAGTGCTACTATTTTTTTCAGCCACATATATAGCGACACCCCCGTACGTTATGTTCCGAATTGAGAAGTAACCAGCGTATCCCGGTAGGTTGAAAAATTGATTTTCAGTTTTGTGTAGCCAAATTTCAGTTAAGACTAGAACATGTATTGCGCATCCGTAAGAATTAATTAGAATTTCAAGGTCAGTTAATTTATTTCGTAAACTTCCGATATTTAAATATAGAATGTTTAAATTATGTTTATAATTCATCATTACACTTTTGGGTAACTCTGTATAGTAGTTCACTTTCATATCATTCTCAAAATTACATGACGTCATTACTAATTACGACAATAGAGTCCGTTAAGCACATGGAATTTGGCAAGCATACATACAAAAACTGAGTAAATGTAATAAGATAAAATTGCAATTAGATTTAATAAAATTTTTTATGTAATTTGATTTGAAAATGCGGTCCGCGGCGGGTTATTTTTAAGAAAAAAAAATTGTAATTCATAAAATGTTGTTGTAAAATTTAAATGTTGATGTGAAAATAAATTGATAAAGTATAAATTGTACAAGATTAATTGACATTGATAAAAATTAAAAATTGTTGATGTGAATGTTAAAATTATTAGATATATATATAAAAGATAAAATTTAATAGAAAAATAATTACTTTTAGGATGATTAAAAAATTATAAATTAAAAAACCAATTGGTATAATCATAAAAAAATTCTTGTGTTTTTTTTGTTTTTTAAATAAAATGTGGAAAAAGATGAAACTTAAAATTTTAATAGAAAAATTAAAATAACAAGTGCCACAACAAAAAGTTCCGGGCACTGGTGAAAGAGGAAAAGAGATGAAATATGATTTTAGAAATTAGCAATTTTACATTAGTTTTATTAATTATTAATATTATTATTTTTGATTTTCTCGATATCATTAAAATTATTAATGTTGTGAATTATGCTTGAAGAAGATTTACGAATTTTAATAATATTATGCTTAATCCATAAATATTGAAAATTAATTTTAATTTGCTTTGCTTCAAAATATAATTTTTTTTGAAATGGCGATAGATGGTTTCTGAAATATATTTCTCTATTTCCCTCTTCACTTTTCCGTTTAAATTTAAAGAATTAATCGGTGCACTTACTTTATACATGTTAATGAAAATAACATGAAAATTGGAATAACTAATTTAGTGAAATATTTCACTCACTATATATTTATATATATTTCACTTTAAGTCAAGTAAGCTTGTTTAATAGTTCTTACATGTTTATGCTTAAATTATTTATGGATGAACATTATAATATCGTAAGAAAACAAGGTTTTTACTGATATTGCAGGTCAAAATGTCCACATTCACAATTATAATAATATCTAAGTAATTAAGTTTTATATGAGCACGAGCCAAGGATATTTATATTTTATAATGTCATACGGCTCAGAAAGTTAATTATTTTTTTTTGTATTTAATCAGATTGTCCATCAGAAGGTCAATCGTCATAAAATCTCGAAAATTTTAATTCAAGTAAGCTTGTTTAATTGTTCTTACATGTTTATGCTAAAATTATTTATAGATGAACATTATAATTTCGTAAAGTTTTTGTATTTGTGTATTATTAATTTTTTTTCGTTTATTGGAAATAAAAACAATTTAAAAATAAACGTCAATCGAAATTATGGAAGTCTTTTCTTTTAGTCTTTGTTAATTATTATGTTGTTATTTTTTTAAATTAATAATAGATTTGGTCGACTTTGAAAATAGTCTCAGTGAGTACTTAACCAGTAGTGCTACTACACCTTTAGGAAGCCCGTTGAACTACATGGATTAAGTAATATTTCTAATTATACCAGTAAAAATAATCCAAATTGTACCAGTAAGCAAAAGAAATGAAATCATGGTCCATTAAATGCCTGCAAAACTGTTGAAATAATCGGGGAGTTAGACAAAAAAGAAAATATTAATAAATTTTTGAATCTAGGAAATATTATGTTACGAAGGAAATATTATTCTCAATCGCTCTTCAAGAATTTGAAAACCAATTAACAAACAATTAACTTTTTTATATTCTCTTACATCTTAGACAAATAATATTACATAAAAGTATGTCGCAAAAATGCATGAAATTTACCTAGAATAGATAAAACAAAGTAATAATAACGAAATCCATGTAACCTTACGACAGTACCGTGAAATATTCAACATAATTTTAATATTGGAGTTTATGTACCCAAAAAAAATTAAGTGCAATGATTACGCTAAATACGAGGTAATAACTGATAAAAAAATAGAAGACACGAAACATATGTATTACGAAAAACATATTTTTTTTTAAAGAAAAATCGAGAAAACTTAAAGTTGATGACGAAAAAAATTAGATGTGAAGTAAATACTTTGATTGTGAAACATTTTCACAATAACTTTTCAATTTAAATAATAATACTGAACCTAAGAAAGAAATTTTGACATACGGCCATTCATTTTTATTTTAATTTTAGATTAACAGGTTAGTAAATTATTTTTGATGTTCTTGTTATTAGTAAAATTGAAAATTTAACATGTATTCTTTTTTGTAAATTGTAAAATTTTCTCATGTCTGTATACAAATTAATCAAAAAAACTAGCGATCGTTTATAGGTAGATGTAATTAAATCGAGTTTATTTGTTTGTTGAGATCTATAAAAAGATATGATGTTCACATTTTCTTTTAGTAATCTCATTTTATCAAAAGGTTGGAATTGTTGAACTCTTCCACAAGGACTGAAGTGCTACTAATTTTTTCAGCCACATATATAGCGACACCCCCGTATGTTATGTTCCGAATTGACTCAGCACGATTTGAGAAGTAACCAGCGTATCCGGGTAGGTTGAAAAATTGATTTTCAGTTTTGTGTAGCCAAATTTCAGTTAAGACTAGAACATGTATTGCGCATCCGTAAGAATTAATAGAATTTCAAGGTCAGTTAATTTATTTCGTAAACTTCTGATATTTAAATACTAGCTGTTGGCCCGTCACAGAATGACGGAAGGTCAGTTGAAAGAAGAACTTTTTCTAATTAAGAACTATTTCTAATTTAATTACATATATTACATAAACATATATTATATATCAATACCATTTTCTTAAATAAAATGGTAACCGTTGCATTCTACGTAATACAGACTATGCTTCAATTCTAGTTATGTACAAAAAAAACAAAAACTTATATGTTGTTGTATCTAAAAATTTGAAGATGAATAATTTATTTAGTCTACCTTTTTTATGTTTTGAATTTGATAAAATTTTGGGGCTGTTAGTTCAAATCCCTTCTTGGTGAAATGTTTTTTTAATTTCAATTAATATTTTTTTTTTATTCAATTACGTACTTTTTAAAATTAAGTTCGATAAATTTGTGTTAATAAGAGATGTGAAATAGATTTATTTTGTTTCAATAATGATTTATTTCTCCAACTATTAATGTTTTGTATATACATTTTTAAAAAATGTTGTTATACATTCTATATTGTTTCCTTTGTTTAGATTCAAATCAAAATACTTGTTTGAAGGCTAACCGTTCTATAATGTACTTATTCAACATGCTAAATAATGTATCTATTTATATGTACGTGAAATTGTATTAAATAAATGTTGATTTTTGAATTGAGTTTTGCATTATCAAATGCAAATTATAAATTTTATTTGAAATTTTTTTAATATACCTAACCCTAACTAAGTTTAAAATCTATTTTGTCTGGTTTTTATGGTGCATTGAACTCAGAGGTATTGTATACCTGAACCCACTTTCCCAACCGTCAGTTGTTACATAATTTTTTTCCATTTTAACTTTTAAATAGATAAATAATTAAAAAGTTATGAAGGAAGGGATGAGAGATAGATGAGGTAGAGTTGAGAGCGAGATGAGGGGAAACTTTGAAATTACTTTAATACATTTCTTGGTTTATTTGCTTAAGCAAACCAAGCAATGCATCAAAGCATACATTGGGCTTTCGCCCAATATTTACTGAAAATTATTAAGACCAACTACACAAATGTTCCTGTGAAGCATTGTCTTCTTAATTTTTATTGACAAAATGTCTTACTATATATTTAAAATTTCCAGAAAATCTTCTGTGATTTTTAAAACTGAAATGAAATTTTTCATAAACTAATAAGTAAATTTTATTTCAAAAAAAAATTTTTTTTTTTTTATTAAAAATAAATAAAATATTTTTTGGCCTGCTTATGATAATTTATGATATTTTATTTTCTAAAATAAAACACATCCAACAAAACGTCAATATTTTATTTTTTTATAATTGAACACATCCAACAAAACACATTTAATTGAATGCGTTTGTTACACCTCATTCTAGACAAGTATATTAATAATAATAATAATAATAATAATAAAAAATGATAATAATAATAATAATAATAATAATAATACTCATATCTAATGTCGAAGTAGTTTAATTAAGAAGTTTAATGTTTTAAATAAAATAACTTTAGCTTTAAGGGGTGGGAAGCGCCCTACTTTATGGTGTGGTCGAATTGTATAAAACCCAAAATCCACTTGTACTAAATAGACACAATTAAAGGAAATGTTGAATTTTCTAAAAATAACTAAATAATAAATGAAAGTTCAAATTTATAATATCCAATAATCAAAAGAAATATACGTTTTATTGGAAAAATGGTGGTGGAAAATTTAGATGCTTAAAAAATTATCTGAATGAATAAATGAATGAAAATATAAATAAAGTTTAGATCATAACTTTCAAAATATTTACAATAAAGCCAGGTGGTACCAATACAGTTTTTCTAGGAAAGTTGGAAAAAAAAAAAATTAAAAATTTCCAAAAGGATTTTCAAAAAGAAACTTTAAATCAATAAAATTTTATAAATTTTTTAGAAAAAAAAATGGTTATTTAAGAAAATTTAAAATAAAAATAAAATTAATAGAAAGGTCAATAAAATAATTAAAATTTATTACCTACAGATTTTGATTTAATTTTTTATATTGATTATGAGAAAATAAAACACATCCTAAAAGTATGCAATGTGGGTAGGATTATGCAATCTACATAAATTTCTTTCATTCGTGTTCCACAGAAATTTTATTACATATTGTGTTTTTTTTTTTGTTCAAAAAATTTTTCCATCAAAATAATTTTGATAATTTTTTTGCATATTTTTAGGAGATTTTATAATTGAACACATCCAACAAAACACATTTAATTGAATGCGTTTGTTACACCTCATCCTAGACAAATATATTAATAATAATAAATAATTTGAATGTTTAAATTATGTTTATAATTCATCATTGCACTTTTGGGTAACTCAGTATAGTAGTTCACTTTCATATCATTCTCAAACTTACATGACGTCATTATTAATTACGACAATAGAGTCCGTTAAACACATGGAATTTGGCAAGCATACATACAAAAACTGAGTAAATGTAATAAGATAAAATTGCAATTAGATTTAATAAAATTTTTTATGTAATTTGATTTGAAAATGCTGTCCGCGGCGGGTTATTTTTAAGAAAAAAAAATTGTAATTCATAAAATGTTGTTGTAAAATTTAAATGTTGATGTGAAAATAAATTGATAAAGTATAAATTGTACAAGATTAATTGACATTGATAAAAATTAAAAATTGTTGATGTGAATGTTAAAATTATTAGATATATATAAAAGATAAAATTTAATAGAAAAATAATTACTTTTAGGATGATTAAAAAATTATAAATGAAAAAACCAATTGGTATAATCATAAAAAAATTCTTGTGTTTTTTTTGTTTTTTAAATAAAATGTGGAAAAAGATGAAACTTAAAATTTTAATAGAAAAATTAAAATAACAAGTGCCACAGAAAGAGATGAAGGAAAGAGGAAAAGAGATGAAATATGATTTCAGAAATTAGCAATTTTACATTAGTTTTATTAATTATTAATATTATTATTTTTGATTTTCTCGATATCATTAAAATTATTAATGTTGTGAATTATGCTTGAAGAAGATTTACGAATTTTAATAATATTATCCTTAATCCATAAATATTGAAAATTACAATTAATTTTAATTTGCTTTGCTTCAAAATATAATTTTTTTTGAAATGGCGATAGATGGTTTCTGAAATATATTTCTCTATTTCCCTCTTCACTTTTCCGTTTAAATTTAAAGAATTAATCGGTGCACTTACTTTATACATGTTAATGAAAATAACATGAAAATTGGAATAACTAATTTAGTGAAATATTTCACTCATAAAATCTTGAAAATTTTAAGTCAAGTAAGCTTGTTTAATAGTTCTTACATGTTTATGCTTAAATTATTTATGGATGAACATTATAATATCGTAAGAAAACAAGGATTTTACTGATATTGCAGCTCAAAATGTCCACATTCACAATTATAATAATATCTAAGTAATTAAGTTTTATATGAGCACGAGCCAAGCATATGTATATTTTATAATGTCATACGGCTCAGAAAGTTAATTATTTTTTTTTTGTATTTAATCAGATTGTCCATCAGAAGGTAAATCGTCATAAAATCTTGAAAATTTTAATTCAAGTAAGCTTGTTTAATCGTTCTTACATGTTTATGCTTAAATTATTTAAGGATGAACATTATAATATCGTAAGAAAACAAGGATTTTACTGATATTGCAGGTCAAAATGTCCACATTCACAATTATAATAATATCTAAGTAATTAAGTTTTATATGAGCACGAGCCAAGCATATGTATATTTTATAATGTCATACGGCTCAGAAAGTTAATTATTTTTTTTTTGTATTTAATCAGATTGTCCATCAGAAGGTAAATCGTCATAAAATCTCGAAAATTTTAATTCAAGTAAGCTTGTTTAATTGTTCTTACATGTTTATGCTAAAATTATGTATAGATGAACATTATAATTTCTTAAAGTTTTTGTATTTGTGTATTATTAATTTTTTTTTGTTTATTGGAAAATAAAAACAATTTAAAAATAACCGTCAATCGAAAATATGGAAGTCTTTTCTTTTAGTCTTTGTTAATTATTATATTGTTATTTTTTTAAATTAATAATAGATTTGGTCGACTTTGAAAATAGTTTCAGTGAGTACTTAACCAGTAGTGCTACTACACCTTTAGGAAGCCCGTTGAACTGCATGGATTAAGTAATATTTCTAATTATACCATTAAAAATAATCCAAATTGTACCAGTAAGCAAAAGAAATAAAATCATGATCCAATGTTGAAATAATCGGGGAGTTAGACAGAAAATAAAATATTAATAAATTTTTGAATCTAGGAAATATTATGTTACGAAGGAAATATTATTCTCAATCGCTCTTCAAGAATTTGAAAAACAATTAACAAGCAATTAACTTTTTAATATTCTCTTACATCTTAGACAAATAATATTACATAAAAGTATGTCGCAAAAATGCATGAAATTTACCTTGAATAGATAAAACAAAGTAATAATAACGAAATCCATGTAACCTGACGACAGTACCGTGAAATATTCAACATAATTTTAATATTGGATTTTATGTACCCAAAAAAAATTAAGTGCAATGATTACGCTAAATACGAGGTAATAACTGATAAAAAAATAGAAGACACGAAACATATGTATTACGAAAAACATATTTTTTTTTAAAGAAAAAGCGAGAAAACTTAAAGTTGATGACGAAAAAAATTAGATGTGAAGTAAATAATTTGATTGTGAAACCTTTTCAAAATAACTTTTCAATTTAAATAATAATACTGGACATAAGAAAGAAATTTTGACATACGGCCATTCATTTTTATTTTAATTTTAGATTAACAGGTTAGTAAATTATTTTTGATGTTCTTGTTATTAGTAAAATTGAAAATTTAACATGTATTCTTTTTTGTAAATTGTAAAATTTTCTCATGTCTGTATATAAATTAATCAAAAAATTTAGATAGCCTGGATAGGAAAATTTTTTTCATTCCCGGTTAAACAAATTTTTAAACTTTAACGACAGCCTATACGTATTTATTTTAAATAACCAGGTTAGTAACATATTTTGTATTTTTTCCCTTGTATAATGCTATATAATTTAAAAATTTAGATTTTTTCATTCCTTAATACAATTTTTTCAAAAAATTTTAAGTGGGGAAAGTACCTGATTGAAAAGTATTGTTTATGAATTTTACCAGGATAGGAATTAGATATCAGGTGATCCTGTAAATAAATTTATAGGAGATAACATTATATCCTGTTTTTCCGTTTAAATTTAAAAAATTAATCGGTGCACTTACTTTATACATGTTAATGAAAATAACATGAAAATTGGAATAACTAATTTAGTGGAATATTTCACTCCATGAACTTGTCATTTAAGAAACCTAAGGCTGATACCTGTTATAAATGTGACACATTACAAATAAAAATTAATATTGCTATTGGGGAGGAAAAGGAATTATTAATATTAGAACATCAAAAAAATATTGAAAGCGCTTATTTAAGTAAAGCTAAGGTGATGGAAAAATCTTCTTCAGATATTACAATTCAAACATGAGATGTAGATCCCGCGGGGAAGAAGATTAATTTAATAATTTATGTGCAATAACTTTTAAAAGTAACTATTTTTTATTTAAATTATATTTAATTTATAAAATTTATTATTAAAGCCGGAAGAGCTAATTCTGTTAATTTTTAATTTTTATATATATTTTTTACTCTTTTTATGAATGTGGTAAATAAAGATGAAATTTTGAAAATATGAGTCTTTAAGATTTTATATTTGTTATAATATTATTAACATAAGAAATAAAAAAAAATGTTGTCAAAATTTATAAAATATCTTAAGTTGACTTAAAATAAGTTAAAAATCCTTCTACGATTTTTGAAAGCAGCTTATGTTACTTAAGATACCTAAAAGGAAAAATTACAACTAAGAATAATAACTTATGTTGAAAAAAGTAAAATATTTCTTTATCTAAGCCTCTATGCATCTTGAAATTAAGCTGAAAACATTTTTAATTGCCTAATGTGTCATTGACATGAAAATCATGGTAAAAGACCATTGAATTTTTACAGACAAAATTTAAAAGTTTCAAATGCCTATAACTCAAAACTATGTTGTATTTTGGTGCCACAGATATACATGTTTGGAACATTTAGAAAACAAGATAACGGATTTATATATAAAAAAAAAATGTGATATTTATTATATATTAAGTGATATTTTTCCGTTGAACAAGTGACACAAAATTTTTTAAATAAGGTTTTGTTAACTTAAATTATATTATAAAAATTTTTAAGTGATGTATCGCGAAATACTAATGAAGTTATCACAAAAAAAGGTAAATTTTTATATTATAAAACAAAAATTTAAATTTAAATAAAATATTCTAAGAATAGCAATGTCTGCAAAGAAAAAGCTCCAATATGAAATTCGGATTTAATAACGGATAAAAAAAAAGAAAACAAGGATTTTACTGTCATGTCCTCATTCACAATTATAATAATATTATAGTAATTAAGTTTTATATGAGCACGAGCCAAGAATATGTATATTTTATAATGTCATACGGCTCAGAAAGTTAATAATTTTTTTTTTGTATTTAATCAGATTGTCCATCAGAAGGTAAATCGTCATAAAATCTTGAAAATTTTAATTCAAGTAAGCTTGTTTAATCGTTCTTACATGTTTATGCTTAAATTATTTATGGATGAACATTATAATATTGTAAGAAAACAAGGATTTTACTGATAGTGCAGGTCAAAATGTCCACATTCACAATTATAATAATATCTAAGTAATTATGTTTTATATGAGCACGAGCCAAGAATATGTATATTTTATAATGTCATACGGCTCAGAAAGTTAATTATTTTTTTTTGTATTTAATCAGACTGTCCATAAGAAGATAAATCGTCATAAAATCTTGAAAGTTTTAATTCAAGTAAGCTTGTTTAATCTTTCTTACATGTTTATGCTAAAATTATTTATAGATGAACATTATAATTTCTTAAAGTTTTTTTATTTGTGTATTATTAATTTTTTTTTGTTTATTGGAAAATAAAAACGATTTTAAAATAACCGTCAATCGAAAATATGGAAGTTTTTTCTTTTAGTCTTTGTAAATTTTTAATTATTATGTTGTTATTTTTTTAAATTAATAATAGATTTGGTCGACTTTGAAAATAATCTCAGTGAGTACTTAACCAGTAGTGCAACTACACCTTTAGGAAGCCCGTTGAACTACATGGATTAAGTAATATTTCTAATTATACCAGTAAAAATAATCCAAATTGTACCAGTAAGCAAAAGAAATTAAATCATGATCCATTAAATGCCTGCAAAACTGTTGAAAGAATCGGGGAGTTAGACAGAAAAGAAAATTTTAATAAATTTTAGAATCTAGGAAATATTATGTTACGATGGAAATATTATTCTCAATCGCTCTTCAAGAATGCGAAAAACAATTAACAAACAATTAACTTTTTTATATTCTCTTACATCTTAGACTAATAGTATTATATAAAAGTATGTCGCAAAAATGCATGAAATTTACCTAGAATAGATAAAACGAAGTAATAATAACGAAATCCATGTAACCTTACGACAGTACCGTGAAATATTCAACATAATTTTAATATTGGATTTTATGGACCCAAAAAAAAAATTAAGTGCAATGATTACGCTAAATACGAGGTAATAACTGATAAAAAAATAGAAGACACGAAACATATGTATTTAAACATATTTTTTTTTAAAGAAAAAGCGAGAAAACTTAAAGTTGAAGACGAAAAAAATTAGATGTGAAGTAAATAATTTGATTGTGAAACATTTTCTTCAATAACTTTTCAATTTAAATAATAAAACTGGACCTAAGAAAGAAATTTTGACATACGGCCGTTCATTTTTATTTTAATTTTAGATTAACAGGTTAGTAAATTATTTTTGATGTTCTTGTTATTAGTAAAATTGGAAATTTAACATGTATTCTTTTTTGTAAATTGTAAAATTTTCTCATGTCTTTAATTTTAGATTAACAGGTTAGTAAATTATTTTTGATGTTCTTGTTATTAGTAAAATTGAAAATTTAACATGTATTCTTTTTTGTAAATTGTAAAATTTTCTCATGTCTGTATACAAATTAATCAAAAAATTTAGATAGCCTGGATAGGAAAATTTTTTTCATTCCCGGTTAAACAAATTTTTAAACTTTAACGACAGCCTATACGTATTTATTTTAAATAACCAGGTTAGTAACATATTTTGTATTTTTTCCCTTGTATAATGCTATATAATTTAAAAATTTAGATTTTTTCATTCCTTAATACAATTTTTTCAAAAAATTTTAAGTGGGGAAAGTACCTGATTGAAAAGTATTGTTTATGAATTTTACCAGGATAGGAATTAGATATCAGGTGATCCTGTAAATAAATTTATAGGAGATAACATTATATCCTGTTTTTCCGTTTAAATTTAAAAAATTAATCGGTGCACTTACTTTATACATGTTAATGAAAATAACATGAAAATTGGAATAACTAATTTAGTGAAATATTTCACTCCATGAACTTGTCATTTAAGAAACCTAAGGCTGATACCTGTTATAAATGTGACACATTACAAATAAAAATTAATATTGCTACTGGGGAGGAAAAGGAATTATTAATATTAGAACATCGAAAAAATATTGAAAGCGCTTATTTAAGTAAAGCTAAGGAGATGGAAAAATCTTCTTCAGATATTACAATTCAAACATGAGATGTAGATCCCGCGGGGAAGAAGATTAATTTAATAATTTATGTGCAATAACTTTTAAAAGTAACTATTTTTTATTTAAATTATATTTAATTTATAAAATTTATTATTAAAGCCGGAAGAGCTAATTTTGTTAATTTTTATTTTATTTTATATATTTTTTACTCTTTTTATGAATGTGGTAAATAAAGATGAAATTTTGAAAATATGAGTCTTTAAGATTTTATATTTGTTATAATATTATTAACATAAGAAATAAAAAAAAATGTTGTCAAAATTTATAAAATATCTTAAGTTGACTTAAAATAAGTTAAAAATCCTTCTACGATTTTTGAAAGCAGCTTATGTTACTTAAGATACCTAAAAGGAAAAATTACAACTAAGAATAATAACTTATGTTGAAAAAAGTAAAATATTTCTTTATCTAAGCCTCTATGCATCTTGAAATTAAGCTGAAAACATTTTTAATTGCCTAATGTGTCATTGACATGAAAATCATGGTAAAAGACCATTGAATTTTTACAGACAAAATTTAAAAGTTTCAAATGTCTATAACTCAAAACTATGTTGTATTTTGGTATTTTGATGCTACAGATATCGCACTGTCCATTCTAGTATATGATAAGTAGAAAATTGAAGTTTTCAGTAGAGCTATTTAAAAATTTCAAAACTTTTAAAGCTTCGTTTGTCTCTTGTATACATGATAGAAGTTTGCTTTTTATGGCAAATGATAGAGTTTTCGACTCTTATTAAATAATATTATTCACTAAATTAGAATAAGTTTGTCCAAACGAGATATTTATAAAAATTATATAATAGAGCGGACAATTTAAAAATTCTCATATTGTATGTTAACTTATCATTATAATTTAAAAAAAATGTACTAAATTGAATGTGGTAAGTATACTTACAATATTAACAGGCGGACATTTTTTTGTATTTTATGTTGTAAGTACTACTTACAATAATTAAGTTTGGAGGTGCTAACTTTTTTACTACTTATAAGATACTTACAATAGGTATTGAATAGAAATTAAAATATTAACAAACCCATCCAAAAACGTTTTATTATTGATTTTTATTGATTTTAATATGTTATAAATAAAAAAAATAAACGAATTCATAAAAGAAAAAATGTAATATATTATAAAAACAATAAAGAAATTCTTGAAAGAAGTAATTTTCAACTTATATTCTACTCTGAAGCTTCTTCAAAATCTTCAGTTTCCTTTGGAGTTTCGTTCGTGTGAGGCAAATTTTTATAAAAGCTCCGATAACTTGCCGGTAAATAATTTGCAAGTTCCAACAAATCTTTATATTTTTCTGAAGAGATATTTAAAGGCTCTTTATATAAAACAGGTGGCTTTTCATTAGGCATTTCTAGTTTTTTTTTACGTCTTCTACGACTATCTATAGTTTGATTATATAAAATGATCGAAGAAAATCTTTCTGATTCAAATGAATACTTATACAACAACTTATTCGGATAATTTTTATCAGTCTTTATAATTCTTATATTATTCCATTTCACTTTAACATTTTCATCGTTTTTGTTTACTTGTACCATATTTATAAAACTTGAAAAGTTTAAAAAATTATTTTTCGTCATTTCAGTGACATCATAGCGTGGGTCAGTTATTTTACAATTTCGAATACAGGAATACAATTGAGAAGGCACGTAAAGTTTTTTATGTTTTTTATCTTTCTCTATTAAAGAGTGCGTATTATCACCCTCATTTTGAGTGTGACCTTTTTCAAGAAATACATGTTTAATATCAATGTCTAACATTTTTGTAACCCATGCGTAAAAGACAAATAAACACTTATTCTTGTTTTGCCCTGGGCAGTTATCAGAGTAAAAATTAAAATATTTTATACCCTGCTGAGTTTTTTCTATATATTGATATAGGCAACTTGAAACTTCGTTTGCGCCTCTTTTGCAATGGTTTCATCCCATACGAAACAAAAACCTTGGAGACTAGCAATTTCGAAAATAGTGAAATTAAAAATGCAGAACTTTCTTTTATAATAAAATACGCTAGTCTTTTCACATGGAATGTTTAAGATTTTTTGAAAATCAAACGTCGCAATTATAACGGTGTCATCTTCAATAGCTCTTGCTTTATTTTCATCTTTTAAAATACGGGCTTTCTTCTTAGAAAATATATGCATATTGTATTCATCTTCATTATTCGATTTTTCTTCTTGCGTCATATTATTATATTTACTACATGCATTACATTGATCCTTTTTAGGAATATAGAACCCTATATTAGAACAGTTGTTAAAGACATCTCGATATTGCCTTAAAGTTACAACATTCCCGGTATCGTTACGTTCCTTACACGATACTTCGTAGAGTCTGTGCATCTTTGCAATGCTTAAATCATTATCGATATATTGTCGTGTTGTTTGCATGCGCAAGTAGTGAGACTCAATTGGCGCAAATGAGTTTATGTGGTCTTTAACGTTTTGTTTTCGTTTTTTATCTATTTCAGATACTTCCCTTATATGTTTACCTCGTTTATCTCCTAGAATATTTCCACTCTCAGGCATTAATTTAGTAAATGCAGTCTCTACCATTTGACTACTTATACTCAGTGTGTTCAAGAACATTTTATTGCATACTTTCACTTTAACAATGTTATCGTTATTGAAAGATGATAAAAAGTATACATTTGTACATGAGCGGCGACTGTTACCTGACACAATTTTAGTCAGTTTTTTATCATGTTTTTCCACATGATTCAGAATATATTTCCACTGCAGGATGCTGTTTTCTAAACTATAAAACTTAGAAAAATTCTGATTTCTATCTGCTTCACTAATTCGCTCAAAACATTTTTGCCTGCAGTGAAAAAAACATGACTGCTTCATTTCTTTTGCAGGAACGGTTTTGCAGGTTATACTTGAGCTGTAACTTAATCCGCGGATTCTCGCAATTTTATTTATATTTTTTTTCCAAGTTTTAGGGTTTTTAATACGTTTTCTTGTTTTTTGTTTAGGTGAATTTTCTTTTTCCAATTGTGTATTATCATTTTCATAAAGCGTTGATTTTCTTATTTTGGGCGTGAACGGACTTCCTGTAGGTGTGCTTATGTCGCTAAAGCTAGAGTGTGATAACGGTTGATAATCACTTCCACTAACAGTAAAGTCTTCAACTTAAAAGTTAAATGTAAAAAAACCAATTCAGATTGAAATAAAATTTTGAAATTAATTTGTTTATAAAAAAAAACTTACAAGAACTAGATGATATCGAAAGTTGATCGTGCTCGGCAGGTACATCTTCTAAAATTTATTTAATAATTAAAAATACAAATAGATGTATAACTTCCACTCATAGCATTTAAATTATATAATATACCTACATACCTGTATTTAGCTGTTGAAATCCAGAAGTTGATGGATTTGTTAAAATTAAGGAATCATTAGCACTATTATTTTCTTGATTTGAATTATCACTTGGTTCTTTTTGCAACACAATATTGTATTCAAGTTTCTTTCTTGCAGAAATTAAATTTTCTATAAAACAAATTTAGTTGTAAGTAAAGAAATTTCTGACTTATAATATAAATAATAATTATGTAAAATTTACCTTTTTTTTTTAAAACTTCATTCACCATTAAAATTCCACGATACATTATTTTTAATAAATTATTATATCACTTAATTTTTTTACTTCTATTTAACTATTATAAAAAAGTTAAAATAATGCACTTTTTACAAAAAATATGATCAATAATGACATAAGAAACCGTTATCTATTTTTTGTTAAATTATCCAAACGTACTTATTGTAAGTATCACATACAACATTGAATTTGAAGTTTTGCTACGAGATAAAATATTGTAACATACACATACAATAGCAAAAAAAAAAAAAAAATCAGTCATATTGTATCGTAAGTATACATACAGAACTATGTGATTGAAGTATTTCCGATCATTTATATCGTAAATGTACATACAATTGAGTAGAGTTAGAAATATACGTTCTAATATATTGTAAGTATACTTATAATAAAAAAGAATGGAGATTTTGAAAATTAACTGAATATTGTATGTCATTTTTTTGTCATAACTTTTGAAGGACATATCGTATTGATATGAAATTTTGACAGAAGATGGCCCTTGTAATTATCTTTCAAATGGTCAAATCATTCTATTATATCGTAAGTACACTTACAATATACCAGAATGCATAGTGCGATATACATGTTTGGAACATTTCGAAAACAAGATAGCGGATTTATATATAAAAAAAATGTGATATTTATGATATATTAAGTGATATTTTTCCGTTGAACAAGTGACACAAAATTTTTTAAATAAAGTTTTGTTAACTTAAATTATATTATGAAAATTTTTAAGTGATGTATCGCGAAATACTAATGAAGCTATCACAAAAAAAGGTAAATTTTTATATTATAAAACAAAAATTTAAATTTAAATAAAATATTCTAACAATAGCAATGTCTGCAAAGAAAAAGCTCCAATATGAAATTCGGATTTAATAACGGATAAAAAAAAAGAAAACAAGGATTTTACTGATATGTCCTCATTCACAATTATAATAATATTATAGTAATTAAGTTTTATATGAGCACGAGCCAAGCATATGTATATTTTATAATGTCATACGGCTCAGAAAGTTAATTATTTTTTTTTTGTATTTAATCAGATTGACCATCAGAAGGTAAATCGTCATAAAATCTTGAAAATTTTAATTCAACTAAGCTTGTTTAATCGTTCTTACATGTTTATGCTTAAATTATTTATGGATGAACATTATGATATCGTAAAAAAACAAGGATTTTACTGATATTGCAGGTCAAAATGTCCTTATTCACAATTATAATAATATCTAAGTAATTAAGTTTTATATGAGCACGAGCCAAGAATATGTATATTTTATAATGTCATACGGCTCAGAAAGTTAATTATTTTTTTTTTTGTATTTAATCAGATTGTCCATAAGAAGGTAAATCGTCATAAAATTTTGAAAGTTTTAATTCAAGTAAGCTTGTTTAATCGTTCTTACATGTTTATGCTAAAATTATTTATAGATGAACATTATAATTTCTTAAAGTTTTTTTATTTGTGTATTATTAATTTTTTTTTGTTTATTGGAAAATAAAAACGATTTTAAAATAACCGTCAATCGAAAATATGGAAGTTTTTTCTTTTAGTCTTTGTAAATTTTTAAGTATTTTGTTGTTATTTTTTTAAATTAATAATAGATTTGGTCGACTTTGAAAATAATCTCAGTGAGTACTTAACCAGTAGTGCAACTACACCTTTAGGAAGCCCGTTGAACTACATGGATTAAGTAATATTTCTAATTATACCAGTAAAAATAATCCAAATTGTACCAGTAAGCAAAAGAAATTAAATCATGATCCATTAAATGCCTGCAAAACTGTTGAAAGAATCGGGGAGTTAGACAGAAAAGAAAATTTTAATAAATTTTAGAATCTAGGAAATATTATGTTACGATGGAAATATTATTCTCAATCGCTCTTCAAGAATGCGAAAAACAATTAACAAACAATTAACTTGTTTATATTCTCTTACATTTTAGACTAATAGTATTATATAAAAGTATGTCGCAAAAATGCATGAAATTTACCTAGAATAGATAAAACGAAGTAATAATAACGAAATCCATGTAACCTTACGACATTACCGTGAAATATTCAACATAATTTTAATATTGGATTTTATGGACCCAAAAAAAAAATTAAGTGCAATGATTACGCTAAATACGAGGTAATAACTGATAAAAAAATAGAAGACACGAAACATATGTATTACGAAAAACATATTTTTTTTTAAAGAAAAAGCGAGAAAACTTAAAGTTGAAGACGAAAAAAATTAGATGTGAAGTAAATAATTTGATTGTGAAACATTTTCTTCAATAACTTTTCAATTTAAATAATAAAACTGGACCTAAGAAAGAAATTTTGACATACGGCCGTTCATTTTTATTTTAATTTTAGATTAACAGGTTAGTAAATTATTTTTGATGTTCTTGTTATTAGTAAAATTGGAAATTTAACATTTATTCTTTTTTGTAAATTGTAAAATTTTCTCATGTCTGTATACAAATTAATCAAAAAATTTTAAATAACATTATATCCTGTTTTTCCGTTTAAATTTAAAGAATTAATCGGTGCACTTACTTTATACATGTTAATGAAAATAACATGAAAATTGGAATAACTAATTTAGTGAAATATTTCACTCCATGAACTTGTCATTTAAGAAACCTAAGGCTGATACCTGTTATAAATGTGACACATTACAAATAAAAATTAATATTGCTATTGGGGAGGAAAAGGAATTCTTAATATTAGAACATCAAAAACATATTGAAAGCGCTTATTTAAGCAAAGCTAAGGAGATGGAAAAATCTTCTTCAGATATTACAATTCAAACATGAGATGTAGATCCCGCGTTAATAGACAAAAAAAAGAAGAACACCACAAATAAAATAGATCATCCCAGGGACTGGTACCAGTTGGTAAGGTCTGTTGGAGTTAGACAAAATTTATAGCCAAGAAATGACACAAGATATTTTTTACGAGTTTGCCTACATTTAAAAAAAAAAAATAACATTGAGAACAAAAATGTAATGATAATGGTAAGATATTCAATTGGCAAGAAGATAGGTGGATAAGGTACACAAAAGAATTAGGTGTCATATCTTATACAAATTTATTGAATGACCCGTTTGAAATTTAAAATTTTAAAATTTAAACTTTAACCATGAATTAGGAAAATCCTACACACAAGATATTCCAATTAGCTCCCAAAAAAAAGACTTGTTGGATATGTTACCGTTAACTGATAAATGTTATCATTGCTTTAATCAAAATTTAAAAACGGAAGATTTAGTACATTATCATGCAGATTTGAAGTTAGAAGATTAATTTAAAAATTTATGTGCAATAACTTTTGAAAGTAACTATTTTTTATTTAAATTATATTTAATTTATAAAATTTATTTATTAAAGCCGGAAGAGCTAATTCTGTTAATTTTTAATTTTTATATATATTTTTTACTCTTTTTATGAATGTGGTAAAAATGGTAAATAAAGATGAAATTTTGAAAATATAAGTCTTTAAGATTTTATATTTGTTATAATATTATTAACATAAGAAATAAAAAAAAATGTTGTCAAAATTTATAAAATATCTTAAGTTAACTTAAAATAATTTAAAAATTCTTCTACGATTTTTGAAAGCAGCTTATGTTACATAAAATACCTAAATTTTTTATATAAACTTTTGTTAACTTAAATTATATTATAAAAATCTTTAATGATGTATCGCGAAATACTAATGAAGTTATCACAAAAAAAGGTAAATTTTTATATTATAAAACAAAAATTTAAATTTAAATAAAATATTCTAACAATAGCAATGTCTGCAAAGAAAAAGCTCCAATATGAAATTCGGATTTAATAACGGATAAAAAAAAAAGAAAACAAGGATTTTACTGATATGTCCTCATTCACAATTATAATAATATTATAGTAATTAAGTTTTATATGAGCACGAGCCAAGCATATGTATATTTTATAATGCCATACGGCTCAGAAAGTTAATTATTTTTTTTTGTATTTAATCAGATTGTCCATCAGAAGGTAAATCGTCATAAAATCTTGAAAATTTAAATTCAAGTAAGCTTGCTTAATCGTTCTTACATGTTTATGCTTAAATTATTTATGGATAAACATTATAATATCGTAAGAAAACAAGGATTTTACTGATATTGCAGGTCAAAATGTCCTTATTCACAATTATAATAATATCTAAGTAATTAAGTTTTATATGAGCACGAGCCAAGCATATTTATATTTTATAATGTCATACGGCTCAGAAAGTTAATTATTTTTTTTTTGTATTTAATCAGATTGTCCATAAGAAGGTAAATCGTCATAAAATCTTGAAAGTTTTAATTCAAGTAAGCTTGTTTAATCGTTCTTACATGTTTATGATAAAATTATTTATAGATGAACATTATAATTTCTTAAAGTTTTTGTATTTGTGTATTATTAATTTTTTTTTGTTTATTGGAAAATAAAAACAATTTAAAAATAACCGTCAATCGAAAATAAGGAAGTCTTTTCTTTTAGTCTTTGTAAATTTTTTATTTATTATGTTGTTATTTTTTTAAATTAATGATAGATTTGGTCGACTTTGAAAATAATCCCAGTGAGTACTTAACCAGTAGTGCAACTACACCTTTAGGAAGCCCGTTGAACTACGTGGATTAAGTTATATTTCTAATTATACCAGTAAAAATAATCCAAATTGTACCAGTAAGAAAAAGAAATGAAATCATGATCCATTAAATGCCTGCAAAACTGTTGAAAGAATCGGGGAGTTAGACAGAAAAGAAAATTATTATAAATTTTAGAATCTAGGAAATATTATGTTACGATGGAAATATTATTCTCAATCGCTCTTCAAGAATGCGAAAAACAATTAACAACCAATTAACTTTTCTATATTCTCTTACATCTTAGACTAATAGTATTATATAAAAGTATGTCGCAAAAATGCATGTAATTTACCTAGAATAGATAAAACGAAGTAATAATAACGAAATCCATGTAACCTTACGACAGTACCGTGAAATATTCAACATAATTTTAATATTGGATTTTATGTACCCAAAAAAAAAATTAAGTGCAATGATTACGCTAAATACGAGGTAATAACTGATAAAAAAATAGAAGACACGAAACATATGTATTACGAAAAAGATATTTTTTTTTAAAGAAAAAGCTGGAAAACTTAAAGTTGAAGACGAAAAAAATTAGATGTGATAAGTAAATAATTTGATTGTGAAACATTTTCTTCAATAACTTTTCAATTTAAATAATAAAACTGGACCTAAGAAAGAAATTTTGACATACGGCCGTTCATTTTTATTTTAATTTTAGATTAACAGGTTAGTAAATTATTTTTGATGTTCTTGTTATTAGTAAAATTGGAAATTTAACATGTATTCTTTTTTGTAAATTGTAAAATTTTCTCATGTCTGTATACAAATTAATCAAAAAATTTAGATAGCCTGGATAGGAAAATTTTTTTCATGCCCGGTTTAACAAATTTTTAAATTTTGTCGACAGCCTGTATACGTATTTATTTTAAATAACCAGGTTAGTAACATATTTTGTATTTTTTCCCTTGTAAAATGCTATATAATTTAAAAATTTAGGTTTTTTCATTCTTTAATACAAATTTTTCAAAAAATTTGAAGGGGGGAAAGTACCTGATTGAAAAGTATTGTTTATGAATTTCACCAGGATAGGAATTAGATATTAGGTGATCCTGTAAATAAATTCATGTGAGATAACTTTATATCCTGTTTTTCCGTTTAAATTTAAAGAATTAATCGGTGCACTTACTTTATACATGTTAATGAAAATAACATGAAAATTGGAATAACTAATTTAGTGAAATATTTCACTCCATGAACTTGTCATTTAAGAAACCTAAGGCTGATACCTGTTATAAATGTGACACATTACAAATAAAAATTAATATTGCTATTGGGGAGGAAAAGGAATTATTAATATTAGAACATCAAAAAAATATTGAAAGCGCTTATTTAAGTAAAGCTAAGGAGATGGAAAAATCTTCTTCAGATATTACAATTCAAACATGAGATGTAGATCCCGCGGGGAAGAAGATTAATTTAATAATTTATGTGCAATAACTTTTAAAAGTAACTATTTTTTATTTAAATTATATTTAATTTATAAAATTTATTTATTAAAGCCAGAAGAGCTAATTCTGTTAATTTTTAATTTTTATATATATTTTTTACTCTTTTTATGAATGTGGTAAATAAAGATGAAATTTTGAAAATATAAGTCTTTAAGATTTTATATTTGTTATAATATTATTAACATTAGAAATAAAAAAAAATTTTGTCAAAATATATAAAATATCTTAAGTTGACTTAAAATAAGTTAAAAATTCTTCTACGATTTTTGAAAGCAGCTTATGTTACTTAAGATACCTAAAAGGAAAAATTACAACTAAGAATAATAACTTATGTTGAAAAAAGTAAAATATTTCTTTATCTAAGCCTCTATGCATCTTGAAATTAAGCTGAAAACATTTTTAATTGCCTAATGTGTCATTGACATGAAAATCATGGTAAAAGACCATTGAATTTTTACAGACAAAATTTAAAAGTTTCAAATGTCTATAACTCAAAACTATGTTGTATTTTGGTATTTTGATGCCACAGATATACATGTTTGGAACATTTAGAAAACAAGATAACGGATTTATATATCAAAAAAAATGTGATATTTATGATATATTAAGTGATATTTTTCCGTTGAACAAGTGACACAAAATTTTTTAAATAAGGTTTTGTTAACTTAAATTATATTATAAAAATTTTTAAGTGATGTATCGCGAAATACTAATGAAGCTATCACAAAAAAAGGTAAATTTTTATATTATAAAACAAAAATTTAAATTTAAATAAAATATTTTAACAATAGCAATGACTGCAAAGAAAAAGCTCCAATATGAAATTCGGATTTAATAACGGATAAGAAAAAAAAGAAAACAAGGATTTTACTGATATGTCCTCATTCACAATTATAATAATATTATAGTAATTAAGTTTTATATGAGCACGAGCCAAGCATATGTATATTTTATAATGCCATACGGCTCAGAAAGTTAATTATTTTTTTTTGTATTTAATCAGATTGTCCATCAGAAGGTAAATCGTCATAAAATCTTGAAAATTTTAATTCAAGTAAGCTTGCTTAATCGTTCTTACATGTTTATGCTTAAATTATTTATGGATAAACATTATAATATCGTAAGAAAACAAGGATTTTACTGATATTGCAGGTCAAAATGTCCACATTCACAATTATAATAATATCTAAGTAATTAAGTTTTATATGAGCACGAGCCAAGCATATTTATATTTTATAATGTCATACGGCTCAGAAAGTTAATTATTTTTTTTTTGTATTTAATCAGATTGTCCATAAGAAGGTAAATCGTCATAAAATCTTGAAAATTTTAATTCAAGTAAGCTTGTTTAACCGTTCTTACATGTTTATGCTAAAATTATTTATGGATGAACATTATAATTTCGTAAGGTTTTTGTATTTGTGTATTATTGATTTTTTTTTTGTTTATTTAAAAATAAAAAGAATTTAAAAATAACCGTCAATCGAAAATATGGAAGTCTTTTCTTTTAGTCTTTGAAAATTTTTAATTATTATGTTATTATAAATGTTAAAATAATAATAGATTTGGTCGACTTTGAAAATAGTCTCAGCGAGTACCAGTAGTGCAACTACACCTTTAGGAAGCATACTGACATACGGCATTTTTATTTTAATTTTAGATTAACAGGTTAGTAAATTATTTTTTATTTTTGATGTTCCTGTTATTAGTAAAATTAAAAATTTAACATGTATTCTTTTTTGTAAATTGTAAAATTTTCTCATATCTGTATACAAATTAATCAAAAAATTTAGATAGCCTGGATATGAAAATTTTTTTCATGCCCGGTTAAACAAATTTTTAAATTTTGTCGACAGCCTGTATACGTATTTATTTTAAATAACCAGGTTAATAACATATTTTGTATTTTTTCCCTTGTATAATGCTATATAGTTTAAAAATTTAGATTTTTTTATTCTTCAATACAAATTTTTCAAATAATTTGAAGTGGGGAAAGTACCTGATTTGAAAAGTATTGTTTATGAATTTCACCAGGATAGGAATTAGATATCAGGTGATCCTGTAAATAAATTTATGTGAGATACCATTATATCCTGTTTTTGCGTTACTTTATACATGTTAATGAAAAAAACATGAAAATGAAAATAACATTAATTTTTAGGTTAGTAAATTATTTTTTATTTTTGATGTTCCTGTTATTGTAAAATTGAAAATTTAACATTTATTCTTTTATGTAAATTGCAAAATATTCTCATGTAAGTAGTATGTATATGCTGGTTCAGCGGCGGAGGAGCTTTTTTAAAGCTTTTTTAATTCCGTTTCAGCGGCAGCAGGAGCTTTTTTCGGTTGTTCTTCTAAAGTTATGCAATAAAATTATGATAAGTAAAAAGTTTTGTGCTTTTGAGTATTTTAAATTAAGCTTAGCGGTTAGAATATCAGTTATGTTTTTTTTTTTTTTTTTTTTTTTTTTTTCTTTATTAACAATTGATAAAAATTAATATTATACATAAATGTTACAATTAGAATTTAATTTGACCTTAGCCGAAGCAATCTGGTCGTATAGAATTTTACAATATTAAAGTATAATTTATTAATAGATAATAAGGTATAATTATTGTTTTTTTTTTTTTTTTTTTTTTTTTTTTTGTTTGGATCATAAAATATTTAAAATAATTCATATTATAATTAGGAACCAAGATCTAGTTAATATTTTTTTTTATTTTTTCTTTATTTTTCTTGACATATTATGTAAACATCAACTATAAGAAATTATTTTTTTTTTTTTTTTTGTTTTTTATTTTTATTTATTATTATTACTTTATTATTTACTTAAATTGCGATAGTTTTCAAAGATCTTCTTATAATTTTATTTTTGTTTTGTTTTAATAACCTGTTTTGATTTTTTTTTTCTTTATTATTTTTTAACTCAAGCCCTTGTTAATATAATGTTATGAAAGTACTTAAACAATTGAAATTCCGTTTGTAATACCTAAACTTATTAGGAATACTTTAATTTTATTTTTAAAAACACTATAACTCTGAATTTCCTTCAATTCTATTAGTAAATTATTAAAAGCCTGTAGGCAATTATAAAGACAATTATTCTTTTGCTTGTCAGTTTTAAATAGTGAGAGATAGAAATTGGATTTGTTTCTGGTATTGTAGTTGTGAAAGTCTATGTTTCGATTTAGAATAAAATTATGTTTAATTTTGTTGTTTACTATTTTAAAAGCTAATAAGTAAAGTTCACGCTTGCATAGGTTATCAAAAGAAATGTACTGATGTGTGTATAATTGATGTGTAGGGTATCTTAACGGATAACCATGTATAGATTTGATAGCTTTTTTGTGTAAAATATCTAATTTATCGATATAGGATTGTGTCGTTCTACACCATATAGGATTTAAATAACATAAATGTGATGAAATATAGGACGAGAATATTAAGAATAAGACATCATTACTAAAGAATTTTCTTAGTTTCCTTAAAATAAAAATATATGGGGATACTTTCTTGATAACGTGATCGATGTGAGGAGACCATTTTAGTTTATTATCTATAACTAAACCTAAGTAGTTAAAATGCTCGACTATTTCTAAAGATTCTTGTTTATAATTGATGTTGATGTTATTCCAAGTTTTGTTCTGAAATAACAAAATTTTCGTCTTTTTTATATTTAGGGACAGTTTGTTTTTCTGAAGCCATTCCTCAACTATAGATAAGTCAGATAAAATGGCGTTTTTTATCTCGCTTTCGCAGTCCATAGAATATTTTATAACGGCATCGTTTGCGTAAAGTTGTATGCTGCCTTTGAGTGCTAGATGAGTGATATCATCTATATAAATTTTAAATAGGTCAGGTACCAGAATTGAGCCCTGCGGAACGCCCTTTTTCGCATAGATAAAATTACCACAACTATCATTTACGCTTACTTTTTGTTTTCTTTGCATTAAGTAAGTTTCAAAGAAGTGTTTGTCATTATAGCTTAAGTTTAGTTTAAATAATTTAAAAAGTAAAATTTCGTGATCGACACAATCGAAGACTTTTTGTAGGTCGATAAAGATACACCCAGTGTATTTGCCTTTATCCATACTTCGAGTAACAAAATCCGTTAATGCGAGACATGCGGCGGTAGTATTTGAATTCTCTTCGAAACCGTACTGATCTTGGTGCAGGATAGCATTATTGCTCAAAAAGGAAGTAAGGCGTTTTTTAATAATTTTTTCAAAAATTTTCGAAAAAGTGCTCAAGACTGATATTGGTCGATAATTAGTTGCGTTGGTGACATTTCCACCTTTATAAATAGGTGTTACAACCGCAGACTTGAGTGAATTTGGAAAAGTTGAAGTGAGAAACGACTTATTAATATACTCTTTTAAAATTGGACAAAGTTGGGTCGAGAACTTTTGTACAAATTTTGCAGAGATACAATCGTACCCTGTCGCTGACGAAGTTTTAAGAGAATCAATTGCTTCTTTTACCTCCGTTAAATTTGTTGGGTTTAGTTGAAGAGGAGAAAATATGTTCCTTCTAAACTTCCCCAAATATTCCTCCTCAATCGGACTTGAGTCAATGTCAAGAGTATGGGTAACGTTAACAAAAAATGTATTTAATATGTCACTTATTTGTGGTTGATTTTCTATAACCTTATTATTATCTGTTAAAGTTTTTATCTGACTACCGGTTTTCAAATTACTTTTGTTGTACATTATTTGTTTATACAAGTTCCACAGTTTCCTCCCATCACTAGGATCCTTGGAGATAATTGAATTACAATAATTCGTTTTAGCCAGCATTATAAGATCATTTACCTTTTTTTTATAAAATACATAAAGATCGTTGGTTTTTGTATCATTAGGGTACTTCTTCTTATATTTAAAAAAGGAGTCTCGAATTTTTATGAACTTTATAATGTCAGGAGTCATCCATTCTTTTTTTTTTTTTGTATAGGTTACCGGGATTAATCTCGTATGTTCTTTTATTAGCAATGATAAGGCATGCACGAATTCGTCAAAACTGTAGTTGTTTAGATTAAAGTTTGACCAAAAACTATTTGCCGATAAGTTATTGTAATCTAATACAGTTTTATAAGTAGTGACGTTTTGTTCAATGCATGGATTTAGATTTGTACTAATAAGAAACATTTGATGATCCGATAGAGGAGTGTCAATAATATGAAAACAATATTTATATTCGATTAAATCGGAGATAAAGTGGTCAATTATAGATTTAGAGTTTTTATCAATTCTTGTAGCAAAGCGTTCATTAATTTTATTGTATATAAAATATCCGCTAGAGAGCAAAACCTGAGAATAGTTTTTAACCTCCCTGTTGTGCTTGTCAAGTAGATTGATATTGAAATCCCCTAAAACTAGCGATCGTTTATAGGTAGATGTAATTAAATCGAGTTTATTTATAAAGTCTACCATATTTGTTTGTTGAGATCTATAAAAAGATATAATGTTCACATTTTCTTTTAGTAATCTAATTATCAAAAGGTTGGAATTATTGAACTCTTCCACAAGGACTGAAGTGCTACTAATTTTTTCAGCCACATATATAGCGACACCCCCGTACGTTATGTTCCGAATTGACTCAGTACGATTTGAGAAGTAACCAGCGTATCCCGGTAGGTTGAAAAATTGATTTTCAGTTTTGTGTAGCCAAATTTCAGTTAAGACTAGAACATGTATTGCGCATCCGTAAGAATTAATTAGAATTTCAAGGTCAGTTAATTTATTTCGTAAACTTCTGATATTTAAATATAGAATGTTTAAATTATGTTTATAATTCATCATTACACTTTTGGCTAACTCTGTATAGTAGTTCACTTTCATATCATTCTCAAAATTAAATGACGTCATTACAAATTACGACAATAGAGTCCGTTAAGCACATGGAATTTGGCAAGCATACATACAAAAACTGAGTAATTAAAATCAGTATTAGGACGGCTTTAAATAAATACGCATCGGAATTAATGAATAAGAAAGTAAATAATTCAGTTTTACGTTTAATTATATAAAAAATTCCTATTTTTTCAATTATATTTGAAATAATAGTTTTAGTTATAGTTTTAATTATAGTTTTAGTAATAATTAAGAAATTTATAAAGATAATTTGTATATTAGCAAAGAATAAAAGAAAAAAAAATAATAGTGAATTCAGGTTATGTATTAAGATAAAATTGCAATTAGATTTAATAAAATTTTTTATGTAATTTGATTTGATAAATGCGGTCCGCGGCGGGTTATTTTTACGAAAAAAAAATTGTAATTTATAAAATGTTGTTGTAAAATTTAAATGTTGATGTGAAAATAAATTGATAAAGTATAAATTGTACAAGATTAATTGATATTGATAAAAATTAAAAATTTTTGATGTGAATGTTAAAATTATTAGATATATATAAAAGATAAAATTTAATAGAAAAATAATTACTTTTAGGATGATTAAAAAATTATAAATAAAAAAACCAATTGGTATAATCATAAAAAAATTCTTGTGTTTTTTTTGTTTTTTAAATAAAATGTGGAAAAAGATGAAACTTAAAATTTTAATAGAAAAATTAAAATAACAAGTGCCACAACAAAAAGTTCCGGGCACTGGTGAAAGAGGAAAAGAGATGAAATATGATTTCAGAAATTAGCAATTTTACATTAGTTTTATTAATTATTAATATTATTATTTTTGATTTTCTCGATATCATTAAAATTATTAATGTTGTGAATTTTGCTTGAAGAAGATCTACGAATTTTAATAATATTATCCTTAATCCATAAATATTGAAATTACAATTAATTTTAATTTGCTTTGCTTCAAAATATAATTTTTTTTGAAATGGCGATAGATGGTTTCTGAAATATATTTCTCTATTTCCCTCTTCACTTGGAAAAAATTCTGATGTGTATATATGCTGTCTCTTTTTCTTTAACATCAGTTCTTCTTTAATTGCCTGAGATCGAAGATGCACTATATATTGTTTTTTGTTGTTTTCGGCGCCAATTTTTGAAGTGATCGTTTCAATTCGCTCGATGTCATTAATGTTGATATCTGGCTTAATTTTTTTTGAAATTTCATAGAAAAGATCTTTTAAATTACCTGGATTGGGAGGTAAACCAGCGACTACAATATTGTTCCTATTTTTAATTTGCTGATCTTTGTCAAGTAATGACTCCAAATAGCCAACCTTATCTTCCAGTAGTCTGTGCCTTTTGGTGTTTTCAGCAATTTCTTTTTTTAATTTGGTGTTGTCTCTAATGATGGTATTTTGAGTTAGCTTCATTTCTTCAAATTGCTGGCAAAAGAACTTTTGAGATAATTGAATATCCATAACCATGGAACCCATTTTTTTTAAATATTGAGCTATACCATCCAAGGTACAGTCGACTGTGTTGAACGACTCAAGATCCAATACTTTTTCAGGAATTTTTAATTCTGCTGGACCGCCATAGTACAAGCTACCAGTTGCATCATTAGCTATGTTAGGTTGTGATTCACTTATAGTAGGATAAAAGCTGTTTTCATTGGAATTAACTTCCGACGCAGTTACAGCATTCATCTCCAACGCATCTTCTTCCTGGGAACTTTGGTCACCATCGACTACCACAAAAGACTCATTTGCTGAGGGACAATTTTTACAGCGCCATAATAATTTGGCACTGCTAATGTTCTCGAATAGAACTTCAGAAATCTTAACACATCTGATGTGAAGACTCCTCCACAAGATCCACTGCAACGGACTGCGCGACTATTGACATAAATAGCTTTTTGGCATATTACACATTTAACCATTTTTCCTGATAACTTGGAAATTGCGCGAAAAATTACAAAATTATTAAATTAGTCTTTTGATTATATTTTTATATTATATTTTTAATTAAAGTTGCCCTTTATTTTTTTTTTTTTTTTTTTTTTAAATAAAGAAAAAATTAAATTATTTAAAAAAAAGAATTAATTTAAAATATTTCGATAATTTTTTTTTTTTAATTTAATCAGGAGCGTAAAATTATGCAACCGATCGATTTGACGTTTTTCAAAAAAAAAAAAAAAAAAAAAAAAGAAAAAACTTACTGTTTAAATTTCAAATTAAAACAATAATAAGCTTAAACTAGTTTGAGTCTTTGAGTATTTTAAATTAAGCTTGGTTGTTAGGATATCAGTTATGTTTAAAATTTCAAATTAAAACAGTAATAAGCTTAAGATATTGTGCTTATTGTTCTTAATTAAATATGAAAAGTCTTTAAAGTTTGGTTTAAGTACAAAGTTAATATTATCAAAGTTTAAGCTTGATTTAAAATTTTCGTAAAAATTAAAAAAAAGTTTTATAAATTAAAAAAAATAAGCTTAAGCTATTTAGCTGAATATTCTTAAGTAGATATGAAAAATTTTTTAAATATCAGTTATGTTTAAATTTCAAATTAAAACAATAACAAGCTTAAGCTAGTTTGAGTCTTTGAGTATTATAAATTAAACTTGGCGGTTAGGATATCAGATATGTTTATATTTAAAATTAAAACAGTAATAAGCTTAAGATATTGTTATACCAGGTTAATAACATATTTTGTATTTTTTCCCTTGTATAATGCTATATAGTTTAAAAATTTAGATTTTTTTATTCTTCAATACAAATTTTTCAAATAATTTGAAGTGGGGAAAGTACCTGATTTGAAAAGTATTGTTTATGAATTTCACCAGGATAGGAATTAGATATCAGGTGATCCCGTAAATAAATTTATGTGAGATACCATTATATCCTGTTTTTGCGTTACTTTATACATGTTAATGAAAAAAACATGAAAATGAAAATAACATTAATTTTTAGGTTAGTAAATTATTTTTTATTTTTGATGTTCCTGTTATTGTAAAATTGAAAATTTAACATTTATTCTTTTATGTAAATTGCAAAATATTCTCATGTAAGTAGTATGTATATGCTGGTTCAGCGGCGGAGGAGCTTTTTTAAAGCTTTTTTAATTCCGTTTCAGCGGCAGCAGGAGCTTTTTTCGGTTGTTCTTCTAAAGTTATGCAATAAAATTATGATAAGTAAAAAGTTTTGTGCTTTTGAGTATTTTAAATTAAGCTTAGCGGTTAGAATATCAGTTATGTTTTTTTTTTTTTTTTTTTTTTTTTTTTTCTTTATTAACAATTGATAAAAATTAATATTATACATAAATGTTACAATTAGAATTTAATTTGACCTTAGCCGAAGCAATCTGGTCGTATAGAATTTTACAATATTAAAGTATAATTTATTAATAGATAATAAGGTATAATTATTGTTTTTTTTTTTTTTTTTTTTTTTTTTTTTGTTTGGATCATAAAATATTTAAAATAATTCATATTATAATTAGGAACCAAGATCTAGTTAATATTTTTTTTTATTTTTTCTTTATTTTTCTTGACATATTATGTAAACATCAACTATAAGAAATTATTTTTTTTTTTTTTTTTGTTTTTTATTTTTATTTATTATTATTACTTTATTATTTACTTAAATTGCGATAGTTTTCAAAGATCTTCTTATAATTTTATTTTTGTTTTGTTTTAATAACCTGTTTTGATTTTTTTTTTCTTTATTATTTTTTAACTCAAGCCCTTGTTAATATAATGTTATGAAAGTACTTAAACAATTGAAATTCCGTTTGTAATACCTAAACTTATTAGGAATACTTTAATTTTATTTTTAAAAACACTATAACTCTGAATTTCCTTCAATTCTATTAGTAAATTATTAAAAGCCTGTAGGCAATTATAAAGACAATTATTCTTTTGCTTGTCAGTTTTAAATAGTGAGAGATAGAAATTGGATTTGTTTCTGGTATTGTAGTTGTGAAAGTCTATGTTTCGATTTAGAATAAAATTATGTTTAATTTTGTTGTTTACTATTTTAAAAGCTAATAAGTAAAGTTCACGCTTGCATAGGTTATCAAAAGAAATGTACTGATGTGTGTATAATTGATGTGTAGGGTATCTTAACGGATAACCATGTATAGATTTGATAGCTTTTTTGTGTAAAATATCTAATTTATCGATATAGGATTGTGTCGTTCTACACCATATAGGATTTAAATAACATAAATGTGATGAAATATAGGACGAGAATATTAAGAATAAGACATCATTACTAAAGAATTTTCTTAGTTTCCTTAAAATAAAAATATATGGGGATACTTTCTTGATAACGTGATCGATGTGAGGAGACCATTTTAGTTTATTATCTATAACTAAACCTAAGTAGTTAAAATGCTCGACTATTTCTAAAGATTCTTGTTTATAATTGATGTTGATGTTATTCCAAGTTTTGTTCTGAAATAACAAAATTTTCGTCTTTTTTATATTTAGGGACAGTTTGTTTTTCTGAAGCCATTCCTCAACTATAGATAAGTCAGATAAAATGGCGTTTTTTATCTCGCTTTCGCAGTCCATAGAATATTTTATAACGGCATCGTTTGCGTAAAGTTGTATGCTGCCTTTGAGTGCTAGATGAGTGATATCATCTATATAAATTTTAAATAGGTCAGGTACCAGAATTGAGCCCTGCGGAACGCCCTTTTTCGCATAGATAAAATTACCACAACTATCATTTACGCTTACTTTTTGTTTTCTTTGCATTAAGTAAGTTTCAAAGAAGTGTTTGTCATTATAGCTTAAGTTTAGTTTAAATAATTTAAAAAGTAAAATTTCGTGATCGACACAATCGAAGACTTTTTGTAGGTCGATAAAGATACACCCAGTGTATTTGCCTTTATCCATACTTCGAGTAACAAAATCCGTTAATGCGAGACATGCGGCGGTAGTATTTGAATTCTCTTCGAAACCGTACTGATCTTGGTGCAGGATAGCATTATTGCTCAAAAAGGAAGTAAGGCGTTTTTTAATAATTTTTTCAAAAATTTTCGAAAAAGTGCTCAAGACTGATATTGGTCGATAATTAGTTGCGTTGGTGACATTTCCACCTTTATAAATAGGTGTTACAACCGCAGACTTGAGTGAATTTGGAAAAGTTGAAGTGAGAAACGACTTATTAATATACTCTTTTAAAATTGGACAAAGTTGGGTCGAGAACTTTTGTACAAATTTTGCAGAGATACAATCGTACCCTGTCGCTGACGAAGTTTTAAGAGAATCAATTGCTTCTTTTACCTCCGTTAAATTTGTTGGGTTTAGTTGAAGAGGAGAAAATATGTTCCTTCTAAACTTCCCCAAATATTCCTCCTCAATCGGACTTGAGTCAATGTCAAGAGTATGGGTAACGTTAACAAAAAATGTATTTAATATGTCACTTATTTGTGGTTGATTTTCTATAACCTTATTATTATCTGTTAAAGTTTTTATCTGACTACCGGTTTTCAAATTACTTTTGTTGTACATTATTTGTTTATACAAGTTCCACAGTTTCCTCCCATCACTAGGATCCTTGGAGATAATTGAATTACAATAATTCGTTTTAGCCAGCATTATAAGATCATTTACCTTTTTTTTATAAAATACATAAAGATCGTTGGTTTTTGTATCATTAGGGTACTTCTTCTTATATTTAAAAAAGGAGTCTCGAATTTTTATGAACTTTATAATGTCAGGAGTCATCCATTCTTTTTTTTTTTTTGTATAGGTTACCGGGATTAATCTCGTATGTTCTTTTATTAGCAATGATAAGGCATGCACGAATTCGTCAAAACTGTAGTTGTTTAGATTAAAGTTTGACCAAAAACTATTTGCCGATAAGTTATTGTAATCTAATACAGTTTTATAAGTAGTGACGTTTTGTTCAATGCATGGATTTAGATTTGTACTAATAAGAAACATTTGATGATCCGATAGAGGAGTGTCAATAATATGAAAACAATATTTATATTCGATTAAATCGGAGATAAAGTGGTCAATTATAGACTTAGAGTTTTTATCAATTCTTGTAGCAAAGCGTTCATTAATTTTATTGTATATAAAATATCCGCTAGAGAGCAAAACCTGAGAATAGTTTTTAACCTCCCTGTTGTGCTTGTCAAGTAGATTGATATTGAAATCCCCTAAAACTAGCGATCGTTTATAGGTAGATGTAATTAAATCGAGTTTATTTATAAAGTCTACCATATTTGTTTGTTGAGATCTATAAAAAGATATAATGTTCACATTTTCTTTTAGTAATCTAATTATCAAAAGGTTGGAATTATTGAACTCTTCCACAAGGACTGAAGTGCTACTAATTTTTTCAGCCACATATATAGCGACACCCCCGTACGTTATGTTCCGAATTGACTCAGTACGATTTGAGAAGTAACCAGCGTATCCCGGTAGGTTGAAAAATTGATTTTCAGTTTTGTGTAGCCAAATTTCAGTTAAGACTAGAACATGTATTGCGCATCCGTAAGAATTAATTAGAATTTCAAGGTCAGTTAATTTATTTCGTAAACTTCTGATATTTAAATATAGAATGTTTAAATTATGTTTATAATTCATCATTACACTTTTGGCTAACTCTGTATAGTAGTTCACTTTCATATCATTCTCAAAATTAAATGACGTCATTACAAATTACGACAATAGAGTCCGTTAAGCACATGGAATTTGGCAAGCATACATACAAAAACTGAGTAATTAAAATCAGTATTAGGACGGCTTTAAATAAATACGCATCGGAATTAATGAATAAGAAAGTAAATAATTCAGTTTTACGTTTAATTATATAAAAAATTCCTATTTTTTCAATTATATTTGAAATAATAGTTTTAGTTATAGTTTTAATTATAGTTTTAGTAATAATTAAGAAATTTATAAAGATAATTTGTATATTAGCAAAGAATAAAAGAAAAAAAAATAATAGTGAATTCAGGTTATGTATTAAGATAAAATTGCAATTAGATTTAATAAAATTTTTTATGTAATTTGATTTGATAAATGCGGTCCGCGGCGGGTTATTTTTACGAAAAAAAAATTGTAATTTATAAAATGTTGTTGTAAAATTTAAATGTTGATGTGAAAATAAATTGATAAAGTATAAATTGTACAAGATTAATTGATATTGATAAAAATTAAAAATTTTTGATGTGAATGTTAAAATTATTAGATATATATAAAAGATAAAATTTAATAGAAAAATAATTACTTTTAGGATGATTAAAAAATTATAAATAAAAAAACCAATTGGTATAATCATAAAAAAATTCTTGTGTTTTTTTTGTTTTTTAAATAAAATGTGGAAAAAGATGAAACTTCAAATTTTAATAGAAAAATTAAAATAACAAGTGCCACAACAAAAAGTTCCGGGCACTGGTGAAAGAGGAAAAGAGATGAAATATGATTTCAGAAATTAGCAATTTTACATTAGTTTTATTAATTATTAATATTATTATTTTTGATTTTCTCGATATCATTAAAATTATTAATGTTGTGAATTTTGCTTGAAGAAGATTTACGAATTTTAATAATATTATCCTTAATCCATAAATATTGAAATTACAATTAATTTTAATTTGCTTTGCTTCAAAATATAATTTTTTTTGAAATGGCGATAGATGGTTTCTGAAATATATTTCTCTATTTCCCTCTTCACTTGGAAAAAATTCTGATGTGTATATATGCTGTCTCTTTTTCTTTAACATCAGTTCTTCTTTAATTGCCTGAGATCGAAGATGCACTATATATTGTTTTTTGTTGTTTTCGGCGCCAATTTTTGAAGTGATCGTTTCAATTCGCTCGATGTCATTAATGTTGATATCTGGCTTAATTTTTTTTGAAATTTCATAGAAAAGATCTTTTAAATTACCTGGATTGGGAGGTAAACCAGCGACTACAATATTGTTCCTATTTTTAATTTGCTGATCTTTGTCAAGTAATGACTCCAAATAGCCAACCTTATCTTCCAGTAGTCTGTGCCTTTTGGTGTTTTCAGCAATTTCTTTTTTTAATTTGGTGTTGTCTCTAATGATGGTATTTTGAGTTAGCTTCATTTCTTCAAATTGCTGGCAAAAGAACTTTTGAGATAATTGAATATCCATAACCATGGAACCCATTTTTTTTAAATATTGAGCTATACCATCCAAGGTACAGTCGACTGTGTTGAACGACTCAAGATCCAATACTTTTTCAGGAATTTTTAATTCTGCTGGACCGCCATAGTACAAGCTACCAGTTGCATCATTAGCTATGTTAGGTTGTGATTCACTTATAGTAGGATAAAAGCTGTTTTCATTGGAATTAACTTCCGACGCAGTTACAGCATTCATCTCCAACGCATCTTCTTCCTGGGAACTTTGGTCACCATCGACTACCACAAAAGACTCATTTGCTGAGGGACAATTTTTACAGCGCCATAATAATTTGGCACTGCTAATGTTCTCGAATAGAACTTCAGAAATCTTAACACATCTGATGTGAAGACTCCTCCACAAGATCCACTGCAACGGACTGCGCGACTATTGACATAAATAGCTTTTTGGCATATTACACATTTAACCATTTTTCCTGATAACTTGGAAATTGCGCGAAAAACTACAAAATTATTAAATTAGTCTTTTGATTATATTTTTATATTATATTTTTAATTAAAGTTGCCCTTTATTTTTTTTTTTTTTTTTTTTTTAAATAAAGAAAAAATTAAATTATTTAAAAAAAAGAATTAATTTAAAATATTTCGATAATTTTTTTTTTTTAATTTAATCAGGAGCGTAAAATTATGCAACCGATCGATTTGACGTTTTTCAAAAAAAAAAAAAAAAAAAAAAAAAAGAAAAAACTTACTGTTTAAATTTCAAATTAAAACAATAATAAGCTTAAACTAGTTTGAGTCTTTGAGTATTTTAAATTAAGCTTGGTTGTTAGGATATCAGTTATGTTTAAAATTTCAAATTAAAACAGTAATAAGCTTAAGATATTGTGCTTATTGTTCTTAATTAAATATGAAAAGTCTTTAAAGTTTGGTTTAAGTACAAAGTTAATATTATCAAAGTTTAAGCTTGATTTAAAATTTTCGTAAAAATTAAAAAAAAGTTTTATAAATTAAAAAAAATAAGCTTAAGCTATTTAGCTGAATATTCTTAAGTAGATATGAAAAATTTTTTAAATATCAGTTATGTTTAAATTTCAAATTAAAACAATAACAAGCTTAAGCTAGTTTGAGTCTTTGAGTATTATAAATTAAACTTGGCGGTTAGGATATCAGATATGTTTATATTTAAAATTAAAACAGTAATAAGCTTAAGATATTGTGCTTACTGTTCTTAATTTAATATGAGAAGTTTTTAAAGTTTGGTTTAAATACAAAGTTAATATTATAAAAGTTTAAGCTTGATTTAATATTTCTGTGAAAATTTAAAAAAGTTTTATAAATTAACAAAAATAAGCTTAAGCTATTGAGCTGAATATTTTTAATTAGATATGAAAAGTTTTTTAAATATCAGTTATGTTTAAATTTCAAATTCAAACAGTAACAAGCTTAAGATATTGTGCTTACTGTTCTTAATTAAATATGAAAAGTTTTTTAAATTTGGTTTATACTTAATATTATCAAAGTTTAAGCTTGATTTAATATTTATGTGAAAAATTAAAAAAATTTAAAGCTGATAAAGCTCCTTCGTTATGTTTCCAAAATTAAGCTCCGAGCTGCCATTTTAAATTTGAAAAGCTTAAAAAATCGATGGAAATATTTTGTTTGAATATTAACTTAACTGCAAAAGTTTTGAAAAAAATTCAACAAATAAACGTTTGAAATTATATTGTTAATAATATAAAGGCGTGATCATGAATACAAATTGAAAACGTGATTAAGTTCAAGTTAAAAAAAAAAAAAAAATATATATAAAACTTGATTTTAAAAAGTTGTTTTTAATATTAAATAACAGCATAGCATGTTTTACTAAAAGTTAATAAATTATTATTCATTAAATAATATCTTTTTTATTTATCCATGAATCATGGTTTTTATCAAAGCCAAGCCACCTAACCAAAACTTGATTTCCTTTTTTTCTTATTATTTATTATTTATTATTATTATTTATACTTATTATTATTTTTTCTACAAGGTAAACATTAGGAAATTTAACAGATGTAAGTTCAGGTTCATAAAAACTTGCTTTTATTTGTTTTTGTGTGTAATCAAGTAAATTGTATGTTATTGGATCAGTTGTTTTTATTTTCGCTATTGTATAAATTTCTGTTGACCAATTAGGTTGATAACCTTTTGCAAATATACCTTTAAATTTACTTATACGAACAAAATCTCCAACTTTGTATTTTGCTTTTCGGAAAACTTTTAATTTATTGTAGACAGTTTTTAATAAAAATATCTCATTTTTCTTTGTAACATTTTTAGGTGGAAGTTTAATTGTATGATGATATGTTGAGTTATATTTTTCTATTAGCGATGGCAGATTAGGTAACCATTTATATGTGCCTTGTAAACTGAATTGTTTCCACATCATGTTTTTAGCACATTTTCAAAAAATTTTGTAAAAATGTGCCTATATAGCTTCACTCTGTCCGTCCGTCCGTCCGTCCGTCCGTCCGTCCGTCCGTCCGTCCGTCCCTTTTTACCTACGATTGACTAAAAAATATCAGAAATGGGTAGGTATTGCAATAAAAATAATTTAATGTTAAAACTTTTTTTTGTAGCCCCCCCCGTTACGGAGCTACAGCCCCACAAAGTCGCAAAAATCCCCATATTTAAACAGTTATAATTAGAGTTCTATAAGGTATATTTCCAACCTGTATATTTCCAACGGTAACAGACAGCTGTTCTTATAAGCTTTACAAATTTGTAAAAACCAATTGTATAGGGTTACCATACGGTACTAAAATTTACCGTTATTCAAAACTAAGTTTTACAAAATTTTTGGTCCCTCATAACTTCGGAACGGCTAAATCTAGAAACTTGAAATTTTGGGAGAAGTTAGATCCTTAGAAATAAGTAGGAGTGAGTTAACAAAATTTTTTTGTCACGCCCCCTCTTTAGGAGCTGTAAGGGGTCGAAAATTGAAATTTTGCTAAAAATTTGGCTTTTAAACACCTATAACTTGAATACCAGTAAAAATTTTTTTTTATTTGTATACAAAATTGAAAGCTCCAGAACGAAAGTTTCAATTAGTGTCAAAGGTTTTTCTTAATTTTGACTTTGTCCGTCCGTCCGTCCGACCGTCCGTATGTTTACAAAAACTTTTACACCGTTTGAAATAGATTAAAAAAATTTTAACCACGGGTAGATATTACAAAAAAATTAATTTCGTAGAAGAATTTTTTTCTATAGCCCCACCCGTTACGGAGCTACAGCCCCCCAAAGTTGAGAAAAGCCCTATATTTAAATTGTTATAACAAGAGTTTCTTTAAGCGTATTTTTAATCTGAAAACGGAAAAAGATAGCTGGTTTTGTTAGCTTTACAAAAATATAAGGTTTGAATGTATAGGGTTACCATACGGTACTAAAAGTTACCATTAAGCAAAACTCAACTTTTGCAAAATTTTTGGCCCCATATATCTTCTAAACCGTTCAACCTAGGGTCTTGAAATTTTGGGAGAAGTTAGGTCCTCCGAAACTAGTAGGAGTCGGTTAACAAAATATTTTTGTCACGCCCCCTGTTTAGGAGCTATAAGGACTCGGAAATTGAAATTTTGCTATTTTCAACCACCTGTAACTTTAACACCTGTTCAAATTTTTTTTTACAAATATGCAAAATTTATAGCTGCAGCATTATGTTTCAACATATGTCAAAGGTTTTTCTTAAATTTGAAAGGGCCTCTATAAATTGAAGAAATTGTTTCTTAGTCTTAACCATTTTTGGTTTGATAATAATATTCTAGGTAAAATTCCAAATTTTGTTGGAGTTCAAAATTGATTTCCTAGAACCGGAAAAAAATGGAAGAGTGAAGACAGGAGGGGGGTGAGCAGATCCATCGTAAGTTTGCTAAGCAAAAATTTGGGAACCTTCCCCATTGAAGGGCTACTAGGTCTTCAAAATTAAGACTTTTGTGTTCTTATAAAACAGTAACTTATTTACCAGTGTAAGTTTTTCCAAAATTAAACGTTAACATTGAAGCTCCAACATTATATTTTGCACTTATTAACAGGTTTTCTTGAGTGCATTGGGGTTATATTCTAAGTATTTCACTATTAGTCATATAATTAATTATTAATGAAATAACAAAATTATAATATTATCATATATATTTTTATAAAAATAAATGATAAAATACTCAGTATGAAACCGTATATAATTTTGAAAATGTGCTTTTTAAAAACCCTTGGTTTTTTCCCTCACTTGTTTAGGGTGCGATTGAAACGTTCTACAATTGATGCTTTTAGTTCTGAATATGTATGATAATGGTTAATTTTATATTTCCTCATTAGATTTTGAAATTTTTTGTTGAAAAATTCCGTACCTTGATCAGATTGTAAATTTTTTGGTTTTTTACCAGCACGCTTAAAAATATTTTTCATTGCGATTAAAACATTATCAGCGCTTTTGTTTTTAATCGGTTCAGCATCCGCAAATTTTAAAATTGTATCAATAACGGTTAATAAATATTTATATGTCTTATTAAATTTTGCATATGGAATCATTTCAAGCAAATCAATTTGCCAAGTATCATTTAAACCCTTATGAATAAATTTTCTTCGTGTAAAGTTTCTTCTAGCGCCTCTATGAATTTCTGACACGACTTGTAGCCTCGACATTATTCTCGTACTATTTAATTAAATTTTCTAAAGTGATTCTATAATTTTCTATTGTGTGACATTCACATGTGTCCGGTCCAGAAATCGAATTATCATATGCCCACGGACAAAGGGTAAAATGAGTACCATAAATTGAAGTGAATTTTTTTACTCCAGAAAAGTTTTTAATGTGTTTATATAGATGTAATATTAGTTTCTTATGATCATCTAATAAGACGGAGGAATAAATATTTAAGAACTCCTCCACTTCCATAATTCAAAATGACAGTACTAAGAATATGTTCGCTGCTTTTATATGATCTCTAAATTGCATTTTAAATTCAGTTTCTTATCAGACACAGACCAAAAATGATTAATTTTATTCATCCATTTACAATGATGATAGCGGGACCATCTGGATGTGGGAAAACAACATTTGTGTGTAATTTAATTGAAAATATTGATAGATTGATTTCTCCGAAAATTGAAACAATAAAATGGTGTAACCCAGAAATTTCTCCTATTCCAAAAAATATAGACTTTTATACCAGTATCCCAAAAGAATTTAGTGGTAATGAAAATAAACCTACGTTAATTGTTCTAGATGACTTAATGTTAGATTCTGCAAATAAAGAGGTATGTGAGCTATTTACTAAAGGTTCACACCATCGTAATTTATCTATTATATTGTTAACACAAAACGTTTTTCATCAGGGAAAATTTTCAAGAGATATTTCATTAAATTGTAAATATTTAGTGCTTTTCAAAAATCCTCGAGACAAATCGCAAATTTTTCTTCTTGCTAGGCAACTATATCCAGAAAATATAAAGGGTTTCTTGAGAGTATATAATGAGTCAACATCAAAACCTCATGGTTATATTGTGTTGGATTTAACACAAGACATTAACGATTTATTCCGTATTAGAACTAATATTTTTTCAAAAGAATATTGTATATGTTTCTATGATACGGGTGATTTGAATAACAACTGTCAAAAGTATGAAACGATTGAAGTAAAAATATTCTTAAATATTGTGATGATGATATTATAAAAACTATTGCTGAAATTGCAATCAATATATTAAATGGTAATAATAAAATATCATCGGCACAAAAAGCAAAATTAAAAAAAAATAAAAAACAATTAAGATTTCTAGCCTGTTCTAAGAAAAGTATAAAAGCCAAAAGAAAAATATTAGTTCAACATGGTGGGTTTTTACCAACTCTAATCGGAACTATATTATCTGGTGTAATAGGGAAATTACTCAGTAAGACATAATGCAGCGAATGATTGTTATGTCACCAGAAATATTTTCAAAATTTAGTAAATTATTTCAAGATGATAAAAACTTGGATTTATTAGATCAAAAAATGAAAAAAGTTTTATATGATAAAAACTTAAAACCATTGCAAAAATGGTACTTATATCGTCAAAATCTCCTCAAATATGGAATTAACAAAAGACACGCAAAAAAATTACCAGAAAAAGCTAATAATCCTACATTTGATACAGGCACCCAAACAAAATTCTTTTCTAAACGAAATGCATATACAGAAACTGAATTACCTAAATACAAATCAACATCAACACAGACTAATTTTGTACCATTAGTTACTGATGAAGTGTTCGAATATGATCCCAAAAAAGAGTATTCAGATATAGATATCGATTTAGATGATGAAAATTCATTTAGAAAATTAGCTCAAACTGAAATGTTGAAAGACGAAAAACTAGTACAAAGACCATCTCTAAGTTCTGATTATCGAATGTTTGAAACACCAAGTGGTGATGTAATTACCGTTGCTGTACCATCACCTGAAAAAAAGAAGACACTAAGATCGGCCGGTAGTTCAATTTCCTCAACTATACTTTCACAGTTTCCTGAAACAAAAAAACGAAAATTAATACCTTTACTAAGAAGTCCAAAACTAAGAACTTCATCAACACCGGAATGGACAACATATAAATAGTGCAACATTTTATGTCTTAAAAGAAGTTAACAAAGATGGATAGTCAAAATGACTTCTATGTAACATTGTTTAGTAATTATAATTTAAAACTTTTTCCAGACAACACTTTAGCTTCATTCGAAAATAAATTGCCTATTTACTTTGATTTAAGAAACGGAAACTGGAAAGTAGGTCTTTCAGAAGTTTATCTGAACGATTTCCTACAAACGGAAAAATTTAACAAGGAGAATTGTGCTCTTATTAATATCGGAGAGTATAATGTTTATGTAAAAAACATTGAAAAACCTCTTGAAAAAATTAAAGTAACCAAATCTATAGGTTACACATATTATTCATATGACGATTCGGAATTACATTTGGATGATTGGAAATTTAATTTTTTACCAACACTTATTAAAAATATAACTCCTAATCCGGGATTTACTCGAAACCAAGTTTTCAAAGAATTTTTTAATGAAGTTTTGACATATATTTCTAATACTAAAAATTATGATAATATAACTTTTCAAAAAGTAGCAGATCAAAACAAAAAAGGTTTAATTCGAATATCACAGACTTTTTATGAAGACAGCTTCTTTATAAAAGTTAATCACAGTTATAATGTAAAAACATTGCTAAATGAATTATTTCGACAGAAACAAAATATAAAAAATTTCAAAACAAAATTACCAGAACTATTTAAATTAGCTATTGCTAATAATAAAGATGAAATTAATGGAATGGTGATGATATATTCAGATATAGTTCAATCATCTGTTTTTGGAAGTAGCAAAGTATGTGCATTAAGAGCTATCAAGGTAGAAAATTGCAGAATACCTACAAATATTGAATTTGAAAATGTCCAATACATACCTATAGAAAAAAATTGTTTTGAAACGATAGCGATTAAAATTTGCAACCAATACGGCGATGGAATAAATTTTGTTTCCAGTTACTATCCAACAAAAATTGTACTGCACTTTAAAAAGCAATGATTGCTTAAAAACAATATAAATACTACTACTCAAATATGATATCATATCAAACATGGAAAGAGCTTACGTGAGATATTATTCCTCTCAAGTAGGTGGAGGAATCAACGATATTGGACCTCTATTACAATTTTATCCAACTATTCAAAGAGGTCGTGGTTTTGGAAATATATTCGGAAGTTTAATTCGTTACTTAAAGCCAGTTTTTACATCAGGTTGGAACTTAATTAAAACAGAGGCTATGAACACAAGTAAAAATATTTTGAATGATATAGCATCTGGTGCAAACATAAAAGAAACTGTAATTGATCAAAGTAAAGGTGGGATGAAAAATCTAAGAAAATCAGTAGTTAATCAACTGCATTCGATGTATGGTGGAAGGCGAAAACCCATAAAAAGACGGAGCAGTATAAAACGACGAGCAGTTTCTAAAAAGACACATTTAAAGTCGAAGCGACAAAAAAAGCAAATTAAAACCTCTGATATATTCAATTAAATATGGAGTGTATGAAATCTGAACTTGATCTTTTTGCATCATTACCAGTACAAACAAGTATATTGCGTTCAGAAGAAGTAGCATACAATCCTTTAGCTTCTTTAGAGGCGTCACCATCAACTATTGAATTTGTTTCGCTTGGAAATGGAGATACATATCGAGATTTATCGTCAACCTACATCAAATTTAAAATTCAAATATTAAAAAAAGATGGATCAGTTTGGAGTGCAAATGATAAAGTAGGAACCGGAGCTGATGCAAAAGCAGCCTCACAGCCCAGTGTTGTAAATAATTTATTACACTCTTTAATTAAACAATGTAATGTAACTCTAAATGGAAAAAACATCACTCCGTCAGACTCATTATACCATTATAAAGCATACTTAACTACTTTACTAAATTATGGTACAGATTCCAGTCAAACACATCTGGAAGCATCTGGTTGGGAATTGGATAAACCAAATGTAAATGATTTTAACAATTCTGGTTCTAAATCAAGGCAAAAATTATACAATAATTCTACAATAGTAGAATTAATGGGAAAATTACATGTAGATTTTTTCAACACTTCCAAATTACTTTTAAATAACGTTGACATTCGAATTGCTTTGGCATTAGAAAAACAAGATTTTTTTCTATTTTTCAATGATTCAGACGAAAGCTATTTAAAAATTCTTGAAGCTACATTATACATGAAACATTTAACAATTAATCCAAGCATATTAATAGCACATAATACTGTTTTGGAAAAGGCTAACGCAAAATATTTTTATACGAGAAGTGAAATCAAAACATTCACAATTCCAGCTAACACATCCAACATATCATTGGATAATATATTTATAGGGCAAATACCAAAAGCTCTTTTATTTTCCATGGTTAATAATGAAAATTTTAATGGTAAAAGATCAAAAAATCCATACCATTTCGATCATCAAAATCTCACACAATTTCAATTATATGTGAATGGAGTGCCTACACCAAACTCTGCAATTGAAACCAGTTTTACATCGAATAACATTTGCAATTCTCGTGCATATTTAACATTATTTAGCGGAACAGGTATACATCATTCTGATAAAGGCCATCAAATTTCAAAAGAACTATTTTCAAAAGGTTATACAATACTAGCTTTTGATTTATCACCAGATGGTTCTGGAACTGATACATGTCAAAGTTTATTAAACCAGGGAGTAGTAAAGATTGAAACAAGATTGAAGCAAGACTCAGTTCTCCATTAACTTCAACATTAACATGTATTGTGTTTGCAGAATTCGATGCCAGTATCGAAATTGATAAAAATCGCAACGTCTACGTAAACATATAAAAGGAAGCATAGTGGAGCATCTCTATTCATTTTGAAAATGGCATACGCTGTAGTAGATTTATCATTCTGCACGGATGATAACAATCCAATATTTGCTAAAAACCTTGCTGTGGCTGGAATAAAAGAAAAATGTAAAACTATTGTAAAGGAATTAAAGTATAAATTCCCAACCAAAGATTTAAAAAGAACAGACATCAAGAATTACTCTTTTGGACATATGGACAATGAAAAAACAACTAATAATTTAATAAATTTGCTTGAAAAATTCGATATAGTGTTCACAAATGGTAAACTTAAAGTTGAATTTTTAACGGCATACATAAGTGGAAATACTCAGCTAATTGATATTTCCCGTTTACAAAAAAATGAATACACTTCAGATAACGAAAGCGCTGAAATGTAATAGTGTCACAAGTAAATTGTTTAATGGTGTTTTTGCTCTTGATCAAATACCGAAAAATATTCCAAAACCTGGTATTTTAGTAATAAACACCGACACTTCTACCAAAAAAGGAACACATTGGTTAGCAATTTTCGTGCCAGTTCAAGGCTGTATAGAATATTTTGATTCATTTGGAAATCCACCATTCCACAATGAGATTGTGAAATTTCTACAAAATCAATCAAAATGTTTTATTTTCAACAACAAGCGTTTACAAAGTGACCTTACATCAGTCTGTGGACAATATTGTTGTGTATATTTATGGATGCGATGTAAGCGCAAGAGCATGAAAAATTTTATTAATTTATTCAACACAATGTCATCCCCACCCAAAAACGATAAAAAAATACAAATAATGTTTCGGAAAATTTTCAAAAAATGTTTACGATAAAAACTATAAATACAAAACTTTCGAGTTATAAAACTTTAACAGTTTAAAAAAAAAAACATGGAGCCAACATCAGTTGCTAAAGTATTTATCGAAAAACATATAAACAACGATAACGAGGACGAAGCACAACAAAAAAATCTTTTATTAAGCTATATTTACTATTTGGATAAAAAGCAAACAATAAAAATACAAATTGGATTTAATATTGAAAATTTAGCTGCAACAATAATTTTTCAACGTCATCGTAAAGTCATTAGCGAGATGAATTATTTGCAGTGGCATGCTTTTTATGTAAATTTTACAAACATTCAACCTAAATTAAATTCAAATAAATTTCCACTGAAATTCAATCATACAAAACAAACTAAAAAACTAACATTGGAACTAGATGAGTACACCCGCTTTTGCCTTATGTTGGACTTTATACAAGCAGTGATGTCATATAACAATGGAGCTGAATTAAATGTGCGGGAATATGTATTCAAGTATTTCGATAGATGTATTGAAAGATATATAAATTTAAAAATATATTGTGCAACAATAAATAAAACAAATATTTTTTAAAGCCAATTATTATTATTATTATCTTTTATTAAATACATGTACAAGTTTATACAATTTTTTACAGCACATCTTTGCAACAATTTTTCTGTATTATGATGGTGAGGGCAAATGGTAATGTAATTTCTTAGTTTCTGTAGAGATGGAATTTTGTTATCTAAATTGATAACTTTTACTGAATTTGAAATAAAAGTGTCTAAAAATTGCTTTTTTTTAAGACCTTTTACATAAACAACATCAAATATAGTTGTTAAATGTTCCTCAAAGACATTTTTAACTTTTAAATACTCTATAAAGCCATCATTCCAATCCATGTTATTAATGTTCTTTTTGTTGTACTCATTTTGTCGTTTAACATCACTATTTAATTCTTCAAATAAGTACGGTGCTTTAAATATATAAAACTCTGGTATTAGAGAACCATCAGCTATCAAAGAAAATTCTTTCAAAAAATATTGTTTGTTATTTCCAATAACAAATTGTAAATCAACTACAGCTTTTCTGCTACCACTGTTGTCGTTGTTGCAATTCATTTTGTTCTTTATTATAATAAAAAAAAAATTAATAACCTTGCCTTTTATTTATAACTCTGATTTTATAAAAGAAAAGTGGGTATACCTAAATATACTATAGAGCAGTAAATTTTTAACACTATTAACGGACCTTCACAGAACGTTTCGGACCTTCACAGACCGTTTCGGACCTTCACAGACCGTTTTCGGACCTTCACAGACCGTTTTCGGACCTTCACAGACCGTTTTCGGACTTTCATAGACCGTTTCGGACCTTCACAGGCCCCTCGCGCTACGGTAGCACCGTCAAAAGTATCTGAAAAAAAAAATTTTCCTTTCCTTTCAAAATAAAAAAAAAAAAAAAAACAAATTAAATTCTTTAATATTAAACTTTATTTATTTCAAAAATTTTTCCTGCGATTCGATATCAATCGATGGAATTAATTGAAATAACGCCATATTTTTTTTATCTTTATCCCGTCCCAAAAATTTAAAATAAAACTGTGCTCTATTCAATTCCTCTAATTCCGGTTCGTTTGTAACTTTTTTTGAAAATCTGTCCGGCATGAAAAATATGATTTTTTCATTTGTTATCATATCTTCTACCTCACAAAGCACCACCGTTTGGCCTCTTTTCGTCTCTAGAAAGCGCCAGGAAAGCACCTCGTATATTTTATTTTGGTGTAAAATATCAATATTATGATATTTTTCACTCGAACCCATTCCCAATTCCATTAAACTTTTTAAAAAATCAGCCTAATTATTGAAAATAGAAAAATAAAAATATAAAACAAAAAAAAAAAAAAAAAAACAAATATCTTACCATATTGTTTGTTTTATTTTGTAATATGTATTATGTACTCTTAATAAAGTAAATAATTTTTAATAATAGTAAAGAAAAATTCTTGTTCTTATATATGAAAAACTTTATATATGACTTCCCCACTCATATAAAAAATAAAATAAAAACCACATAACTAACTCTTTATGCAATTATGCGATTATTTTTTTTTTTTTAAAGTTAAAATTCTAATACGATACAACATTGTTGCAGTATTTTTGAAAAATATCATATAAATTAAAAAGTTGTGAAGGCTGCTGCAGCTGTGGTTTTTAAAAGTATATATATATGATCTTATGTTATAATCCATTTTAGTTACCAAATAATTTTTGTTTAAATTAAAACAAAAAAAAAAAAAAAAAAAACAACTAAAAATGAGTTCAGCAAATAAAAAAATCAAATCGGAATGCAATGAGTGCAAAAAAATTTTCACAAGGCCGGACAATCTTAAAAGCCAAAAATGTTCAATATTATGTCCTCATTCACAATTATAATAATATTATAGTAATTAAGTTTTATATGAGCACGAGCCATATGTATATTTTATAATGTCATACGGCTTAGAAAGTTAATTATTTTTTTTTTTTGTATTTAATCAGATTGTCCATAAGAAGGTAAATCGTCATAAAATCTTGAAAGTTTTAATTCAAGTAAGCTTGTTTAATCGTTCTTACATGTTTATGCTAAAATTATTTATAGATGAACATTATAATTTCTTAAAGTTTTTGTATTTGTGTATTATTATTTTTTTTATGTTTATTGGAAAATAAAAACAATTTAAAAATAACCGTCAATCGAAAATATGGAAGTATTTTCTTTTAGTCTTTGTAAATTTTTAATTATTATGTTGTTATTTTTTTAAATTAATAATATATTTGGTCGACTTTGAAAATAGTCTCAGTGAGTACTTAACCAGTAGTGCAACTGCACCTTTAGGAAGCCCGTTGAACTATATCGATTAAGTAATATTTCTAATTATACTAGTAAAAATAATCCAAATTGTACCAGTAAACAAAAGAAATGAAATCATGATCCATTAAATGCCTGCAAAACTGTTGAGAGAATCGGGGAGTTACACAGAAAAGAAAATATTAATAAATTTTTGAATCTAAGAAATATTATGTTACGATGGAAAAATTATTCTCAATTGCTCTTCAAGAATGCGAAAAACAATTAACAAACAATAAACTTTTTATATTCTCTTACATCATAGACTAATAAGTATTATATAAAAGTATGTCGCAAAAATGCATGAAATTTACCTAGAATAGATAAAACGAAATAATAATAACGAAGTCCATGTAACCCTACGACAGTACCGTGAAATATTCAACATAATTTTAATATTGGATTTTATGTACCCAAAAAAAATTAAGTGCAATGATTACGCTAAATACGAGGTAATAACTGATAAAAAAATAGAATACACGAAACATATGTATTACGAAAAACATATTTTTTTTTAAGAAAAAGCGAGAAATCTTAAAGTTGAAGACGAAAAAAATTAGATGTGAAGTAAATAATTTGATTGTGAAACATTTTCTTCTTGTCATTTAAGAAACCTAAGGCTGATACCTGTTATAAATGTGACACATTACAAATAAATATTAATATTGCTATTGGGGAGGAAAAGGAATTCTTAATATTAGAACATCAAAAACATATTGAAAGCGCTTATTTAAGCAAAGCTAAGGAGATGGAAAAATCTTCAGATATTACAATTCAAACATGTGATGTAGATCCCGCGGGGAAGAAGATTAATTTAATAATTTATGTGCAATAACTTTTAAAAGTAACTATATTTTATTTAAATTATATTTAATTTATAAAATTTATTTATTAAAGCCGGAAGAGCTAATTCTGTTAATTTTTATTTTGTTTTTCTTGTAGTAATGTAAAGTTTATAATTTTTATAAAAACTAAACGATAAAATACTAAATGACAAATTTTCTTTTGGACAAATTCGGTTCTTGACAAATTAGGAAGAGCCAAATACTTTTCAACTTTAGACATGACTAGTTCTTTTCATCAAATTAAACTAAATAAGGACTCCAAGATGGTCATTTTCAATTCAAAAGGTTACCTTTTGATCTAAAAATTTCATCAAACAGCTTTCAAAGAACGCTGACTATAGCATTGCCCGTTTAAATTCAAATGCTTTTCTTTATGTCGATGACATAATTGTTTTGGTTGTAGTATAAAAAATCATTATGAAAATTTAATAAAAACTTTTGAAAGATTAAATAAATACAACCTAAAACTAAAAAATGTTGTTTTTTAAAACCCGAAGATTTGTACTTGGGACATTTGATAACAAGCGAAGGAATAAAAACCGATCCCGCAAAATATAAAGCAATAAAAGACTACCCGGTATCCAAAAATGCTGACGAAGTTAGACGATTTGTAGCTTTCTGTAATTATTACAGAAGATTTATTGCAAATTTTGCAGAAATAGCTAATGTCTAAATTCATTATTAAAGAAAAATCAACCATTTATATGGTCAAATAAATTAATTTTTAACTTTAAAAAATAAATTAATGAGTCCACCTATGATAAAACTTTTGTACTTACAACTGATGCTATCCTATCTCTTATGCAAGTAAATCTTTAAATAAACATGAAATTAACAAACCAATTATAGAAAAAGAGCAATTAGCGATTCATTGGGGAATAAATTTTTTTAGACCTTATTTTTACGGTAAAAATATAATGTGATCACAGATCACAGACCTTTAGTTTCGCTCTTTTCACACAAAAATCCATCTTCAAAATTAACAAGAATAAGACTAGATTTATCTGATTATGATTTCGAAATAATTTACAAGCAGGGAACAATAAATACTAACGCTGATGCTTTGTCAAGAATAAAAATTGACTCGGACATACTTAAGAGTATGATTCCGAAAAATAATGATGAATCCGTGAAAAAGATGTTAGTGATGACTAGGGGGATGTCTGCTATAAAAAATAGAGGCATTGATAATAATAAAAATGATAAAAATAAAAGAGATGACAGTTTTCAACCGAAGCCTGCGCAAAATCATATCTGGGACTGTACATCCATATCAGACGTCAAAAATTTAATAAAATTAAAATTTATAGTTGATTCAAATTGTAAGGTACCTAAAATAAATAAATTTAAAAATGAAGTATTAGTAAGATGTAGTGATAATCATGCGAAATCCGTTTCGACAGTTGAGAAGCTATTATCTGAAATATACAAATTAAAAATAAGCAAGCTTGCATTAAGTGATACTGATGATATATTCCAGTATATTCCGAAAATGGAATTTAAAAATTTATATAATAATCTGCAGAAAAATATATTGAATAATAAAAATAATATGAATCACTTTTCCATTAACATACTTATATATATACCCCCACAGAAAATAAATGATGCTATTATGCAATAAATATATGCAATAAATAACGCACACAGGTCAATGGCTAAAAATGCTTTTGAAAAAGATTATTTTAAATTAATGAATAATGCTGTTTTTGGTAAAACAATGGAAAATGTAGATAAAAGAAAAAATGTCAAAATCTTGGGAAAGTCAAGGAAGACATTTAGGTGCTCGAGCGTTAATAGCAAAACCAAATTATCATAGTCACTTTAGATTTACTGAAAACTTGATAGCCATTCAGCTTAATCATACAAATATATGTTATGACAAACCTATATATTTGGGATTTACGGTACTCGAACAATCTAAAATTCTTATGTATGATTTTCATTATGATTATATTAAACCTAAATATGGTAGTAAGGTTTTTTTAAATTATACAGACACTGACAGTTTCATTTATACTATACAGACAGATGATTTTTACGCTGACATATTTAATGAAATACCAAAACGTTTTGATACATCAGATTACCCATCTGACAATTTATTTAATTTTCCTCTAATGAATAAAAAAGTACTAGGTCTTTTTAAAGATGAATTTAATGGAAAAATTGTTTCTGAATTTATTGGATTAAAATCTAAAATGTATTTCCTTCAAACATATGAAAATAAAACTATTAAAAGAGCTAAAGGAATAAAAAAATATGTTGTCAATTCTTTAACATTAGATAATTATAAAAATTGTTTATTAAAAAATGAAACTTGTTTTAAAGAAATGAAAATATTTAGATCATATTTACATACAATTTATACACAAAATTTAAATAAAGTAGCTTTAAGTTCATTAGATAATAAAAGATATGTAACTGAAGATAATATAAAAACATATGCTTGGGGGCATTATGCCATTGAGCAATAGTTGTAAAAAAAAAGCAAAATAAAAAAAAAAATTTTTGTTAGCTTAATAGAAAATCACATTTTAAAGATGTTTAAATAAAATAAAAAATATTATACACACATACATTAAAAGTTTTTTTCAATTTTAACTTTGTATTTAAACCAAAACTATAAAAACTTTTCATATCTAATCAAGAATATTCAATTCAAAACCAATAAAACTTTTTTTCTATTTTCAAAGAAATATTAAATCAAGCTTAAAAAAAAAAAAAAACTTTAAAATATAATTTCAAACGTTTATTTCTTTCATTTTTTTTTCAAAACTTTTGCAGTTAAGTTAATAATCAACCAAAAAATTCCCATCGATTTTTTAAGCTTTTCAACTTTAAAATGGCAGTTGGAAGCTTCAATTTCAAACATAACGGACGAGCTTTATCACCTTTGAATTTTTTAAATTTTTCACGTAAACATTAAATCAAGCTTAAACTTTGATAATATTAAGTATAAATCAAATTTAAAAAACTTTTCATACCTTATTAAAAATATTCAGCTCAATAGCTTAAGCTTATTTTTGTTAATTTATAAAACTTTTTTTAATTTTCACAGAAATATTAAATCAAGCTTAAACTTTGATAATATTAGATTTGTATTTAAACCAAGCTTTAAAAACTTTTCATTTTTAATTAAGAACAGTAAGCACAATATCTTAAGCTTACTACTGTTTTAATTTGAAATTTAAACATAACTGATATTTAAAAAATTTTTCATATCTACTTAAGAATATTCAGCTAAATAGCTTAAGCTTATTTTTTTTAATTTATTAAACTTTTTTTTAATTTTCGCGGAAATATTAAATCAAGCTTAAACGTTGATAATATTAACTTTGTATTTAAACCAAGCTTTAAAACTTTTCATATTTAATTAAGAACAATAAGCACGATATCTTAAGCTTATTACTGTTTTAATTTGAAATTTTAAACATAACTGATATCCTAACAACCAAGCTTAATTTAAAATACTCAAAGACTCAAACTAGTTTAAGCTTATTATTGTTTTAATTTGAAATTTAAACATAACTGATATTTTAACCGCTAAGCTTAATTTAAAATACTCAAAAGCACAAAACTTTTTACTTATCACAAATTTATTGCATAACTTTAGGAGAACTACCGAAAAAAGCTCCTGCTGCCGCTGAAACGGCATTAAAAAAGCTTTAAAAAAGCTCCTCCGCCGCTGAACCGGCATATACATACTACTCATGTATACAAATTAATCAAAAAATTTAGATAGGCTGGTTATGAAAATTTTTTTCATGCCGGTTAAAAAAATTTTTAAATTTTGTCTACAGCCTGTATACGTATTTATTTTAAATAACCAGGTTAATAACATATTTTGTATTTTTTCCCTTGTATAATGCTATATAATTTAAAAATTTAGATTTTTCCATTCTTCTATAGAAATTTTTCAAATAATTTGAAGTGGGGAAAGTACCTGATTGAAAAGTATTGTTTATGAATTTCACCAGGATAGGAATTAGATACCAAGTGATCCTGTAAATAAATTTATGTGAGATAACATTATATAATTAAATTGACGTCAAAACAATAAAATTATTAATAAAAATTATAGTTAAAAATTATTAAAAATTCTTTATTTGTAAAATCATTTAAATATCGCGAAAACTTTTGTGTAAATAATTTAAACATAAATTAAATCATTATTCAAAATTTATTTAAATTTGGTTTTTTATTTTATTTTCACGTAAGAATACTGAATACACGGGAACATTCAAGTAAACTATTCAATGCATAATTAGTTATAATTGATAAATAATACAATAGCTTTTCATTTTAAAATTTTCTTCGAGTGAACACATGAATAACAAATAAACGAAAACTGCAAAAATAAATTTAGTGTAACTATTTAGGTAATTGGTACCTAAACAACATATATATGTATGTATGTACATGGTTAAGGAAAAAATTATAATATAGAAATTCTGTATACAAAAACATAAAGTTTTTTTTTTTTTTAATAATTTTATTTACATTATCGTTTTTTAAACACAAATTTAAACAATATTTTCTACATATGTATAAACTTTTTTAACTTTTATTTTCTACAATATTTAGAAACTTTTAAATACATATTGTGTATATTTGGATTTTCATATTTTTACAATTATAAACTATTTTATTTTATTTTTTTTTTGAACAAATAACAATTTAATAAACAACACATAAATAATTAAATCTTAATACTTAGATTCAAAATTAATTAAAATAATAATATAAATTAATAATTAACTATTTAACTTCTAATAAACTATTAATTTTTAATAAAATATTTAACTAAACTTATTGTTTTTGTTTGCTTGTAAATAAGATTTAAACGTCAAAATAAAAAAGAATTACCATACATATAAAAAATTACTCCATGTTCAAACGGACATTACATAGAAAGTAGGGTTAACACTTGCGTGACCAAAATTTTGAAATGTGTCATAATGTTGCACGTTTGACGTTTAACAGAAAAGTAAACCAACTGATAACAGCTGTAAAAGATTTCCATCGCTCGCTTGAGTTTATTAATAATAAATTTGAATTTTTTAATAAGAAAGTTGATGAACTGAAAACAAAGAAATAAAATTTAATTTAATGAAGCCGAAAATAATAATAATTCATTGAACCAAAGGCTGCACTATATTGAGCAACTACTTGGTGAAAAGCAGCAAAAGGAAATTGAAAATAATATAATTGTTGCAGGCTTACCTCCAAAATTAAGCAAACCAAAAGAAACAATACTTAATATTTGTAAACATATTGCGGCGGAAATAAATGCGGATGACATCACTTCGGTTTGAGAACTTCCTTCAAAAATAAACAACAATAATAATTTACGTATTTATTTTAATTTTCGATTATCAGGTCAGTAAAATTTTTTTTTTGGTCCCTGATATAAGTAAATTGACAATTTCGATAGCCTATAGGTAAAATTTTTGTCATGCCTGTTTACAATTTTTTTAAAAAAATTTAGGCAACCAGTTTATTTAAATTTTAGATAACCAAGCTAGTAAAATATTTTTTGGTGTTCCTGGTATAGATAAATTTGAAAATTTAGATAGCTTTGATTTTTTTGGCATCGAAACGTCAAATTGACGTCAAAACAAAAAAATTATTAATAAAAATTATAGTTAAAAATTATTAAAAATTCTTTATTTGTAAAATCATTTAAATATCGCGAAAACTGTTGTGTAAATAATTTAAACATAAATTAAATCATTATTCAAAATTTATTTAAATTTGGTTTTTTATTTTATTTTCACGTAAGAATACTGAATACACGGGAACATTCAAGTAAACTATTCAATGCATAATTAGTTATAATTGAAGGGGTAAGTGGATAAAGGTGTTAATTAACATTTTTAAAATTTCGAGAAAAATGCATTCAAAGTTTAGAAAATATTTTTGATGTTATTTTTAAATGGTTTAGAAATAACTTTATTAAAAGTATTGTAAAAGTTAGCTTTGGGAATACTCTTATCTGCCAAAGAAAATTTTTTTGGATTTTCCATTTGAAAATAACGGTATTTAAGAATTTGTGCACTTAACTCCTTCTTCGACAAACATTTACATTTGTAAAAAGTGCTTAGAAAAAACTAAAATGGTGTTAAATACTATTCATCATTAATTTTCTATTAAAAAATATTATAAAATTTAGTTATTATTTCATTTTATTTAAACAAAAAATATTAACATAAAAATTATTCATTAGAAATTAAAAAATTGTAACAGAAAAAACAAAAGTAATTAAAAATATTAAATAAAGATTAATTAAACATTAATTTACAAAATTATTTATTTGATTAAATTTTCGCAGAACCATTTATGTTCTTGAGGAACGAAAGGCATTAACCCTTTTATATCTTTCAGTTTTTCAACTGAAATTTGCTTCATTATCTTCTCCCTTGGAAACAAATCTGTTTGACTATCTGGTGGTTCTTTATGAAAAATTTCAACCTTTAAAAATGGCGAATTTATATCATAGTTGGTTTTATATAAATAGTATCCATACTTTTCTATACAAAACCATTTAATACCGGTTTTGAATGAAACCTTTTCTTTAAGTACATTCATTTTGCTATTAGTTATTTTTAATTTTTTTTGTAATAAATTGACCGCTCTAAAATGGTTCTTCATTTCGGTAACCATTCCATTTTTACCTATTGCTTCCCTGATTATTTGGTTATATTGGTCAGGTGTGTAAATATTTTCATGTTTGCGAGGATCCTTTTCAATTCGCCCGAAATCTCTATCACTGTCTAAATAGGAGTGGCCAACTTCAGGGAACTTATGATCGATCAGGTCAAAATACTTCAATATCAATGCTTGGTGCAAACAAATCATATTAAAGTTTTTGTTTTGGCCGGCACATGAGTCTGACCAAATTATTAAATGGCGACGCTTATTTATTTCCGGATTATTATTAATAAGCATCCATAAACAACTAATAACTTCGAGACTTCCACGATTAGCCTCATCTTCCGTCCAAGTATGCATAAAACTTTTATGACCTTCCGTTGTAATGCAGTGGATTCCTAAATTATAAAACCAAAGCTGCCTGGAATAAAATGCCTTGGATGTTGTTAGTTTTGGTAAAGGCATTGTTTGCTGCAAATCAACAGTTATGTAACAGACATTAGTATCAGATTTCGCCAATTTTCTGTCCAGTTGCTGCAATTCAAAAACTATTTTATAATTTTCTTGGTGCTCCTCATTACTTTTTCCAGAATCACAAATACTGCATGTATCACTTTTCGGGCAAGAAAATGATAAATTAAAATAATTGTCGAAAATATATCGATAATAAGAAAGGTTAACTTTATATACAATGGAAATATTTTTTTTTTGTTTGTTTGATTGCCAGACCTTGCTACCAGACTTTCAGTACAAGGTTCTAAAATTATTATTCCAAAAATTTATATGTTGCAAAACCAAAAATTTTAAATAATATAATATCTACCTGTTAATAATAATTCATTTAATTCAACATTTTTATTAGACTCGATTTCAAGATTATCACTACTAGATTCTAAAATAAAATTTATTTCAAAAGGAAACTTACTACCGAACATTTTAAATAATATATACCTGATAATAATAATTCATTTTTATTAGACTCGTTTTCAAGATTATCATTACTAGATTCTAAAATAAAAATTATGTTAAAAGAAAACTTACTACCGAACATTTTAAATAATATATACCTGATAATAATAATTAATTTTTATTAAACTCGGTTCAAGATGATCTTTACTAGATTCTAAAATAAAAATTATGTCAAAATCAAACTTTACCGAAAATTTTTAAATAATATCTACCTGACAAATAATTAGTATTTTCAAAACAACTTGGAGCATATTCGGTATCTGAACCAGAAAAGTCCTCAAGAGAACTCTTATCTTCTTCAATATTTTCTTTAAACTTCTTCTCTAATTTTTTCTTTTCGAGTATTAATTGAACCATTCTCTTCCCGCGATTCATTTTAAATAATTTTTTTTCATAAAATTATACACAAACGAGGAAGAGTGTAGTAGAGTAGACTGTGTCAACTCTGGGATACCCGTATGACCGTAACATATACATTATATCATCCGGTTAATTACTTTTGGCTTTATTAAGTGAAGTGGAATACTCATATAAAATAAAGAGTTGTATGGCAGCTATTCGAACCCTCTGTCGTAGACCAACCAAATTTTGCAGAAACTTTGGCCATTACACTAAACAATTTTTGGCAAAAATTCAGATACCCAGCTTCATTAGGTGGAGAGTAATGCTCATATAAAATAAGGAGTTGTATGGCAGCTACTCGAACCCTCTGCAGTAGACCAACCAAATTTTGCAGAAACTTTGGCCATTACACTAAACAATTGTTGGCAAAATTTCAGACACCCACCTTCATTAGGTGGATGCTCATATAAAATAAGAAGTTGTATGGCAGCTACTTGAACCCACTGCAGTAGACCAACCAAATTTTGCAGAAACTTTGGCCATAAAACTAAACTACTTTTGGCAAAATTTCAAACACGCAGCTGTAATAGGTACAGAGTAATGCTCATATAAAAAAAGAAGTTGTATGGCAGCTACCCGAACCCATGGACCAAAATGGCTGGATTTAAATAGCGATAACGGCTATTGCAAAAAAACGAATTTGCGAAAAATTCAAGATCCTAGCTCCTTTAGTTTTTGAGTTATCGTGCGGACGGACAGACGGACGGACGGACGGACATACATAGCTAAATCGATTTATTTTTCGATTCTGATCCGATCCATACACTTGAGTCTATATCTACCCCTCCTCCTTCTCTGCGTCACAAACGTAATGGCAAATTTATTATACCCTTTGACTATATAGTCATACGGGTATAAAAATAGCTAACTAGTTCTTTCTAGTTCATATTCAAACATGAAACTGAACACAAAATTTTATTTTCTAAACAATATTTTTATTAAAAATATTTGCTACTACAAAATTTTCAGTAATTTTAGCAAAAACATATTTTTTTTTAATGCACTAACTATAATAATGCGTACATACATATTGTACACTAGTATACTTATTTTTTTTGCTTTTTCTTTTTTTTGTTCTTTATACCGTCACTTTCTGATTTAAAAAATTGTACCTATTTTTAAAGAAAATAAAATTATAAACATTAAAAAGGGTGTTAAGTGTTAATACTTTGTTATTAAATTTGCCGACTGTTATGATTGATGTTTTAAGTGGAAGAAGGTGTTAAATAATTCACTTAACACTTTCTTCAATTGAAACATAAATCATAATCGTCTCCAAATTTAGTAAGAAAGTATTAAGGGATCTTAACACTTTTATGCATTGAAAAATTGAACAATTAATCAGTTTTATTGTATTTAACTCCTTTATCCATCGAAAATCTCGCAATGTATTAACTTTATAGCTTTAAAACCCTTCACAGTTGAAAATATGGATTATAAAATTATATTCTGTCCGAACAGCTCAATTTTTGCAAAAATGTCACTTCAATATTTAGAAACTTTTAAATACATATTGTGTATATTTGGATTTTCATATTTTTACAATTATAAACTATTTTATTTTATTTTTGTTTTGAACAAATAACAATTTAATAAACAACACATAAATAATTAAATCTTAATACTTAGATTCAAAATTAATTAAAATAATAATATAAATTAATAATTAACTATTTAACTTCTAATAAACTATTAATTTTTAATTAAATATTTAACTAAACTTATTGTTTTTGTTTGCTTGTAAATAAGATTTAAACGTCAAAATAAAAAAGAATTACCATACATATAAAAAATTACTCCATGTTCAAACGGACATTACATAGAAAGTAGTGTTAACACTTGCGTGACCAAAAGTTTGAAATGTGTCATAATGTTGGACGTTTGACGTTTAACAGAAAAGTAAACCAACTGATAACAGCTGTAAAAGATTTCCATCGCTCGCTTGAGTTTATTAATAATAAATTTGAATTTTTTAATAAGAAAGTTGATGAACTGAAAACAAAGAAATAAAAATTAAATTAAATGAAGCCGAAAATAATAATAATTCATTGAACCAAAAGCTGCACTATATTGAGCAACTACTTGATGAAAAGCAGCCAAAATTAAACATACCAAAAGAAACAATACTTAATATTTGTAAACATATTGCGGCTGAAATAAATGAGGATGACATCACTTCGGTTTGAGAACTTCCTTCTAAAATAAACAACAATAATAATTTAAATAACACAACATCTATACCTATTGGAATGCAAATCCAGTATTGTTAAGGCTGAACTAAACCGCAAAAAAATCGCCGGAAATGTATACACTTTGCATATTAATTTAACAGAGGAAGGCACACGCAACATATTTTTTCGAGATCATCTTACACAGTGGCATTCAAACCTCTACTATGAAGCCAGGCAAATTAAAAAGAACAACAATTGCAAATTCCTATGGATTAAAAACAACATAAGTTTTATTAGGAAAACTGAATCATCAAAGGTTTTTAAAATTAGAAATACTAATGATATGTTTTTTTTTTCTTCCTTTACATTTATTTCAAAACACGAATAATAATTAGAAAATTACAATTACAAGTAAAAATAAAATTACAGATACAACTATAAACTCTACAATACGTATTTTCAATAAATGCCACTCCTGTCGGAGCATAGGGCGGAAATGATATATCATACATAAAAAACAATAATAATATTAATTAAAAATTCATTAACTTTATTTGAACAATTCATATTTATCATTTTTATTATATTCTTCATATTTATCATACTAAACATATTATATGTATTAAATTTTTTAAACACTAACAATTTCACAAATAAAATACATAACCCTACTAACCCAGATTTAACTTTTTATAAATTATTATTATTTTTTATTATTGTTAATAAATTTAAGTACACATTTAGCAAACTGACAAACTCACATATTATAAAAACTAACAACACCAAGTACTTATACCGCAAACATCTTTTTATATTACAATTAATTTTATTAACCTTAATTGATCACTTCATACTAATTTTATTGTCTCTATATATTCACTTCATACTAACAAACTACTAAATAAAAAATATAACCCTAATAGCCCAGATTTAATTTTGTATAAATTATTTTTTACTTTTATTGTTAATCAATCTAAGTTCACAATTAACTATTTCACAAACTCACATATTATAAAAACAAACAACAACAACAACAAATTCATATATTATAAACATCCTTTTATATTAAAATTAATTTTATTAATCTTAATTGTTCACTTCATACTAATTTTATTAAATTTTCTAAATACTAACAAACTACTAAATAAATAACATAACTCCACTACTAAGCCGGATTTAATCCTTTTCATTATCTTTAATCAACACAATTTCTATTTCAGCTATCTACAAAACACACATATTACAAAACCTAATTTTCTCACTAATTCGTTCTCTTATTATAAACACTTTTTTATATTTATTAATATTATCACTGATGTTATAAAATTTACTAAAAAAATTAAATTTAAACTTTCTTACGTTGAGATAAATGCTGGTTATATTTCTCATCAATTGGTTATATATAAAAACTTACACCTTGTAATATAAAAAAAGACTTAGATTCCACAAACTAATTATGTTCTTAGATTTATTAAACATTTAATCAACAATAAAACCATTAATTTTCAACAATAAATATCAACCAAATTATCAGTTTTTATTCGGTTTATTATGATCATTATAATAATTCTTCCCAGCATCAACTGTTATATTTTGTTTTGTGTACTTACTAATTTCGAACACCCAATTTTTACACAATTTAATAATATTCCATGATATAGCTAATATACAAAATATATTAAATATAGATTATTTCAACCATATTGATCCAAATAAACAAAATACATTTTTCAAAAATAATTTCAATATGGTGTATTTAAATATTCAAAGCTTAAGGAAAAATTATACAATGTCGAGGCCTTGATAAATAACCAGTTTAAAAAGAAGATTCATGTAATTGTTCTTACGGAAATATGGTTACATAGTTCAGAAAACAAATTTTATAATATTGAAGGGTATAATGCTTACTTTGTCAAAAGAGATAAGTCATACGGCGGGCTTGCGATTCACATCAAAAATGATATAAATAGTTACCAAATATACTACGAAGAGTTTCAAAGAAGTAATATTTTGGGGGTTAAGAATTTTATAACTGGATTTTAGTATTTATAAAAAAAACACTTTATTTATTTTTACAGTTATTTTATTTTGAAAATTCCACTAAACACTTATTATGATGTTACTATGTTAGGGCTTCGATAGCCAGACTGGAACTCTGCCTTAAAATAATTCTTAGCTTCTATTTATACTAAGATCTTATCAACTAATTTTGCATAAGTCAGCTTTTATTAATATAATTCTTAATTACTAACATGAATTCTTAATAAATATAATTATTCTTAATAATTGATTACATAACATTATTGGTTTAATATAGGCTTGTTCAATCAATTTACCTTGAAAGTGTTGCTGACTTAATATATATTAGTAATTTACTTATTAATATGTTAATGACCTTATGGGTGTAATGTAACTTTCGTTTATAGCGGAAATCATTTAGACATGAATATAAATGTTATTATTTCCGAGAATTGTTTATTAAAAACAATTATTGGAAATTATGCAAGTGCAATAAAAGGATTATTTAAGTTCAAGGTTTTTATATTATATCTATATTATATTTATACTACTTATAACACCACCCCCCTTAGTCTGAGGCTCCGACGAAGGTATTATAAATTTTACGCGTTTATTTGAAATGTGATTGTAAACAGTAATCACTAGTAGCAAAGTTACAATTATTATTGTGCCCGAAAATAAGCTAATATTTAATAAGTTTCTTAAGTTATTTGTTTCCATGATTTCCTCTATATTTTGCCTATTATTAAAAATTTTTTCTAAGTGTAATTTCTTAAAAATTATTTCAGTATTATTTTTATATTCTTTTACCGGTGTATAATAATTAGGTAATATGAGATGGTCTTTAATTTTTATTGCATTGTTTGTATATGTGATATTGTCAATTTCAATTTCACAGTTTTCAAATTTAATTAGTTTAGTACCTATTACCGTAATATTTAATTTGTTACAATTATGATTAATATTGGTTTCTTTAATATTTTTTGTAATAACTAATCCTCGTTTATAACGTTATTGGTAAAATCTTTCATATTACAATATACATTTTGTGATTTAAATATGCTTCTAATACATTAATTTCTTATTTCTATTAAATTATTCTTATAGTTATCTTTTACGTTACCCATGTATACATTATTATTTTCATCTACAATTATTTCTTTTATTATTATCAATATTTAGTGTTTTATTATATTTGTTTGGTAAAGAATCTACATAAGTTGTAAAATATTTTTTATTTGAAAAGTTCGGTACTAATAGGATTACTACAATTTCATTGTTAAGACTGGCTAATGTTATTTTTATATTGGCGAGAGCTTCTATGCTTGGCATTTTATGTAATTCATCATCCGTTAATATATTTTTCGAAAGGATTCCTTATTTACTGGATAGTATTATTTGTTCTATTTCGTCGATGTGATTTCGTAAGAGGTCTAAGTTATAGTTAATTTGGTAAATATATTCAAATCTGTTCCTAAACCGTTAAAGAGACCGCGACGTTTCCTATGGTAGGGAAGCAATTTATTTAATTTATTTTCTAATAATTTATAATTATAAATTGTAGTTTGAATAATTGAATTTGTTTTCTTTTTGTTATATAGCGCATTTAGATTGTCTAATATGTTGTCTTTTGCAATTTGAAACTCGGTTAAGTTTATTATATGTAGTATTTTCGTATAGTTGTCTGTAATTTGTATGTTCTCTAATTTTATATTAATTTACCCGTTATTATTAGTGAGGTCTTGAATTTCAATAGTCTGTGTGTGTGTAGTGATTATGTAGGTGAGTAATATAATTGTTGGGATAAGCATTTTTTGTAATTATGAAAAGAAATATGCATGTAAGTATATATTATTTTTTGTGTTTTTAGTAATTTTAGATTTTAATTTGGGAAAAAAATGTAATTTAAATAGTCTTCTATAATTTGATAAATTTAGCGTGTGTTTCGTAATTGTTTTGTTTAGAGTTTTTTTTTTTTATATAGGGTATGGATTGGTTCGTATTTAGAACATTTTTTTGTGGTGTCGTTTCATTTGGCTCGTGCCTTTGGTTATATACTTGCAATGATTTATTTTTCAATTATTAAAGGTAGTTGATTAAAATTTGAGTTCTTAATAAAAATATATATTTTTTTTTTTATCATTGGAATTTTTTTCTTTTCTTTATATGGGTTTTGTAGTATTTTAAATTTCTTTTGTTATCAATAATATGGTCGTCATCTAATTTTTTAGCAGTAATTTTCCGATATTTTGAGTGATTTTTTCCACCTCTGATTTCTTTAATGTAATTTTTTCCTTCTCTAATTTCAAAGTCTTTCCTGTTTTCATTTAGTTTATCAATTGTTTTAAGTTTTTTATTGACGATTAAATTATGGATTTTTGGGTAATCTATTTCTGAAATTTTGCCATTAATAAAGTCGATTGGTCTTTCGTTAGTCGTACCATGAATTGTATTATTATAGAAATGTATTATTTTTAAGATTTTTTCTTCGACCGTTCCTGAATTATTGATATTATCGTGCTTTAATAAGCGAATATGTTCGTTAATTGTGTTGTGTAGTCTTTCTATGTCGGCGTTTGAACAATGGTTACTATTTGAAGTATAATGAATTTCTATGTTTTGTTCTCTAAGAAACTCTTGGATTGGTAGTGCTTTAAATCCGAGTTCGTTGTCAACTATAATTTTTTTCATTTTACCGTGTGTACTAATATATTGTAAAAGTTTTGTTCTAAATTCTGTCCATGTTCGTCCTAGTATTTTATAGGCTTGAGCGTATTTGGAGAACTTGTCGATAGTTGTCATAAATAGATTTTTTTCTAATGTGTAAAATACGTCAATGTGTACAATTTCGTTAGGTTTTATTGGTGTTTCAGTGATTTTGAATGGTATTTTTGGCGGATTTCTATCATATTTTTCTAACATACATATCTCGCAGTTATTTATATATTGAGTAATTCTTAATTTTAAATTTGGGTGATAGATAATATTTTTTAATTCTTTATAGACTACGTCAATTCCCCTGTGGTTGTTATTTTTGTGTTCTTTTTCAATAAGTTCTACTAATTTATTTTCATTTTCTATATCTTGTAATTTTTTATAGCATCTTAATATTTTAAAATCTTTGTTATTTGAAAAATTGTCATTATAAACTTCTTCGAAAATGTGGTAAAATTCTTCCTCTATTAGGATTGCGTTTAACTTTCTTGGATTTAAGTGGTTCTTAAGTATAGTAATTGCAGTTTCTCTATCTAAATTTTTTAAGTATATTATTTTCCTTTTATTCTTAAATATTTTTATGTTTTTTATTCTCATGGCTCCCGATAATGATTTTTCAATAATGGTTTGGTTTCTAAATATATTTATAGGCGACTCTGTGCTTTCAATGGTATTTAAATTAATTTCTAAATTGTGCGTTTCTATGCGAGGTATTCTAGATAATGCATCGGCGTTTCCGTTCTTTACTCCCTTTTTATATTTAATTGTGTAGTCAAATTCTGATAGTCTTATTCTCCATCGAACTAATTTAGAATTTGGTTCTTTAATTGAAAATAACCAGGTTAGAGGTTTATGGTCAGTTTCGATTAGAAATTTCCTTCCGAATAAATATGGTCTGAAGTATTTTGTTGCCCACACGATTGCAAGCAATTCTTTCTCTATTGTACTATAATTTATTTCGTGGTTGTTGAGTGTACGGCTTGCATAGCAAATAGGATAGTTATTTTGAGATAATATTGCTCCTAGAGCGAAGTTACTAGCGTCCGTTGTCAGAGTGAATTCTTTTGTAAAATCTGGATATATGAGTATTGGGTCAGAAGTCAGTACTTGTTTTAGGGTGTTGAAACTTTTTACATATCGGGGTCTAAAACGTTTATTTTGGTGTCTTTCTTTAAATATTTAGTCATTGGCTTTGCTATAGCCGAATAGTCTTTAATGAATTTTCTGTAATAGCCCGTAAGACCAAGAAATTGTTTTATTTCTTTCGGGGTCTTTGGTATTGGGAATTTAGTAACGCATTCTACCTTTTTTTTGTTTGGTTTTATTCCTTCTTCACTAACTATATGTCCAAGAAATTCTGTTTCTTTTTTTAGAAATTCGGATTTGTCCGTTTGAATTTTGAGGTTTACTTCTCTAAGTCTTTGTAAAATTTTTGTTATAGAGTCTAAGTGTTCTTGTAGAGATGTTGAAAAAATTATTATATCATCAAGATACACTAGGGAAACTTTATTTATGTAATCTTTTAAAACATTGTTCATTAGTCTTTGGAAAGTTGCGGGTGCCGTTTTCAAACCGAAAGGCATTCGTAAAAACTCGTAGTGTCCATCTTCAACACTAAAAGCAGTTTTATGAATGTCGCTTTCTTCGATTTCAATCTGATGAAATCCTTTTGCTAAGTCCAAAGTGGTAAAGTAATGACATTTACCAAGTTTGTCCAAAATTTCGTCGATATTTGGAATTGGAAATTTATCGTCTACTGTAACCTCATTCAGTTTTCGATAATCAATTACCAATCTCCATTTTTGTTTTCCACTGGCATCTACCTTCTTGGGTACTATCCAGACTGGAGCAGAATAAGGTGAGTTGCTATGACGAATAATTCCATTGTCTAGCATCTCTTGAATTTGTTTTTTGACTTCTATTTTATCTATATATGGATATCTATAATTTTTGGCCTGAATTGGGATATTATTAGTTGTTCTGATTTGGTGTTTAATAGCGTTTGTAAAACTTAAATCGCAATCTTCTTGGTAAATTACATCTTTGTATTTTTTTAATACATTTAATAAATTATTCTTTTCTTCTGAATTTAAATGTTGGATACGTACTTTATCTATAATTGGCTTATAATTGATTTTTTGCTCAATGTTATAATTCTGTTTATCTATTTTTATTTGATTTATTACTTGTTTAGAGTTAAATATATTAGGTGTTAATTTTAGTTTACTTTTTGATGAAGAGTTATTTATAATTTTGTTATCTGAAGACTTCTGCTCTTCAGGATAAGTTGAAGTATTTTTATGATCTCTATTAGATAAGTGTAATTTGATTTGTTTTCCCTTAGTTATAAGAATATTATTTTTTAAATCGATTATGGCTTCTAAAGGTATTAAAATATCGTTTCCGATTAGTCCGTCGTAGTTTTCATGGAAATGATAGACAAACATTTCTATTTTCGTTTCAGTTTCGCCAAATTCTTCGAAAAGTGGGAATTTAGCTTTTTGTTTTATATTAGCAACATTTGTAATTGTTTTTAATTGCACGTCTTCTTTTAACGTTTCTATTAATCTAGGATGACATATATTAGGGTTTATTATGGAGTGAGTTGCTCCTGAATCTATTAAAAATTTTAAAGGTCGTGAATGGGTTTTGATTAAGATATAAGGTAATGAGTGTTCGAGGCTTCTGATGGAAAATTTTTCAATTTGATTTGCTGGGTTTTTGCTATTTGTATTTATATCAACATCCATTGGTTCTGGGTGTTGAGGGTTTCTAGAATTGTTATAATAATTATTATGATTGTCGTTGATATTAATGTTGTATGGGTTAGGTTGGTAGTAGTTATTATTTTGGTAATGACGTTGGTTAGGGTTGCCTTGTGATTTATAAAAGTTTTGATTTGGGTTACTCTGTGGTATATTTTGGTTAAAATTTTGGTTAGCACGTTTATAATTGCTACTATAGTTGTGATTACGATTAAAATTATTATTGGGATTACCACGATTGATATTTGTGTTATTACGACTAAAATTGTTATTAGGGTTACTATGATTATTATTTATGTTTTTACGATTAAAATTGTTACTAAGGTTACCACGGTAGTTATTTATGTTACAATTAAAATTTTTGTTAGGGTTACCACGGTTATTATTTATGTTGTTACGATTATTGAAATTTAAAGAGGCATGGCCACTTGTGAAAAGGATATCTATTGCGTTTTCTAAAGTATCGGGGTTCCGACAGGCTAAGATGGTTTTCATAGGATCAGGTATTTTAGATTTAAATATGTTTAAAGCGGTTCGCATGTTATTCCGCGCGCATTCGTTTGCAGCGGCTCCTTGACCTAGTACAATTACTGTTTTATTGTTTAAGGATCTAAGTTTATTTTTAATTTCGTTGTAAAATTCTATACTATTATTTTTAAATGTTATAGCTCTAAGTTCGTCGAATAATTCATCCATGCTTTTCTTTTCTCCAAAATTGTTTTGTAATATTGTTTTCATTTCAGGCCATGAAGTGGCTTGACAATTGATTTCTATTATTTCCCTAGCTCTACCTAATAGTTTGCTTTTAATAATATCTGAAAAAATGGTTTGTGCTAATGCGTCGTAAGTTATTAACATTGGAAGTATTCTATCTATTAAATTGACAAAAGTCTGTAAGTCCCTACTGTCACCATTAAATGTAGGTAATCTATCTAAATATTTTAACGGATCAAAAGTTAAATTGTTGACGCGATTGTTATTATTAGCCATTTTTAACAAAGAATTTGCTTACAAATGTATTAAGAAAAGTCTACTTAAAAAAAAAATTTTCCTTAAAATTAATTAAGCTTACGTTTGATAGTGGTATTGTTGATGTTGCTATTACTGTTGTTGTGTTGACGTTGACGTTGGTGTTGTTATTTTAGTTGTTTTTATGTTGACATTGGTGTTGTTATTTTCGTTGTTTTTACGTTTGATAGTGGTATTGTTGATGTTGCTATTACTGTTGTGTTGACGTTGACGTTGGTGTTGTTATTTTAGTTGTTTTTATGTTGACGTTGGTGTTGTTATTGTTGTAAATTATTAAACAGCGCACTGGGCCCCTGTTTAATTTTAGTATTTAGAAAAAAAACCTTATTTTCTTCTGTGTATACAATTTGTTGAGTGGTTGGCCTAACAATTTTTTTATTTGCGGCCTGTGTCTCCTCTTCAATTGTACTGTTTTATTAAGTTGTTGGCCTAACAATTTTTATATTTGCGGCCTGGAAACTTATTTTTAAATGTATCAACTGTTTTTTGATACTTTTATGGTGTAAGATGAAGGTCCACTTTTTATACCTTTAGGTATCAGTAGTTCAACTAGCACCTTTTTTATATATTACTGTGCCTTAAGCAGACTCACTTAAGGATAACGAAGAAAAAAGTCTTGTTTCACAGTATATATTGTTTTTAGTTCAAAACTTACAAACTTCTGCTTCGTAAGTTAGACGTTTAATAGTACAGCTCCTTAGCTGGGACTATGTAATGCAGAGATACACTATTAAGTATTGATATACGAGTGATTTGATACCGTTTACCCAGACTCAAGTAAACTTTTATGCAATTGGTGTCTTGTGCAGTATCAAATGTTATTCACTTAGTGTATCCTACCGACTGCGCCAATTTTATAACTGGATTTTAGTATTTATAAAAAAAACACTTTATTTATTTTTACAGTTATTTTATTTTGAAAATTCCACTAAACACTTATTATGATGTTACTATGTTAGGGCTTCGATAGCCAGACTGGAACTCTGCCTTAAAATAATTCTTAGCTTCTATTTATACTAAGATCTTATCAACTAATTTTGCATAAGTCAGCTTTTATTAATATAATTCTTAATTACTAACATGAATTCTTAATAAATATAATTATTCTTAATAATTGATTACATAACATTATTGGTTTAATATAGGCTTGTTCAATCAATTTACCTTGAAAGTGTTGCTGACTTAATATATATTAGTAATTTACTTATTAATATGTTAATGACCTTATGGGTGTAATGTAACTTTCGTTTATAGCGGAAATCATTTAGACATGAATATAAATGTTATTATTTCCGAGAATTGTTTATTAAAAACAATTATTGGAAATTATGCAAGTGCAATAAAAGGGTTATTTAAGTTCAAGGTTTTTATATTATATCTATATTATATTTATACTACTTATAACAGTTAAGCTTATAAAACAAAACTTAAATATATCTATTTGGAGTATATAGAGCACACAAAACCTCTATAGACGTCTTTATTGACAAAATAGATTATATAACATTGCAATACAAACAATCACAATTTTTACAAAAAAAAACATGTAAAAAACACAATTTTTATAAAAAAAAAACTTACATTTTGCAGTTTTGAAACACTAATATTTAATTTATTTTATTGTTTGTCTAATTTATGTACTTTACCCAGTAAAAATTACAAACAAACTAAATAAAATCTTTTTTACATTCCACTTTGTTTTTGATTCGCTGTGCAAAATAACCCGTTTATAATTTTTTCTAAAAATTTTGATAACCAGGATATATAAATTTTGTCATACAGCTTTATGCATTTGTGTTTTAATTTTAGATACCCAGGTTATTATAATATTTTTTATTTTTTGGAGTCCCTGGCACAGGTAAAATTGAAAATTTATATAGCCACAATAGTAAAATTTTCTCATGCCTGTTTACAAATTTTTCAAAAGATTTAGATATCCAGTATAAGAAAATTTTTGTAATATTGTCATACAAGGCCGTATACGTATTTATTTTAATTTTCGATTATCAGGTCAGTAAAATATTTTTTTTGGTCCCTGATATAAGTAAATTGATAATTTCGATAGCCTATAGGTAAAATTTTTGTCATGCCTGTTAACAATTTTTTAAAAAAAATTTAGGCACCAGTTTATTTAAATTTTAGATAACCAAGCTAGTAAAATATTTTTTATTTTTTGGTGTTCCTGGTATAAATAAATTTGAAAATTTAGATAGCTTTGATTTTTTTTGGCATCGAAACGTCAAATTGACGTCAAAACAAAAAAATTATTAATAAAAATTATAGTTAAAAATTATTAAAAATTCTTTATTTGTAAAATCATTTAAATATCGCGAAAACTTTTGTGTAAATAATTTAAACATAAATTAAATCATTATTTAAAATTTATTTTTTATTTTATTTTCACGTAAGAATACTGAATACGCGGGAACATTCAATAAAAGTATTAAATGCATAATTAGTTATAATTGATAAATAATACAATAGCTTTTCATTTTAAAATTTTCTTCGAGTGAACACATGAATAACAAATAAACGAAAACTGCAAAAAGATTAACTAACCTACATATATATGTATGTATGTACATGGTTAAGGAAAAAATTATAATATAGAAATTCTACACTTCGGTTTGAGAACTTCTTCTAAAATAAACAACAATAATAATTTAAATAACACAATATACACGCCCGTATACGTATCTATTTTAATCTTATAAAACCAGTTTTGTAATATATTTATACGTGTTAATTTTAATGTTAGAAAACCAGATTTGTAATATATTTATATGTATTTATTTTTATTTTAAAAAACCAGGTTTGTAAAATGCTTCTATATTTAATTATATTTAATAAGTGGACGTAAAAATAAAAATTATATAGCCTGGAAATAAAATTTTCTGATGCCTTTTATTTTTTGAAAATTTATATAGCCACAATAGTAAAATTTTCTCAAGTCTAAATTTTAAAAATTTTTCTATAGCTGTATGCATTTTTATTTTAGTTTTAACCCTTTCGAACCGGCTTTCGAATACGCAAGTTTTAATACAATTAAAGTGCGGAATATATTTAGTATATAATTCTCTGGCAATATCAGCTAAATCTACCGAAAACAATAAAATTTTATCGCGAAATTATGTGTGGCGTCGATTTGGTAGATCAGATGAGTGGACTTTATAACTACGACCGCAAATCTAACAAGTGGTGGAAGAAGATCTTTTACTGCTTGATAATGATGGCAGCAGTAAACGCATGGATCATTGGTAATGAGCTTCATCGTAAGAAAATACCTTTCAAGTCGTTTTCGATAGATTTAGCTGAGCCTTTGTTTGAAGAAGGTTCCAAATCTACAGCCTACCGAAGATCATCAAGAACAGGTCCCGTACCTTGAAAATAAACCACGGGGATCCAGCACTTACCAATTGAAGGGAATACAAGACGGCTTATTATAGGTAAAAAACACAAATGCATACAGCTGTATGACAAAATTTATATATCCTGGTTATCAAATTTTTTGAAAAAATTATAAACGGGTTATTTTCCAAAGCGAATCAAAAACAAAGTGGAATGTAAAAAAGATTTTATTTAGTTAGTTTGTAATTTTTACTGTGTAAAGTACATAAATTAGACAAACATAATAAAATAAAATAAATTAAATATTAGTGTTTTAAAACTCCAAAATGTAATTTTTTTTTTATAAAAATTGTGTTTTTTACATGTTTTTTTTTGTAAAAATTGTGATTGTTTGTTATATAATCTACAACAATGTTATATAATCTATGACAATGTTATATAATCTATTTTGTCAATAAAGTCGTCTATAGAGGTTTCGTGTGCTCTATATACTCCAAATGTATTTAAGTTTTGTTTTATAAGCTTAACCACCAAAATATTACTTCTTTGAAACTCTTCGTAGTATATTTGGTAACTATTTATATCATTTTTGATGTGAATCGCAACCCCGCCGTATGACTTATCTCTTTTGACAAAGTAAGCATTATACCCTTCAATATTATAAAATTTGTTTTCTGAACTATGTAATCATATATCCGTAAGAACAATTACATGAATCTTTTTTTTAAACTGGTTATTTATCAAGGCCTCGACATTGTATAATTTTTTCCTTAAGCTTTGAATATTTAAATACACCATATTGAAATTATTTTTGAAAAATGTATTTTGTTTATTTGGATCAATATGGGTGAAATAATCTATATTTAATAGATTTTGTATATTAGCTATATTATGGAATATTATTAAATTGTGTAAAAATTTGGTGTTCGGAAATAGTAAGTACACAAACCAAAATATAACAGTTGAGACTGGGAACAATTTATTATTATAATGATCATAATAAGCCGAATAAAAACTGATAATTTATGTGGTTGATATTTATTGTTGAAAATTAATGGTTTTATTGCTGATTTTAGTAAAGCATTTGATCTATTGCCACATAATATTATTTTACTAAAACTTGAAAAATATGGTTTTCCACTATTTTTCCTTAAGTGGATACATTCTTATTTATGTGATCGTTCCTATAGTGTTATATTTAAAAATGTGATTTCAGAGCCTTTCGTGGCAAATTCGGGAGTTCCACAAGGTAGCCACCTTGGCCCTCTACTTTTTATCTTATCCTTAAATGATGTTTCTTCTTTAATTTCTAATTGCGAGCTTCAAGTTTACGCTGATGATATGAAACTTTTTAAAAAGATTACATCTTATAATGACGCCATCCTTATGCAGAATGATATTCAAAATTTTAACAATTGGTGCGTTAATAACTATTTACTACTTAATGTAAATTGATATCTATAGCGCATTGATATCTTATACACGCCGATCTAGTCCTATTTGTTTCAATTATAACTTAGATAGCTTTAAAAACCATTATAATAATATTATAAATAAAGCTAATTCACTATTGGGATTTGTTAAACGTTCTGTAAAGGAAATCGTTGTACACTTGTCTTGTAAGACCAAACTTGGAATATGCTAGTCAAGTTTGGTTTCCGTTTTATATGGTTCACATTGATAGGATTGAGGCAATACAAAAAAATTTTCTTAGATTTGCCTTACGCCATTTGCCATGGTCGAATCCCATTATTTTACCACCATATGAACAAAGGCTAAAATTAATTGATTTGTGTACTTTAAATTTTCGACGTGAATATATCAATTCAATTTCATTTTTATTACAGAATTTATCAAGAGTAACGTTAAATCTAATTTAATTTCTAGTAAAATTATTATTAGAAATCTTCAACGCCTTCGCTCTTGCAATTTATTTAAAACTAATAATCATAGGACTAACGAACCTATTAATAGAATGCTTATTATAGGTAATAAACATAATCATTATATTGACTTTACACTTTCAAAACACTCCCAAAAACAAAAATTATACAATCGCTATTATTAGGATTTTTGTTTTGTTTTTCTTGTAGTAATGTAAAGTTTATAATTTTTAACTTTTAATTTTAGTTTGAACATATTTATAATTAGTCAAATATGTAATTTTTTATATTGATTTTAAATGTATAATTTTAATTATTATTTGTATAGAATTACAGATTACCTCAATCACAACAAGAGGAAATCAAGAAACAAGTTCAAAAATTATTAGATGATGACTTAACCCAACTAACATTTATATTCTAATTAGTTTTCGCAGCTAAATTTTAGCTTTTACAACGTCATCCTAATGGACTAGAATAGCTACTTTGCAACTAATGCTAATTTACAAGTTTTCGAGTCATGAAAACGTAAGCGCAGCTAAAAATAAATTTAAATAGCTTTTGCAACTAATATGCTTTTTTACTAGGAAAGAAGTAATATACGCAATATAAAAACTGATAATTTATATGGTTGATATTTATTGTTGAAAATTAATGGTTTTATTGCTGATTTTAGTAAAGCATTTGATCTATTGCCACATAATATTATTTTACTAAAACTTGAAAAATATGGTTTTCCACTATTTTTCCTTAAGTGGATACATTCTTATTTATGTGATCGTTCCTATAGTGTTATATTTAAAAATGTGATTTCAGAGCCTTTCGTGGCAAATTCGGGAGTTCCACAAGGTAGCCACCTTGGCCCTCTACTTTTTATCTTATCCTTAAATGATGTTTCTTCTTTAATTTCTAATTGCGAGTTTCAAGTTTACGCTGATGATATGAAACTTTTTAAAAAGATTACATCTTATAATGACGCCATCCTTATGCAGAATGATATTCAAAATTTTAACAATTGGGGCGTTAATAACTATTTACTACTTAATGTAAATAGATATCTATAGCGCATTGATATCTTATACACGCCGATCTAGTCCTATTTGTTTCAATTATAACTTAGATAGCTTTAAAAACCATTATAATAATATTATAAATAAAGCTAATTCACTATTGGGATTTGTTAAACGTTCTGCAAAGGAAATCGTTGTACACTTGTCTTGTAAGACCAAACTTGGAATATGCTAGTCAAGTTTGGTTTCCGTTTTATATGGTACACATTGATAGGATTGAGGCAATACAAAAAAATTTTCTTAGATTTGCCTTACGCCATTTGCCATGGTCGAATCCCATTATTTTACCACCATATGAACAAAGGCTAAAATTAATTGATTTGTGTACTTTAAATTTTCGACGTGAATATATCAATTCAATTTCATTTTTATTACAGAATTTATCAAGAGTAACGTTAAATCTAATTTAATTTCTAGTAAAATTATTATTAGAAATCTTCAACGCCTTCGCTCTTGCAATTTATTTAAAACTAATAATCATAGGACTAACGAACCTATTAATAGAATGCTTATTATAGGTAATAAACATAATCATTATATTGACTTTACACTTTCAAAACACTCCCAAAAACAAAAATTATACAATCGCTATTATTAGGATTTTTGTTTTGTTTTTCTTGTAGTAATGTAAAGTTTATAATTTTTAACTTTTAATTTTAGTTTGAACATATTTATAATTAGTCAAATATGTAATTTTTTATATTGATTTTAAATGTATAATTTTAATTATTATTTGTATAGAATTACAGATTACCTCAATCACAACAAGAGGAAATCAAGAAACAAGTTCAAAAATTATTAGATGATGACTTAACCCAACTAACATTTATATTCTAATTAGTTTTCGCAGCTAAATTTTAGCTTTTACAACGTCATCCTAATGGACTAGAATAGCTACTTTGCAACTAATGCTAATTTACAAGTTTTCGAGTCATGAAAACGTAAGCGCAGCTAAAAATAAATTTAAATAGCTTTTGCAACTAATATGCTTTTTTACTAGCAAAGAAGTAATATACGCAATAGCGATTTACTGTAAAATGACAGCTAAATAGCTGTTAAAGTAATTTTGATTACCATAATGCTATTTGGCTTTTATTATTTTTTCAATAACAGCAAAATAGCTTTTTGGAAAACTTGTTTGTTACTCTAGCAAACTGGCAATAAGTAAAGTATTTTTACTTTAATTACCATATTGCATAATTTTGGCATTAGCTACAAAAAAGCAATATAGTCGAAATGACAGCTAAATAGCTGTTAAAGTAATTTTTATTACCATAATGCTATTTGGCTTTTATTATTTTTTCAATAACAGCAAAATAGCTTTTTGGAAAACTTGTTTGTTATTCTAGCAAACTGGCAATAAGTAAAGTATTTTTACTTTAATTACCATATTGTATAATTTTGGCATTAGCTACAAAAATGGCAATATAGTTGAAATGACAGCTAAATAGCTGTTAAAGTAATTTTTATTTCCATAATGCTATTTGGCTTTTATTATTTTTTCAATAACAGCAAAATAGCTTTTTGGAAAACTTGTTTGTTACTCTAGCAAACTGGCAATAAGTAAAGTATTTTTACTTTAATTACCATATTGCATAATTTTGGCATTAGCTACAAAAATGGCAATATAGTTGAAATGACAGCTAAATAGCTGTTAAAGTAATTTTTATTTCCATAATGCTATTTGGCTTTTATTATTTTTTCAATAACAGCAAAATAGCTTTTTGGAAAACTTGTTTGTTACTCTAGCAAACTGGCAATAAGTAAAGTATTTTTACTTTAATTACCATATTGTATAATTTTGGCATTAGCTACAAAAATGGCAATATAGTCAAAATGACAGCTAAATAGCTGTTAAAGTAATTTTTATTTCCATAATGCCATTTGGCTTTTATTATTTTTTCAATAACAGCAAAATAGCTTTTTGGAAAACTTGTTTGTTACTCTAGCAAACTGGCAATAAGTAAAGTATTTTTACTTTAATTACCATATTGCATAATTTTGGCATTAGCTACAAAAAAGCAATATAGTCGAAATGACAGCTAAATAGCTGTTAAAGTAATTTTTATTACCATAATGCTATTTGGCTTTTATTATTTTTTCAATAACAGCAAAATAGCTTTTTGGAAAACTTGTTTGTTACTCTAGCAAACTGGCAATAAGTAAAGTATTTTTACTTTAATTACCATATTGTATAATTTTGGCATTAGCTACAAAAATGGCAATAAAGTCGAAATGACAGCTAAATAGCTGTTAAAGTAATTTTTATTTCCATAATGCTATTTGGCTTTTATTATTTTTTCAATAACAGCAAAATAGCTTTTTGGAAAACTTGTTTGTTACTCTAGCAAACTGGCAATAAGTAAAGTATTTTTACTTTAATTACCATATTGCATAATTTTGGCATTAGCTACAAAAAAGCAATATAGTCGAAATGACAGCTAAATAGCTATTAAAGTAATTTTTATTACCATAATGCTATTTGGCTTTTTTTATTTTTTCAATAACAGAAAAATAGCTTTTTGGAAAACTTATTTGTTACTCTAGTAAACTGGCAATAAGTAATGCTATTTGATTTAATGCTTTACAAAGCTAAATAGATATGAATGGAAAACTGTCCTTTATACTTTAATGCCATTATAATGTCACCACGAGCATGCATAACTATTTAGCTTTGTACAAAGCTAAATAGATATGCATGGAAAGCTATTTTGCTTTGTACAAAGCTAATTTTCTGTGAAATGTAATTGGTTGCTGCCACAGCTATTTTATTATCAACAAAGAATGTCAATTATTAATAAGATGTGCCACTGTCATTCACAAATATTAATGTATTTTGTACACCAAACAAAACTTCATTAGTAAAATTAGGTACATTATATGTATGTAAATATATGTATGCAAAACCTTTCTGTTATTAAAATTTCTGCAAGAGAGAAACAGAACGATATTTTTGCAATGCTCTTTCAAAACCACTATTTTTTTTTTTGTATTGGTATAGTATAAAGTATAAAGATATTTGAAAATGAATTGCAAAGTATTCCTTAATTTTTTTTATTCATTTAGGTACAAAGTGGCAAAAAGTAATAAAAAGTGTTTAAAATTGTTAATAATTTTTTTTAATTTTATTAAATTATATAATTAGATTTAGAATTCATAACCTAAAAAAAATTTTAATAAAAATGTGAAGAATTATTGATAAAAGAAGTATTGTAAAAGACATAAAAAAACATAATATAAAATCTAATTTTAATTTCTTATACCTTATATACCTATTTTACATTTTTAAATTATTTGTTTAAGTACTAAAATGGTAAAAAAGTACATTTCTAATTGAAAACTATGTGCTTATAATATTATAAGAATAATAACTTATGTTGAAAAAACTAAAATATTTCTTTATCTCAGCCTCTATGAATCTTGAAATTAAGACAAAATTTAAAAGTTTCAAATGTCTATAACTCAAAACTATGTCGTATTTTGGTATTTTGGTGCGACAGATATACATGTTTGGAACATTTAGAAAACAAGATAACGGATTTATATATCAAAAAAAATGTGATATTTATGATTATATTAAGTGATATTTTTCCGTTGAACAAGTGAAACAAAATTTTTTCAATAAGGTTTTGTTAACTTAAATTATATTATAAAAATGTTTAAGTGATGTATCCCGAAATACTAATGAAGTTATCAAAAAGAAAGGTAAATTTTTATATTATAAAACAAAAATTTAAATTTAAATAAAATATTCTAACAATAGCAATGTCTGCAAAGAAAAAGCTCCAATATGAAATTCGGATTTAATAACGGATAAAAAAAAAAAAAACAAGGATTTTACTGATATGTCCTCATTCACAATTATAATAATATTATAGTAATTAAGTTTTATATGAGCACGAGCCAAGCATATGTATATTTTATAATGTCATACGGCTCAGAAAGTTAATTATTTTTTTTTTGTATTTAATCAGATTGTCCATCAGAAGGTAAATCGTCATAAAATCTTGAACATTTTAATTCAAGTAAGCTTGTTTAATATCGTTCTTACATGTTTATGCTTAAATTATTAATGGATTAACATTATAATATCGTAAGAAAACAAGGATTTTACTGATATTGCAGGTCAAAATGTCCACATTCACAATTATAATAATATCTAAGTAATTATGTTTTATATGAGCACGAGCCAAGAATATGTATATTTTATAATGTCATACGGCTCAGAAAGTTAATTATTTTTTTTTTGTATTTAATCAGATTGTCCATAAGAAGATAAATCGTCATAAAATCTTGAAAGTTTTAATTCAAGTAAGCTTGTTTAATCGTTCTTACATGTTTATGCTAAAATTATTTATAGATGAACATTATAATTTCTTAAAGTTTTTGTATTTGTGTATTATTAATTTTTTTTTTGTTTATTGGAAAATAAAAACAATTTAAAAATAACCGTCAATCGAAAATAAGGAAGTCTTTTCTTTTAGTCTTTGTAAATTATTATTTTTAATTATTATGTTGTTATTTTTTTAAATTAATAATAGATTTGGTCGACTTTGAAAATAATCTCAGTGAGTACTTAACCAGTAGTGCAACTACACCTTTAGGAAGCCCGTTGAACTACATGGATTAAGTAATATTTCTAATTATACCAGTAAAAATAATCCAAATTGTACCAGTAAGCATAAGAAATGAAATCATGATCCATTAAATGCCTGCAAAACTGTTGAAATAATCGGGGAATTAGACAGAAAAGAAAATTTTAATAAATTTTAGAATCTAGGAAATATTATGTTACGATGGAAATATTATTCTCAATCGCCCTTCAAGAATGCGAAAAACAATTAACAACCAATTAACTTTTTTATATTCTCTTACATCTTAGACTAATAGTATTATATAAAAGTATGTCGCAAAAATGCATGTAATTTACCTAGAATAGATAAAACGAAGTAATAATAACGAAATCCATGTAACCTTACGACAGTACCGTGAAATATTCAACATAATTTTAATATTGGATTTTATGTACCCAAAAAAAACATTAAGTGCAATGATTACGCTAAATACGAGGTAATAACTGATAAAAAAATAGAAGACACGAAACATATGTATTACGAAAAACATATTTTTTTTTAAAGAAAAAGCGAGAAAACTTAAAGTTGAAGACGAAAAAAATTAAATGTGAAGTAAATAATTTGATTGTGAAACATTTTTTTCAATAACTTTTCAATTTAAATAATAAAACTGGATCTAAGAAAGAAATTTTGACATACGGCCATTTATTTTAATTTTAGAATAACAGGTTAGTAAATTATTTTTGATGTTCTTGTTATTAGTAAAATTGAAAATTTAACATGTATTCTTTTTTGTAAATTGTAAAATTTTCTCATGTCTGTATACAAATTAATCAAAAAATTTAGATAGCCTGGATAGGAAAATTTTTTTCATGCCCGGTTAAACAAATTTTTAAATTTTGTCGACAGCCTGTATACGTATTTATTTTAAATAACCAGGTTAGTAACATATTTTGTATTTTTTCCCTTGTAAAATGCTATATAATTTAAAAATTTAGGTTTTTTCATTCTTTAATACAAATTTTTCAAAAAATTTGAAGGGGGGAAAGTACCTGATTGAAAAGTATTGTTTATGAATTTCACCAGGATAGGAATTAAATATCAGGTGATCCCGTAAATAAATTCATGTGAGATAACTTTATATCATGTTTTTCCGTTTAAATTTAAAGAATTAATCGGTGCACTTACTTTATACATGTTAATGAAAATAACATGAAAATTGGAATAACTAAGTAATTTAGTGAAATATTTCACTCCATGAACTTGTCATTTAAGAAACCTAAGGCTGATACCTGTTATAAATGTGACACATTACAAATAAAAATTAATATTGCTATTGGGGAGAAAAAGTAATTCTTAATATTAGAACATCAAAAACATATTGAAAGGCTCATTTAAGCAAAGCTAAGGAGATTGAAAAATCTTCTTCAGATATTACAATTCAAACATGAGATGTTGATCCCGCGTTAATAGACAAAAAAAAAATAAATAACACCACAAATAAAATAGATCATCCCAGGGACTGGTACCAGTTGGTAAGGTCTGTTGGAGTTAGACAAAATTTATAGCCAAGAAATGACACAAGATATTTTTTACGAGTTTGCCTACATTTCAAAAAAAAAAAATAACATTGAGAACAAAAATGTAATGATAATGGTAAGATATTCAATTGGCAAGAAGATAGGTGGATAAGGTACACAAAAGAATTAGGTGTCATATCTTATACAAATTTATTGAATGACCCGTTTGAAATTTAAAATTTTAAAATTTAAACTTTAACCATGAATTAGTAAAATCCTACATACAAGATATTCCAATAAGCTCCCAAAAAAAAAAAGATTTGTTGGATATGTTGCCGTTAATTGATAAATGTTATCATAGCTTTAATCAAAATTTAAAAACGGAAGATTCAGTACATTATCATGTAGATTTGAAGGAAGAAGATTAATTTAATAATTTATGTGCAATAACTTTTAAAAGTAACTATTTTTTATTTAAATTATATTTAATTTATAAAATTTATTTATTAAAGCCGGAAGAGCTAATTCTGTTAATTTTTAATTTTTATATATATTTTTTACTCTTTTTATGAATGTGGTAAACAAAGATGAAATTTTGAAAATATAAGTCTTTAAGATTTTATATTTGTTATAATATTATTAAAAAAAAATGTTGTCAAAATTTATAAAATATCTTAAGTTAAAATAAGTTAAAAATTCTTCTACGATTTTTGAAAGCAGCTTATGTTACTTAAGATACCTAAAAGGAAAAATTACAACTAAGAATAATAACTTATGTTGAAAATATTTCTTTATCTAAGCCTCTATGCATCTTGAAATTAAGCTGAAAACATTTTTAATTGCCTAATGTGTCATTGACATGAAAATCATTGTTAAAAGCCCATTGAATTTTTACAGACTAAATTTAAAAGTTTCAAATGTCTATAACTCAAAACTATGTTGTATTTTGGTGCCACAAATATACATGTTTGGAACATTTAGAAAACAAGATAACGGATTTATATATCAAAAAAAATGTGATATTTATATATATATAGATATTGTGATATTTCCGTTTAAATTTAAAGAATTAATCGGTGCACTTACTTTATACATGTTAATGAAAATAACATGAAAATTGGAATAACTAATTTAGTGAATTATTTCACTCCATGAACTTGTCATTTAAGAAACCTAAACCTGTTATAAATGTGACACATTACAAATAAAAATTAATATTGCTATTGGGGAGGAAAAGGAATTATTAATATTAGAACATCAAAAAAATATTGAAAGCGCTTATTTAAGTAAAGCTAAGGAGTGGAAAAATCTTCTTCAGATATTACAATTCAAACATGAGATGTAGATCCCGCGGGGAAGAAGATTAATTTAATAATTTATGTGCAATAACTTTTAAAAGTAACTATTTTTTATTTAAATTATATATAATTTATAAAATTTATTCATTAAAGCCGGAAGAGCTAATTCTGTTAATTTTTAATTTTTATATATATTTTTTACTCTTTTTATGAATGTGGTAAATAAAGATGAAATTTTGAAAATATAAGTCTTTAAGATTTTATATTTGTTATAATATTATTAACATAAGAAATAAAAAAAAATGTCAAAATTTATAAAATATCTTAAGTTGACTTAAAATAAGTTAAAAACTTCTTCTTCTACGATTTTCGAAAGCAGCTTATGTTACTTAAGAAACCTAAAAGGAAAAATTACAACTAAGAATAATAACTTATGTTGAAAAAAGTAAAATATTTCTTTATCTAAGCCTCTATGCATCTTGAAATTAAGCTGAAAACATTTTTAATTGCCTAATGTGTCATTGAAATGAAAATCATGGTTAAAAGCCCATTGAATTTTTACAGACAAAATTTAAAAGTTTCAAATGTCTATACTCAAAACTATGTTGTATTTTGGTGCCACAGATATACATGTTTGAAACATTTAGAAAACAAGATAACTGATTTATATATAAAAATAAATGTGATATTTATGATATATTAAGTGATATTTTTCCGTTGAACAAGTGACACAAAATTTTTTAAATAAAGTTTTGTTAACTTAAATTATATTATAAAAATTTTTAATTGATGTATCGCGAAATACTAATGAAGTTATCACAAAAAAAGGTAAATTTTTATCTTACCAATAAGCTCCCAAAAAAAAAAAAGATTTGTTGGATATGTTGCCGTTAATTGATAAATGTTATCATAGCTTTAATCAAAATTTAAAAACGGAAGTTTCAGTACATTATCATGCAGATTTGAAGGAAGAAGATTAATTTAATAATTTATGTGCAATAACTTTTAAAAGTAACTATATTTTATTTAAATTATATTTAATTTATAAAATTTATTTATTAAAGCCGGAAGAGCTAATTCTGTTAATTTTTAATTTTTATATATATTTTTTACTCTTTTTATGAATGTGGTAAATAAAGATGAAATTTTGAAAATATAAGTCTTTAAGATTTTATATTTGTTATAATTATTATTAACATAAGAAATAAAAAAAAATGTTGTCAAAATTTATAAAATATCTTAAGTTGACTTAAAATAAGTTAAAAATTCTTCTACGATTTTTGAAAGCAGCTTATGTTACTTAAAATACCAAAAAGGAAAAATTACAACTAATAATAATAACTTATGGTGAAAAAAGTAAAATATTTCTTTATTTAAGCCTCTATGAATCTTGAAATTAAGCTGAAAACATTTTTAATTGCCTAATTTGTCATTAACATGAAAATCATGGTTAAAGCCCATTGAATTTTTACAGACAAAATTTAAAAGTTTCAAATGTCTATAACTCAAAACTATGTTGTATTTTGGTGCCACAGATATACATGTTTGGAACATTTAGAAAACAAGATATGCTACAAATGCAAGGGGTTTAATCACAAAGCTGTAAATTGTACCAAAGAGGAAACATGTAGCAAAATAAATTGTATAAGTATCATAAAAAATACCCTAATATTGCGGAGCATAAAATAAAATATAATGAATTAAAAAACAAGGTTAATGTTGAGATAAAGAAAGCAAAGCAAAATAATTATAGAAAATTACAAGAAGCTGGTTCAAATACTAAAAAGATATGGAATGTTCTCAACTCTCAGATAGCAAACCAAAAAGCAGATAGAAACAATATTATAAAGGAAATAAGACACAATGATAAAATTTTAAATATTAGCAAAGACATTGCCAACGGCTTTAGTGAATATTTTAGTAATGTTGGAAGAGAGTTAGCTGATAAAATACAAACTAAAGAAGAAAATATAATAAAAAATAAAATAAATGAAAGTTCCATGTTCTTGGTACCTACTAATGAAATAGAAGTGCTTAATGTTATTATGAATCTAAAAGATAATTCACCTGGCTCAGATAATATAGCAGCAAAAGAGTTAAAAGCGGTAGCTGAGATAATATCTCCGATAATTAGTAATTTTATTAATGATAGCTTTCGCACAGGAAACTGTCCTAGTTTATTAAAATGCAGTACTGTGATTCCAATATATAAGAATGGTTCTCCCTTGGAAACCTCACTAGCTGCATGAGTAAAATATTTGAAAAAATAATTAATAAAAGAATATGTGCATTCATTAAATGTGCAGGCGGATTTGATATCAATCAGTTTTGCTTCCAAAAGTCGCATGGAACTGATGTTGCAATCAATGATTCTGTGAAATCTATTATTGGACATCTTGATAAAGGAAACTATGTATGCTCCGTTTTTGTAGATCTGAGTAAGGCATTTGACACAGTGGACCATCAAATATTGTTGGACAGATTATATGAAATTGGAATAAGAGGACTACCACATGAACTACTAAGAACGTATTTGAGAAACAGATTTATCAAAACGAAAGTTAATGGTGTTTGTAGCAATGAACGTGCCATAAATATGGGTGTGCCACAAGGGTCAGTTCTTGGACCTACCTTGTATCTATTGTATGTGCATAATATGCAATTTTCTAACATTAAAGCTGATTATAAAATATTTGCTGATGATACATTGCTTATCTATACAGCAAAAAATGCGGAAACATTAGAAAGATTGGTCAATAATGATTTGAAATTATATATGAGATGGTTAAATGGAAATAAACTAACAATGAACATTGAAAAAACATAGTACATGATTTTTAAACGTCTAAATAAGCCTGATATCAATCCAAAAATTTGTATTGATAGTAGAGAAATTAAAAGAGAACAAACTTATAAATATCTCGGTATTATAATAGATGACAAATTATCATGGAATGATCATGTTAATTACATTATAAAAAAGATAATGCCATTGCTAGGCTCTATTAGAAGAAGTGGAATAATATTAGATGACAAATCAGCTAAACTTTTATTTCATGCACTCATGTCTCATATAAGATACAATGTGGCGACATGGTCGTGTTGTTCAAATACATTAAAAATTAAAATGAAAATATTAATAAACAAAGCAATCAAGATACTATACAAACTAAATTGGCGTACTCCAACTGATGATCTATACAAAAATACCGGATTCCTTAACTTAGACGAATTAATAATATTGGAAAAGGCTAAAATTATACATAAAATAGAAAATGGTGTTACTAAAAGTAAAACTCTATTACCAAAAAGAAGGAATATTCACAATTATAACACAAGAAACATGGGAAAGCTATGTCATGAAAGAAATCGAACTGAATTGGCTAGAAACAGTAATTTTTGCTCGTCAATAAGAATTTACAACTATCTTCCGGAGAATTTAAAGAATTGCAGTAATATAAGTCGCTTCACATTTAAATTGAAAATGTTATTAAAAAAAGATCAGGCTTTATTAAAAAAATTGTTAGAATTATAAATAAATTAATATTTTATTGTTAAATATACATTAGGTTATAAAAATATATATTTTATTTTTGTATTTATACTCCATAACTGTATACATATATATTATAATTGCTAAGACTTTTAAGTTATTGTCTCAGTCTAGTATATTGTACTTTTATAACTGTAATATCATGAAATTATAATAAATAAATAAATAAAATAAAAAATAAATAAATTAAGTTGCTATACCTGTCTAGAATCAAATCAAAAATTTCTTTCATATTTAAAATTATTTTTTTCAAAAAATGAAAAGCAAAATTTCGATTAAAAACCATAACAAATTAACAAATCAAAAGAAAGCATATTTTATTACAATATCTTTAATAATAAAAAAAAAACAACTGAGTTCTTTTCTTTTTATTAATTTTTTTTTAAAGGAAAATGACCGCAAAACAGAAAAATTGAATGCATGACACAAAAATTAGAAAAAAAAAAAATACAAAACAAACAGTTCAGTTCTTTTTTAATTTAATTTAACTTTTTTTAAACCCTTTACGAATTTAGAACGAATTTGAATTTATAGATTTATTCAAACGCAGGTAACTACAAAAAATTTACGTGATTTATTTTTATGCAAAAAAAAAAAAAAACAACAACAAATTCCTATGCTAAATTTAAATTTTTTTTTTTTAATTTATAAACTTTAAGTTTGCATATGACACATTTAAAAATTAACATATATACATATACATTATTTAATAGGGTTTAAAGTTTTTTTTTTAATATATATGTAAAAATATATACATACATACATATATATTTTTACATATACTATATAGTTACAATAAACATTTTTAATTTTTTTTCATTAATCTAAAAATTTAAAATAAATAAAAATATTTAGTAACGTTTTGACGAGGTAAACTACTTTAAAAATAAAGATTTTTTTTTGTATATTATAGCTTGTATCTTAAGATTTAAGAAAAAAAAAAAAACAACAAAATAATAATTTAAATAAAAAAAAAAAAATAAAAACAAATTTATTTAAAAAGATTTAAAACTCTCTTCCATATATAATATGTATTATATTTTACTAAACTAATCTTTTAAAATTTTCTACTTCCGGTTAAACTTAACATACATAAAAACATACTGACAAACATATAAGGTACATATATATAGTAAATAAATAAATAATAATAAGAAAAATTTGTTTTATTTTTTTTAATAAATAAATAATAATAAGAAAAAAAAAAAAAAAATTAAGTTTAAAAAAAAAAATTTAAGTTCGTAAGAAAACAAGGATTTTACTGATATTGCAGGTCAAAATGTCCACATTCACAATTACTTATAATAATATCTAAGTAATTAAGTTTTATATGAGCACGAGCCAAGCATATGTATATTTTATAATGTCATACGGCTCAGAAATTGTTCTTACATGTTTATGCTAAAATTATTTATAGATGAACATTATAATTTCGTAAAGTTTTTGTATTTGTGTATTATTAATTTTTTTTTCGTTTATTGGAAAATGAAAACAATTTAAAAATAAACGTCAATCGAAATTATGGAAGTCTTTTCTTTTAGTCTTTGTTAATTATTATGTTGTTATTTTTTTAAATTAATAATAGATTTGGTCGACTTTGAAAATAGTCTCAGTGAGTACTTAACCAGTAGTGCTACTACACCTTTAGGAAGCCCGTTGAACTACATGGATTAGGTATAATTATACCAGTAAAAATAATCCAAATTGTACCAGTAAGCAAAATAAATGAAATCATGATCCAAAAATGTTGAAAGAATCGGGGAGTTAGACAGAAAAGAAAATATTAATAAATTTTTGAATCTAGGAAATATTATGTTACGATGGAAATATTATTCTCAATCGCTCTTCAAGAATGCGAAAAACAATAAACAAACAATTACTTTTTTTTATTCTCTTACATCTTAGACAAATTAATCAAAAAATCTATAGGATAGGAAAATTTTTTTCATGCCCGGTTAAACAAATTTTAAAAATTTGTCGAGAGCCTGTATACGTATTTTTTTTAAATAACCAGGTTGGTAACATATTTTGTATTTTTTCCATTGTAAAATGCTATATAATTTAAAAATTTAAATTTTTTCATTCTTTAATACAAATTTTTCAAAAAATTTAAACGGGGGAAAGTACCTGATTGAAAAGTATTGTTTATGAATTTCACCAGGATAGGAATTAGATATCAGGTGAACCTGTAAATAAATTTATGTGAGATAACATTATATCCTGTTTTTAATTTAAATTTAAAGAATTCCGTTTAAAATTAAAGAATTAATCGGTGCACTTACTTTATACATGTTAATGAAAATAACATGAAAATTGGAATAACTAATTTAGTGAAATATTTCACTCATAAAATCTTGAAAATTTTAAGTCAAGTAAGCTTGTTTAAAGTTCTTACATGTTTATGCTTAAATTATTTATGGATGAACATTATAATATCGTAAGAAAACAAGGATTTTACTGATATTGCAGGTGTCTACATAATGTCTACTTTCACAATTATAATAATATCTAAGTAATTAAGTTTTATATAAGCACGAGCCAAGCATATTTATATTTTATAATGTCATACGGTTTAGAAAGTTAATTATTTTTTTTTTTTGTATTTAATCAGATTGTCAATAAAAAGGTAAATCGTCATAAAATATTGAAAATTTTAATTCAAGTAAGCTTGTTTAAACGTTCTTACATGTTTATGCTTACATTATTTATGGATGAACATTATAATATCGTAAGAAAACAAGGATTTTACTGATATTGCAAGTCAAAATGTCCACATTCACAATTATAATAATATCTAAGTAATTAAGTTTTATATGAGCACGAGCCTAGCATATGTAGATTTTATAATCAAATTGAAGTCAAAACAAAAAAATTATTAATAAAAATTATAGTTAAAAATTATTAAAAATTCTTTATTTGTGAAATCATTTAAATATCGCGAAAACTTTTGGGTAAATAATTTAAACATAAATTAAATCATTATTATAATTATTTATTTAAATTTTGTTTTTTATTTTATTTTCAGAATACTGAATACACGGGAACATTCAAGTAAACTATTAAATGCATAATTAGTTATAATTGATAAATAATACAATAGCTTTTCATTTTAAAATTTTTTTCGAGTGAACACATGAATAACAAATAAACGAAAACTGCAAAAAGAAATTTAGTGTAACTATTTAGGTAATTGGTACCTAACCTACATATATATGTATTAATGTATGTATGTACATGGTTAAGGAAAAAATTATAATATAGAAATTCTTTATACAAAAACATAAATTTTTTTTTTTTTTTAATAATTTTATTTACATTATCGTTTTTTAAACACAAATTTAAACAATATTTTCTACATATGTATAACTTTTTTAACTTTTATTTTCTACAATATTTAGAAACTTTTAAATACATATTGTGTATATTTGGATTTTCATATTTTTACAATTATAAACTATTTTATTTTATTTTTTTTTTGAACAAATAACAATTTAATAAACAACACATAAATAATTCAATATTAATAAATTAAATTTTAATACTTAGATTCAAAATTAATTAAAATAATAATATAAATTAATAATTAACTATTTAACTTCTAATAAACTATTAATTTTTAATTAAATATTTAACTAAACTTATTGTTTTTGTTTGCTTGTAAATAAGATTTAAACGTCAAAATAAAAAAGAATTACCATACATATAAAAAATTACTCCATGTTCAAACGGACATTAAATAGAAAGTAGTGTTAACACTTGCGTGACCAAAAGTTTGAAATGTGTCATAATGTTGCACGTTTGACGTTTAACAGAAAAGTAAACCAACTGATAACAGCTGTAAAAGATTTCCATCGCTCGCTTGAGTTTATTAATAATAAATTTGAATTTTTTAATAAGAAAGTTGATGAACTGAAAACAAAGAAATAAAAATTAAATTAAATGAAGCCGAAAATAATAATAATTCATTGAACCAAAGGCTGCACTATATTGAGCAACTACTTGATGAAAAGAAAATTGAAAATAATATAATTGTTGCAGGCTTACCTCCAAAATTAAGCAAACCAAAAGAAACAATACTTAATATTTGTAAACATATTGCGGCTGAAACAAATGAGGATGACATAACTTCGGTTTGGGAACTTCCTTCAAAATAAACAACAATAATAATTTAAATAACACAACATCTATACCTATTGGAATGCAAATTCAGTATTGTTAAGGCTGAACTAATGAACCGCAAAAAAATCACCGGAAATGTATACACTTTGCATATTAATTTAACAGAGGAAGGCACACGCAACATATTTTTTCGAGATCATCTTTACACAGTGGCAATCAAACCTCTACTATGAAGCCAGGCAAATTAAAAAGAACAACAATTGCAAATTCCTATGGATTAAAAACAACATAATTTTTATTAGGAAAACTGAATCATCAAAGGTTTTTAAAATTAGAAATACTAATGATATATCATACATTAAAAAAAAAATAATATTAATTAAAAATTCATTAACTTTATTTGAACAATTCATATTTATCATTTTTATTATATTCTTCATATTTATCATACTAAACATATTATATATATTAAATTTATTAAATTTTTTAAACACTAACAATTTCACAAATAAAATACATAACCCTACTAACCCAGATTTAACTTTTTATAAATTATTATTATTTTTTATTATTGTTAATAAATTTAAATACACATTTAGCAAACTCACAAACTCACATATTATAAAAACTAACAACACCGTGAAATATTCAACATAATTTTAATATTGGATTTTATGTACCCAAAAAAAATTAAGTGCAATGATTACGCTAAATACGAGGTAATAACTGATAAAAAAATAGAAGACACGAAACATATGTATTACGAAAAACATATTTTTTTTAAGAAAAAGCGAGAAAACTTAAAGTTGAAGACGAAAAAAATTAGATGTGAAGTAAATAATTTGATTGTGAAACATTTTCTTCTTGTCATTTAAGAAACCTAAGGCTGATACCTGTTATAAATGTGACACATTACAAATAAATATTAATATTGCTATTGGGGAGGAAAAGGAATTCTTAATATTAGAACATCAAAAACATATTGAAAGCGCTTATTTAAGCAAAGCTAAGGAGATGGAAAAATCTTCAGATATTACAATTCAAACATGAGATGTAGATCCCGCGGGGAAGAAGATTAATTTAATAATTTATGTGCAATAACTTTTAAAAGTAACTATATTTTATTTAAATTATATTTAATTTATAAAATTTATTTATAAAAGCTGGAAGAGCTAATTCTGTTAATTTTTATTTTGTTTTTCTTGTACTAATGTAAAGTTTATAATTTTTATAAAAACTAAACGATAAAATACTAAATGACAAATTTTCTTTTGGAAGACGTTCTTGACAAATTAGGAAGAGCCAAATACTTTTCAACTTTAGACATGACTAGTTCTTTTCATCAAATTAAACTAAATAAGGACTCCAAGATGGTCATTTTCAATTCAAAAGGAACTTAAATTATATTATAAAAATTTTTAAGTGATGTATCGCGAAATACTAATGAAGTTATGAAAAGTATTAGTAGTTAACCTGGCACTCTGTCATGGGAATTCTGAGCCAGAAAGAGATAGCAATAGTTTGGCGTATTGACCTACATTTTGATTAATTACCCCGGAAGTAGGTCAAGTTATGTTAAAAGTAGGTGACCTTGATGTCGATCGTGCCGGTAATTAGGTCAGACAGGTTTAGAAGTAAGTTAAACAACTCTTGTTGTTTATATTGTAATAGGGAATCATGTAAAAGTAGTAAGTAAAAATATTTCAATACAATGTGCGTATGCAAATTAGCATGCAAAGAGAATATAAAGTCAAAAGAAAAGAAAAAAAATTTTTAAGTCACAATCACAAATAGCAAGTTCATTAAAATGTAAAACATGTTTTCTGCCCAACATGTATATATATTATATGTATGTAATAAGTAGAAGAAAAAATTTAAAGTCACAAATAGCAAGTTCATTATAATGTTAAACATGTTTTCTGCCCAGCATGTATATATTATATGTATGTAATAAGTAGAAGAAAAAAGTCATCGTTTTCTGTAAGGAATGAAAAAAAAAAAATCAAAACTATGGTTAATTGCTTTTGGTACCTATTCATAATCAACATACAAATAAAAATAAAACAAAGAAGTTACTGTGTTTAAATAATTTTTATTTAACTGAAAAAGCTTTAACAATTTTACGATGATCAGATGTTAAAATTCTAGAAATAGTGACACCAACATTTTCAATGCGTCTTTGAAATCTACTTCTATCACATGCGTATTGATGCCAATGACCTTTACGAGCAGCTCTGTAAGCATAGTCCCATACATACATGACTTGAATTTCGATATCTGTGCTGAAGTGAACTTTTGTAGTTTTATTATTTAAATTCATATTGTATATGTATGAAGGTCTTAATTTAGAATTTTTTCTTTTAAGAGATACATATATACATTAAAGCAATTTTTAACTGCACATCTGAAATTGTGGTTTGATAAATGTATAGGACATGATGTTTTAAAGTTATCAATCTTTTCTAATGGCGGCAAAACTCTGCTTAAATCTTCTATTTTGGCACTGTCAATGTACTTTTGAAGGAAAAGTTTCTTTTGCTCTCCTTTGACATAGATTTTTTCAGCTGGTTCTAAATAGTGTTTTAATATACATTTTACATCCAAATATTCAACTAAACCGCTACCCCATTTAAGTCCATTTATTTTATTTTCGCAATACTGATTGGTATATCTGACTTCTCGACTAAGTTCTTCTGCAGGGTATGGTGGTTTAAAATGATACACAGTCGGAATTAAACTTCCTTTTTCAAGTATGGCTAGTTCTTTTATGAAATTTTGTTTATCATTTCCTAATAAAAATTGAAGATCGACTACTAAAATTTGTTTAACCATCTTGAATGTTATCGGTGGAATAACCTTTTCATTATTCGAATTTCGGTTTATATTAATTTTTAAAAATAGTTTTTATATAAATATAGGTTAGTAATATTAGTTTCCGCTAATACAACTATGTTGTTTCACCCATTTACTATGATGGTGGCAGGACCATCCTGCTGTGGTAAAACCACTTTTATTCATAATTTAATTAAATATAAAAAAGAAAATATACAACCAGAAATTAATAGAATTGTTTGGTGTAATCCAGACAAAAATGCTGTTCCACAATACATGAAAGATGTTGAATATAGTAAAACTATACCAGATTTTAATGATAATCAAGAACCCTTGTTGATTGTAATCGATGATATGATGTTAAATTCTCATGATAAGTATGTGTGTGATTTATTTATTAGAGGTTCACATCATAGGAATTTGTCTGTAATATTTGTAACTCAAAATATATTTCATCAAGGTAAATTTTCAAGAGATATTTCACTTAACTGTAAATATCTAGTACTTTTTAAAAATCCAAGAGATAAATCACAGATATTACCTTTAGCTCGTCAGATTTATCCAAATCAAATCAAAGCATTTGAAAAAGTATATAATGAAGTGACGTCAGACCCATACGGCTATATATTAATAGATCTTACTCAAGACATTAATGATATATTTCGAATAAGAAGTGATATATTTGGAAAAAATTTCTGCTTTTGTACAAGAGATCAATTAGAAAAATTTGGGGGAGAATATGAAACGTTTGAAAACCAATCGACACATATTGCATCTATTAAAAAGTTCTAAACCAAAATTTCAAAAAGTAATAATAAAGCATTGTGACGCCGAAGTAATAAAAACTTTTAGTGAAATTGCTTTAAATATTTTAAAAGGTAATTGTAATCTGAGTAGAAAAGCAACAACTCAATTACGAAAGTATAAAAAGGAATTGAGATCACTCATATGCCGTAAAAAATCTATAAATAGCAAAAGAAAAATCATTATTCAACGAGGTGGATTTTTACCTACACTTCTTGGTGCACTACTTTCAGGAATAATAGGAAATTTTATAAAATGAATAATACAACATTTAACAAAATGATTATACTAAAACCAGAGGTTTATGAGAAAATGAAACAAAATGCAGATGTAGAAGTGAATGAGTTGGATAAAGCTATGAAAAAAATTCTGTTAAATAAACATCTGACAGATACACAAAAATGGTATTTATACCGTCAAAATCTATTTAAAGTAAGAAACAAAAATAGAGTTCTTCCAACAAATAAAAGGGAGCAGGTAAAAATTACAGAAACAAAAGGTACTCAAACTCGTGCAAAACCTATGTATGTAGATGTAGAAACTCAATCAAATATTCCTGTATATAAGAATGCTGCAACACAAGCTTTTTCTCAAGAAGATATATATGCAAAAGAAGTTGAGGAAGTATTAGATGACGAAATGGAAGAAGAAGTTTTTAAAAAAGCATTGTCTGCTGCTTCAGCTGGAGAACGTCTAAGAAAAAGAAAATCAATTAGAAATCAAAATGTACAAATTTTTGAAACTGATACAGGAGACATAATATCAGTTCCTTTAGACAGCCCAAGCCCACCAACGAAGAAAGAAAAAACTATAAATAGCAAAGAGTTAAATAGTTCAGCAAGGCGTGTTTTACGGTCAGCAGCAGGTAATACTCAAACAGAGCTTAATTTTCCAATTCGTAAAAATAAATCAACAAGCTCATGGACAGCATACAAGTAAATGATGAATTTTACGTCACTTTACTAAGCGATTCATCCATGAATTATTACCCTGAAAATACATTGTCGTCTTTTACAAATAAAATGGATAAATACATGATTGATTCAAATTGGAAAGTCGGTATTTCTGAAATATATGTTAATAATTTTATACCAAATGTTTACGGTGAAGAGTGGGATAAAGGTACACAAATTTTTATCTCAGGTATGAAAAACGATATGCTTGGTGTAGGAACTACATACATACCATACAATTCAAAACAAATGTTATGCGACTGGAAGATATTTTTAATACCAACATTAATTCAAAATGTACGACCATTTCCTGGTTATTCTAGGAAAGAAGTTGTGCGGCAGTTGATTTGGGGAATTTTTAACTTTTTGAATGATGATAAAAACTACACTGCATCAGATAAAAAGGATGAATTTCCTACAAATTTGACCTATACTACTATCTGTTTAAGTAAACCAAAGGTAGATATTAAGATCAGAACAGAATTCGCATATACTTTAGAGGAACTTTTAAAAACATGTTTTCAGCAAGTATTACTTAAGGTAAAGGAGCTTAAACAACATAAACCTCGAGTACTTGAAGCTTACATACTTTTAATTAATAGTTTAGGTTTATTTCCTGTAGGAAAACCTGATATGTTTTTTATATATACTGATATTATTAAACCACAGAATGTAGGTGGAAAAGATGTAAGATGTTTAAGAACTATCAACATAGAGAACACTTTTACAGACATAGTGAAGGAATATAACAATATTCAATATTGCAATGTGGAAAAATCATTTGATAGTATTTCGGTATTATTATGTGATAAATATGGTTATAAAATAAATTTTTGCACCAGCAGTATTCCTACAAAAGTTGTATTGCATTTCAAAAAAGTATAAATAAAAGGAATTTAAAAACATTATATATTATTTTATTTAAACATTATGGAGAGAGCATACTATAAATATTATTTAGTTCAATCAGGAAAAGGACTTGACGATATTGGTCCCTTGTTACATTCAGTTGTACCTTACCAAAGGGGGCGAGGGTTAGGAAGCTTTTTCGGTGGACTTTTCAGATATTTAAAACCAATATTTACGTCTGGAGCCAATATATTAAAAAAGGAGGTTATTAACTCTGGTATTAATGCATTGTCGGATATTGCAACAGGTGCAAATTTAAAAGAAGTTGTACAAGATCGAAGTAAAGAGATAATTAAAAATGTAAGACGAGGTGCAGTTCAAAAACTCAATGAAATGTATGGACAAGGGAAAAGAAGAAAACCTATAAAAAGACCACTCATTAATAATTTAAATTATTTTACGTCAAAGCGACGCAAAGTGAGTAACAAAAAGAAGCAAAACGATATTTTTGGTTAATTATGATTGAATGTATGAAGTCTGAGTTGGATATTTTTAGAACACAACCTATTCAGTCAAGTATATTACGATCTGAAGAAGTTTCCTACAACCCTATTGCTTCTTTAGATAATCCATCAGTCATAGAATTTGTTTCATTAGGTCATGGGGATACATATAGGGATCTTTCTTCTGCATATCTTAAATTGAAAGTACAAATTTTAAAAAAAGATGGAACTCAATGGAATAATGATAAAAACACTGAAGGAAAATTAATTCAACAACCAAGTGTAGTCAATAATCTTTTACATTCATTATTAAAACAATGTAACGTTCAGCTAAATGGAAAGAATATATCTCCATCCGATGGAAATTATCATTATAGAGCTTATATTGAATCATTATTAAATTATGGTACAGATGCCGCTACTACTCATTTGGAATGTGCAGGATGGAATCTCGATAAACCAAATATAGGAAAACATGATAATAATGGTTCAAAAGAACGTCAAAAATTATACCAAAATAGCAGTGTAGTAGAACTTATGGGAAAACTACATTTAGACATGTTTAATCAACCTACACTTCTCATAAACAATGTTGATATTCGAATTGTTTTAACACTTGAAAAACCAGACTTTTACTTTTTTGCAGATGATTCTGACGAATCTCAATTAAAAATTTTAGAAGCGACTTTATTTATGAGACATGTAACTATTAATCCTAGTGTACTATTAGCACATAATGCTGTATTGGAAAAAACTAATGCCAAATATAATTATAAACGTGTAGAGGTAAAAAGTTTTACCATTCCGCAGAATAGTTCATCGGTATTACTAGATAATGTTTTCATTGGTCAACTACCAAACACAATAATATTTTGTATGACAGAAAATGCAGGTTACTCTGGAAAAAGATCAAAAAACCCATACAATTTTAAACATTTTGATATTTCACAATTTGTTTTAAACGTAAATGGAGTTCAAATACCTAATTCAGCAATTGAAACCAGTTTTTCGGATGAAAATAATTGCTACACAAGAGCATACAGTACACTATTTTCAGGTACTGGAATTAACCATAATGATAAAGGTCATCAGATAACAAAGGCTATGTTTAGTAATGGATTTTTCATGTTAGCTTTTGATTTAACTCCAGATGCATCAGGAAATGAAGTGTGTCAAGGTTTATTAAATCAGGGTACAGTTAGAATTGAGGCAAGGCTATCAAAACCGCTTACATCTACACTAACTGGTATTGTTTATGGAGAATTTGATGCAAGCTTACAAATTGATAAAAACCGAAATATATTTACAAACCTATAAATACCACACATAAAAATGAATTTAAATAATTGACAAAATGTCGCTATCTTGTGCACTACTGGATGTAACGTTTTGTTGTGATGATAATAATACCTTATTTGCAAAAGATATTTGTATAGTTGGTATCAAAGAACCTTGCAAAAAGTTTGTGAAAGAGCTCAAGTATAAATTTCCAACTAGAGAATTTATAAATGATAATTTTGAAAATCATTCTTTTGGGACTGTGTATAACGATAAAATAAATAAAGAGCTCTGTCAAATACTAGAAAAATTTGATATTATTATAACAAATAAAAAATTTAAAAAAGAGTTTTTATCGAATTACATAAAAGAAGCAACCAAGGTATATGACTTGAGTCAATTTGATTAATGAACACACTGGAGATAAATAACGTGTTGAGATGTAACAAACAAACGAGTAAAATTTTTAAAGGAGTTTTTGCTTTAGATCAACTCCCCAAAACAATTAAAAAACAAACTTTTTTAATTGTAAACACAGATAAAGCAAAAGATCCAGGAACACATTGGTTGGTTATTTATATTCCTGAACGTGGTTGTATCGAATATTTTGATTCTTTTGGCAGAAAACCTGATAAATTAGAAATTTTAAGTTACTTAAAAAATCAATGTGTAGTTTTTAATGAAAAACAATTACAAAGCAATTATTCAGATGTCTGTGGACAGTATTGTTGTATTTATTCATGGTATAGATGTTGCGGTTATAGTATGAATACCTTTTTAAAAAAATTTAATAAAGGTAATCATGTAGAAAACGACAAATTAATTATAAATACCTTTCAAAAGCTTTTTGGAAAATACAAGTCGTTACAAGTTTGTGTTCCTAAAACGTATAAGTATTAAAACACTATAAATAAATGTTAGTAAAATTAAAGAAATGGAGGCATTAGGTCAGAGTTATAATTTATTGCTAAGTTATACATATTTCCTCAATAAAAGTCACACATTAAAAATTTCTGTTGGATTTGACTGTAAGACGTTTGAAGCTTCATGCATATTTCATCGTATTGGTAAAAGGGAGATTGTCTTAAAATATCACGAATGGATTAAATTTTATTATCAATTTAACGCAAAACTCGATATGCAGATGATAAAAGACATAAAAGAGAGCTTACATCATGGGTTAAGATCTGTGAATGGGCAAAGCATAAGTATTAACAGAGAAGAAGCAGAACTGTTTTACAATTTAACCGATTTTATTCAAGCAGTGATGACACAGTATAAATCTGCTGAGTTAAATGTAAAAGAATATGTTGCAGAATATCTGAAATTATGTGATGAACAAAAAGTATTAAGGTTACAGAAAGAAATTTATATACCAATGCAGCGTTTTAATGTACAATGTAATTATTCAAGATTATTTTTTGAAATCCCTGTAATGTTAAAACAAAAAATTTGTAACAATCTCCTTAAATAAATAAAATAAATCACAATGAATAATATAACAATTTTTTATTTTTATTTATATAGTTATTTAAATAGACTAAAAATTATTTCTAAAAATATCTGCAAAGTAGTCAGGATCTCCCTGCTGATTATTTATTCCCCAGATTTCGTTAAATGGAAGTCCTTCCTCATCTTCAGCAATTTCTTCTTCCACTTCTTCTTCCTCATTTTCCGATTCAACTATGTGAAAGGGAGGTATAAATTCCTCCGTTTCTGTTAATTCTTCATCGTCTATGGTGGACGTAATTTCATTCTCTTGTATTTGGCTTTCTGTATTTACATAGTCCGTTTCATGAAATTCTTCATCGTCTATGGTGGACGTAATTTCATTCTCTTGTATTTGGCTTTCTGTATTTACATAGTCCGTTTCATGAAACGGATATGTTGTAGAATCAGACTGCATTTTATTGAGTTGCTATTAATATTCAAAATGGAAATGAAACAAAATTGAAAATAAAAGCCCAGTTATATACTCATGTAGAAAAGTATAAAAGCAAATTAAACTCAATCAGATGATTAGTTTAAACCATGCTTTGGTCTATCATTTTATGTATAATAATTATTATATCATTACCTTTAACATTTTTATAACAAAATGTCAAGAGCTCAAATAGTGGCTGAAATTCATAGACAGGCAAGACGTAAATTTCTTAGAAGAAAATTCAAACAAAAGGGTTTAAATGACACATGGCAAATTGATTTAGTAGAAATGTTACCATATGCAAAGTTTAATGAAGGTTATAAATATATGTTGACAGTCATTGACACTTTTTCCAAATATGCCTATGCTGAACCTGTGAAAACAAAAAATGCTGAAAATGTTTTAAATGCCTTAAAATCGATTATTAGTAGAGCTAAAGTTATACCAAAAAACATTCACTCTGATCAGGGTAAGGAATTTTTTAATTCACAATTTCAAAATTATATGAAAGAAAAATCAATCAATCATTATCATACATTTAGTGAATTAAAAGCATCAATTGTTGAACGATTCAACCGCACATTAAAAAATTCGATGTGGAAAAAATTTAGTTTAAACGGGAATTATAATTGGTTACCTATTATGCAAACAATAATAAAAGAATATAATTCTACAAAACATAGTACAACAAAACTTCCTCCTGAAAAAATCACAAAGAAAAACGAAAAAAATATACTTAAAAATGTGTATACTGAACCTAAAATTATCCAGAAAAATAAATATAAGGTTGGAAATTTTGTAAGAATAAGTAAATATAAAGGTCATTTCGAAAAAGGTTATCAGCCAAATTGGTCATCTGAAATATTCAAAATTGCAAAGATCAATAATACTTATCCTGTTACATATCAGTTATCAGACTACACTGACATACCAATTTCTGGAGGCTTTTATCAAGCTGAGCTTACACCTGTAAAATACCCAGATACTTATCTTGTTGAGAAGATTATTAAAAAACAAGGAAATAAAGTATACGTAAAATGGCTTGGATTTGATAACAATCATAATACATGGATAAATAAAAAAGATATTGTTTAACTATTGAATATTTTATTATTTTTGTTTTAAATAAATATATATGTACAAACAAATACAAACTCATATTTTATTGTAACTTTTGTCTCTTATACCCATATGGTACAGAACTGTGATCTTCTAATATTCGGCGCTTTTCTGATCTTGGTTGATATCGCTTAGTTTCAGTTGTTGTAAACACCTCATGATTTTGGGTCCTTTTAATATTATCGGAAATTACGAATATATCTGTTGTGTCTTGAAAATTTAACACAGCATCTTTAATACTCTCAAAATTTACTTGTTTTGCAGTATTATAGTTTAGTGAAATACCTTTAACTTTACATACTACTTTTTCAGTATTATCTTTTGTACAATATACTTTATATGCATAATTTTTCGGCCCACCACTAACAAATTCTGTAATATAACTACCAGCGCCATAACATTCTAATTCATCAGTCATATCACCAATGTATTCTCCTAATGCTGGATCTTTTTCTCCTGCTTTGCTTATGTATATGACAGAATCCGTGTCATAATACAATACTCTATCATTAAGCTCTTCTAAATAACTATATAGCTTAAGTCGTGCTTGTGTTGTCGTGTATGCTGCTATGCACACATTTATGGTAGGTAAAGAATTTGCTGCTTCATCTTTATATTGCCAGCTAACTATTATGTTTTCTTCGTTTATTGGTAATATTGAACACACTTCTACAGAAGGATTTGTTAACAGCTCATACAATTGGAAAGGTTGATTTACAATCATTGTTTGTTGTTGGTTTTCTCGCTGCCCAAATTTACCCCAAAAGGAGTTCAAAATTAATTTAGCAAATGATCTTAATCCAGGGTTATTAAGAATTTTTTCATAATCTAACTTAATTTCCTCTAGGTTTAAAAAGTTTTCTATATAATTTTCTTTTTCTTTTTCAGTTTGGCAGATATTAGGCCAACCAGAAGCTTCTTGTTTAATTTTTATAAATTTATTCATCATTGATGTAAATAGACCGTCAATTGAATTAATTTTATCATATTTTACTGTTTTGTATTCCCAAACTTCGTAAGTGTTTATAAGTTCGTAACCCTTTTCAATAGCTTTTACGACTTCATCAATGACCCAAGTTCCTATTAATGATCTTTCTGTGTCAGTATGATAACAATATTCTCCTTGGTATTTTTCTTCACTACAACTTCTACAAAGTGAAAACATTAATTTATTATTTTGCTTTAGTGGAAGAACAGGGTGTAAAAGAAGTGGTGGGGGTAACATTTTACACTTAATTATTCCATCAATGGATGATATATTTAATTTAGAAGTATTTGCTCCTATGTAAACTGTTGGATGCTTAATAGGAAATTTTCCTCGTTTGCAGACATATGGATATAGAGAGCATATATCTATATATTTAATTTTTTCTCCTGGTTTACATTTGTAGTATGTGTAAACATTTCCAGTCCTACCTCCGTAAAATGCATCTCTAGGATTTAATGGAGCTGTGTTCAATAGTTGATGATTTTTCAAGTATTTCATGTTTATGTTTTTGTTCAGTTCCTCGCGGAATTCACATTCCCACATCCCAACAACATTGTATCCAAGAAATTTTAAGTGTTCAGATTTTGATAGTGTTTTTTCATACCTCCGATTTAATGTGTCACTAGAATCTTTATGCAAAGGTGTATCCCTTTTAGTAGTCAGACATTTAGGATGTCCGTGGTAATAGCACCCATAAAATTCATATACCTCTTTAGTATCCTCGCAATACCCGTCAACTTTAACACCAGCAATTATTTTTTCTCTTCCATTAATTCCGCATTGTAGTTTAATTTTACGAGAATCTTCTTCCCAAATAAGCCATTGCATAGCTATTTTTGATTGATTATCAATTAATCTATAACCTTTTTTCGGAATGATGCCTATTGTGTTTGGAATAAGAAAATTTCTTCTATATGCTAAGTTACATGCTGAAGCTATTGTTGTAGCTTCTAAAAATGGTTCAACATTGCACTCTTGTAAGAACATTTTTCTAAAAGTCAGACAGGCTTCTGTCAAAATTTTTACATCGTTAATGCAATATTCTATCAATTCTTTCTGCATGTTGAAATTAGAGTTTTTGTTTTTTTCATACCACTGTAAAAATTCACTCCTTTCATCCTCCTTTTTTGTGTCAGGTGCATAATATTTCATTGAAGGTAAAGTTCCAATATAGTTTTGATTTTCCACTTTATTAAATAGATGAGGAAAGTATCCTTTTTTTAATTTGGTGGGTAAATTAAAAGCTTTCGGTAACTTACTAAGTGCCATTGGAAAATAATTAAGCGAGTCTATGAATTTTATATTATCCAGTAACATAAGAATGATTTTTGTTCCTCTCATAATTAATTTTGGTTGAAGAACAGTTTTAGTAAGAATATAATTTAAAACAAACTGATGATCAAACGCTTGTCCATTATGAGCAATCACAATAACCTTTTTATATTGGGTTCTTAATTTTATTATATGATCCATGAATTTTGATATTATATTTTCTTTTTCAAAGCATCTTTCTCTTAATCCACATTTTCTACAATAATATAATGTTACTTCATCTATACAATTATCACATCTTTGTTGTAAAATACATAAATTAGGGGTATGTTGTTTTGTTTTTGACAATGTATTATCCTCTTGTCTAGTTTCTAAATCATAAAATATGTAAATAAAATCCTTTTTATAATTTTCTGAAAGGTTTTTGACTTTTTGAATAAAGCATTGATGATCTTGCATGACATGTTCGTTACAAATGCTACAATAAAATTCCCCACATTTATGACTTCTTTTTGATTTATGAACTTTGAAACAGCTTTTGCATTTTTGTATTTCCTCACACATACTTAATTTTGTTGATGTTGACGCCTTGTGATTGTCTAAACAGGTTTGACCTCGAAATGTGCGATTGCATTCTTTGCATAAAATATTTTTTATATTTTTAGGGCACTGAGGTGTTTTTTGGCAGCAAGGACAGTTCTTTGAACATCTATGTTCATTTTTGACATAATACGGAATATGACAATCTTCACAATAATAGCTACAACAAAAGAAAGCTGTAAGAGAAGTAATAACATTGTAATGATGATCGTGATAAAGTAAGTTGATGCTTTTCCCGTCATTATTTCCTTTAAAAATTACTTCTCTTCTCCTTGCTTCTCCATATTTGTACACAACAATTTTATGTTTATTTAAAAAACTTTGAAATTGCTGCAACTCTCGTATTCCACAACCTTCAGATGGAATTGAAACTCCAGAATTATTTACTAAGTATAATGCCGTTAAAGTTTGAAGCTTTTCCGTATCATTTAATATTTTTCTATATTCGGCAAAGTTTTCAACTCTAGCTATAGCAACAACTAGTGCTCGCGGAAGACATAGGTTGTCTTTATTTTTTATGCGGATGATTGATGATTTTCGTAGGCATTCATCAGTATAGTTTATATATTTCGATGTGGATCTACCTAATCCAGCTGGTAATTTAACCTGTGTAGCTATAATGCAGAAGGTATCTGTACTTAATCCTATAAATGGAAAATGAAAATATTATTAATAATAATAAAAAAGGAAAAACATGTTTATAATTTACCTTCGGAATTGCTTTGAAATACTTTAGATATAATATCCCAAACATCCAGAAATTTTAGTTCACTGGCTGTTTTGAAATTTATGAATGCAGGGCCACGTTCCTCAAAACTTTCTCCGCAGAAAGTTAATCCTATTTTGTCTGTAGAATTTATATCACTAGTTATATGTTTTATAATGTGATATACTGCATCTTTGATCCAGCTGGTGGGTTCAACATTATCTGGTACCGGTCTTATAGTAAATTTAATTTTACGTCCACGTAAGTTAAATCTCTTAACGATTTCTGCACGGTCGCTTTCAATTCTATAGTGCGTTACATTTTCTGATGAGTTCAAAAATTTTCGTAGAATAACTTTTTTAGACATTGTTTCTGCTTTAAAATGAATCAGACACTGTTACATTAAAATAATAATTTTCTTTATATAAACTTTCACTTAAAATAAAAAATTAATCGGAAAATACTCTACAACAATGTAATCAGAATTTAATCAATTATTATTTCCTTTTTATTTCTATAATCTTGTCTTAAATTAATGATAAAAATTTGTAAAAGCATAGCTGTATGCAAAAGATATTTCAACAAAGTATGTCACGACTCACGTTATTCTTAAAATAGAAATAGAGAATTAATCGAAAGAAATAAAAAAATTCTACAACAATGTAATCGCAATGCACTTTAGTCAATTATATATTTCCTCTAAGTAAAATTAAATTTTAAATTGAGCATAATAAAAAATTATAGTCTATGACAGGAATTATGACAGGAATTTAAATTAGTATTTTGCAATACTGCGTTTGATTGTCTATGTCATTTCAATAAATTATAGTAGTAAAAACGTGAAATCCTGTTTCTTAACTTCTATTCTTCTGTACGCTGTAAATTAGTATAAATATATTGAAATTTTGTACAACAGTTACACTTAAATTAAAAATTTTAATCATACAACATGGCTCAGGAATTCCTAAACCTATATATGAGCAACAGCGATGATGTCGCTGCATCTGTGCGTCTCCCCGCTAAAAGGAGAAAGACGAAAAATAGCGAAGTTGAAGAAACCCAAGATGAGCAACAAGATCAACAACGGCAACGTCTCCAACAGCAACAGCAACAACAACAACAACATCAACTACTACTACTACAACAACAGCAACATCCAAAACAGCATCAACAACAACAACAACAACAACAGCCAAGTAAACGAAATTTTTTATTGGCCTTTAATGAAAAGGCTGAAACAAATACATGCTATAAAAAAACCTTTTTAAAAATTGAAGGAATGGAACCAAATAGACTATATATATTAAAAAAATTAAAACAAATAAATACAAGATACGGTGAAAAATGGGTTTTCGAAACTCAAAATTTTATCATTTTTATTCCTCGTAAATATGAGGAAATTTGTAATAAAGAATTAGAGGAGGGTATTAATACCTCCATAATTTATTTATATAAAAATGAAAAGGGGGATTTACTCCTCGAAGATTCAAATTTAACTTTTCCGCTTGCTGATAATCAGTAAACGGAAAAAGTAAATAAATAAAATTTTTAATTCTAGTTAAAAATTAAATAAAAATTGATAAAACAAAACAATACTGTTTTTATTTTTAAGTTTCAGATACCCAGGAAAAATAAATAAATTTTTCTTTAAAGTTACAATCTACAGGTGAAACAACATAAAATAGATATGAAAGATACATTTTATTAACTTATATCTTCTGTTTCTTTTTAATTTAAAAGCACTTCTTTGATTTCAGGTTTATACTTTTCATATTAAAGGTGCAATGCACCTGCAAAATCTTACATAAGAGATGTACAAATAATCTAAACAAATTTTTATTTTATTTGTTGATTATGAATAGGTACCAAAAGCAATTAACCATAGTTTTGATTTTTTTTTTTTTTTTTTTTTTTCATTCCTTACAGAAAACAATGACTTTTTTCTTCTACTTATTACATACATATAATATATACATGTTGGACAGAAAACATGTTTTACATTTTAATGAACTTGCTATTTGTGATTGTGACTTAAAATTTTTTTTCTTTTCTTTTGACTTTATATTCTCTTTGCATGCTAATTTGCATACGCACATTGTATTGAAATATTTTTACTTACTACTTTTACATGATTCCCTATTACAATATAAACAACAAGAGTTGTTTAACTTACTTCTAAACCTGTCTGACCTAATTACCGGCACGATCGACATCAAGGTCACCTACTTTTAACATAACTTGACCTACTTCCGGGGTAATTAATCAAAATGTAGGTCAATACGCCAAACTATTGCTATCTCTTTCTGGCTCAGAATTCCCATGACAGAGTGCCAGGTTAACTACTAGTATTGTTTATGAATTTCACCAGGATAGGAATTAGATATCAGGTGAACCTGTAAATAAATTTATGTGAGATAACATTATATCCTGTTTTTCCGTTTAAATTTAAAGAATTAATCGGTGCACTTACTTTGTACATGTTAATGAAAATAACATGAAAATTGGAATAACTAATTTAGTGAAATATTTCACTCATAAAATCTTGAAAATTTTAAGTCAAGTAAGCTTGTTTAAAGTTCTTACATGTTTATGCTTAAATTATTTATGGATGAACATTATAATATCGTAAGAAAACAAGGATTTTACTGATATTGCAGGTGTCTACATAATGTCTACTTTCACAATTATAATAATATCTAAGTAATTAAGTTTTATATAAGCACGAGCCAAGCATATTTATATTTTATAATGTCATACGGTTTAGAAAGTTAATTATTTTTTTTTTTTGTATTTAATCAGATTGTCAATAAAAAGGTAAATCGTCATAAAATATTGAAAATTTTAATTCAAGTAAGCTTGTTTAAACGTTCTTACATGTTTATGCTTACATTATTTATGGATGAACATTATAATATCGTAAGAAAACAAGGATTTTACTGATATTGCAGGTCAAAATGTCCACATTCACAATTATACATAATAATATCTAAGTAATTAAGTTTTATATGAGCACGAGCCTAGCATATGTATATTTTATAATCAAATTGAAGTCAAAACAAAAAAATTATTAATAAAAATTATAGTTAAAAATTATTAAAAATTCTTTATTTGTGAAATCATTTAAATATCGCGAAAACTTTTGGGTAAATAATTTAAACATAAATTAAATCATTATTATAATTATTTATTTAAATTTTGTTTTTTATTTTATTTTCAGAATACTGAATACACGGGAACATTCAAGTAAACTATTAAATGCATAATTAGTTATAATTGATAAATAATACAATAGCTTTTCATTTTAAAATTTTTTTCGAGTGAACACATGAATAACAAATAAACGAAAACTGCAAAAAGAAATTTAGTGTAACTATTTAGGTAATTGGTACCTAACCTACATATATATGTATTAATGTATGTATGTACATGGTTAAGGAAAAAATTATAATATAGAAATTCTTTATACAAAAACATAAATTTATTTTTTTTTTTTAATAATTTTATTTACATTATCGTTTTTTAAACACAAATTTAAACAATATTTTCTACATATGTATAAACTTTTTTAACTTTTATTTTCTACAATATTTAGAAACTTTTAAATACATATTGTGTATATTTGGATTTTCATATTTTTACAATTATAAACTATTTTATTTTATTTTTTTTTTGAACAAATAACAATTTAATAAACAACACATAAATAATTCAATATTAATAAATTAAATCTTAATACTTAGATTCAAAATTAATTAAAATAATAATATAAATTAATAATTAACTATTTAACTTCTAATAAACTATTAATTTTTAATTAAATATTTAACTAAACTTATTGTTTTTGTTTGCTTGTAAATAAGATTTAAACGTCAAAATAAAAAAGAATTACCATACATATAAAAAATTACTCCATGTTCAAACAGACATTAAATAGAAAGTAGTGTTAACACTTGCGTGACCAAAAGTTTGAAGTGTGTCATAATGTTGCACGTTTGACGTTTAACAGAAAAGTAAACCAACTGATAACAGCTGTAAAAGATTTCCATCGCTCGCTTGAGTTTATTAATAATAAATTTGAATTTTTTAATAAGAAAGTTGATGAACTGAAAACAAAGAAATAAAAATTAAATTAAATGAAGCCGAAAATAATAATAATTCATTGAACCAAAGGCTGCACTATATTGAGCAACTACTTGATGAAAAGAAAATTGAAAATAATATAATTGTTGCAGGCTTACCTCCAAAATTAAGCAAACCAAAAGAAACAATACTTAATATTTGTAAACATATTGCGGCTGAAACAAATGAGGATGACATAACTTCGGTTTGGGAACTTCCTTCAAAATAAACAACAATAATAATTTAAATAACACAACATCTATACCTATTGGAATGCAAATTCAGTATTGTTAAGGCTGAACTAATGAACCGCAAAAAAATCACCGGAAATGTATACACTTTGCATATTAATTTAACAGAGGAAGGCACACGCAACATATTTTTTCGAGATCATCTTTACACAGTGGCAATCAAACCTCTACTATGAAGCCAGGCAAATTAAAAAGAACAACAATTGTAAATTCCTATGGATTAAAAACAACATAATTTTTATTAGGAAAACTGAATCATCAAAGGTTTTTAAAATTAGAAATACTAATGATATATCATACATTAAAAAAAAAATAATATTAATTAAAAATTCATTAACTTTATTTGAACAATTCATATTTATCATTTTTATTATATTCTTCATATTTATCATACTAAACATATTATATATATTAAATTTATTAAATTTTTTAAACACTAACAATTTCACAAATAAAATACATAACCCTACTAACCCAGATTTAACTTTTTATAAATTATTATTATTTTTTATTATTGTTAATAAATTTAAATACACATTTAGCAAACTGACAAACTCACATATTATAAAAACTAACAACACCGTGAAATATTCAACATAATTTTAATATTGGATTTTATGTACCCAAAAAAAATTAAGTGCAATGATTACGCTAAATACGAGGTAATAACTGATAAAAAAATAGAAGACACGAAACATATGTATTACGAAAAACATATTTTTTTTAAGAAAAAGCGAGAAAACTTAAAGTTGAAGACGATAAAAATTAGATGTGAAGTAAATAATTTGATTGTGAAACATTTTCTTCTTGTCATTTAAGAAACCTAAGGCTGATACCTGTTATAAATGTGACACATTACAAATAAATATTAATATTGCTATTGGGGAGGAAAAGGAATTCTTAATATTAGAACATCAAAAACATATTGAAAGCGCTTATTTAAGCAAAGCTAAGGAGATGGAAAAATCTTCAGATATTACAATTCAAACATGAGATGTAGATCCCGCGGGGAAGAAGATTAATTTAATAATTTATGTGCAATAACTTTTAAAAGTAACTATATTTTATTTAAATTATATTTAATTTATAAAATTTATTTATAAAAGCCGGAAGAGCTAATTCTGTTAATTTTTATTTTGTTTTTCTTGTAGTAATGTAAAGTTTATAATTTTTATAAAAACTAAACGATAAAATACTAAATAACAAATTTTCTTTTGGAAGACGTTCTTGACAAATTAGGAAGAGCCAAATACTTTTCAACTTTAGACATGACTAGTTCTTTTCATCAAATTAAACTAAATAAGGACTCCAAGATGGTCATTTTCAATTCAAAAGGAACTTAAATTATATTATAAAAATTTTTAAGTGATGTATCGCGAAATACTAATGAAGTTATCACAAAAAAAGGTAAATTTTTATATTATAAAACAAAAATTTAAATAAAATATTCTAACAATAGCAATGTCTGCAAAGAAAAAGCTCCAATATGAAATTCGAATTTAATAACGTATAAAAAAAAAGAAAACAAGGATTTTACTGATATGTCCTCATTCACAATTATAATAATATTATAGTTATTAAATTTTATATGAGCACGAGCCAACCATTATGTATATTTTATAATGTCATACGGGCTCAGAAAGTTAATTATTTTTTTTTTGTATTTGATCAGATTGTCCATAAGAATGTAAATCGTCATAAAATCTTGAAAGTTTTAATTCAAGTAAGCTTGTTTAATCGTTCTTACATGTTTATGCTAAAATTATTTATAGATGAACATTATAATTTCTTAAAGTTTTTCTATTTGTGTATTATTAATTTTTTTATGTTTATTGGAAAATAAAAACAATTTAAAAATAACCGTCAATCGAAAATATGGAAGTCTTTGTAAATTTTTAATTATTATGTTGTTATTTTTTTAAATTAATAATAGATTTGGTCGACTTTGAAAATAGTCTCAGTGAGTACTTAACCAGTAGTGCAACTACACCTTTAGGAAGCCCGTTGAACTATATCGATTAAGTAATATTTCTAATTATACTAGTAAAAATAATCCAAATTGTACCAGTAAGCAAAAGAAATGAAATCATGATCCATTAAATGCCTGCAAAACTGTTGAAAATATTAATATTAATAAAAGAAGAGAAAAGAAAATATTAATAAATTTTTGAATCTAGGAAATATTATGTTACGATGGAAAAATTATTCTCAATTGCTCTTCAAGAATGCGAAAAACAATTAACAAACAATAAACTTTTTTATATTCTCTTACATCATAGACTAATAAGTATTATATAAAAGTATGTCGCAAAATGCATGAAATTTACCTAGAATAGATAAAACGAAATAATAATAACGAAATCCATGTAACCTTACGACAGTACCGTGAAATATTCAACATAATTTTAATATTGGATTTTATGTACCCAAAAAAAAATTAAGTGCAATGATTACGCTAAATACGAGGTAATAACTGATAAAAAAATAGAAGAAACGAAACATATGTATTACGAAAAACATATTTTTTTTTAAGAAAAAGCGAGAAAACTTAAAGTTGAAGACGAAAAAAATTAGATGTGAAGTAAATAATTTGATTGTGAAACATTTTCTTCTTGTCATTTAAGAAACCTAAGGCTGATACCTGTTATAAATGTGACACATTACAAATAAATATTAATATTGCTATTGGGGAGGAAAAGGAATTCTTAATATTAGAACATCAAAAACATATTGAAAGCGCTTATTTAAGCAAAGCTAAGGAGATGGAAAAATCTTCAGATATTACAATTCAAACATGAGATGTAGATCCCGCGGGGAAGAAGATTAATTTAATAATTTATGTGCAATAACTTTTAAAAGTAACTATATTTTATTTAAATTATATTTAATTTATAAAATTTATTTATTAAAGCCGGAAGAGCTAATTCTGTTAATTTTTATTTTGTTTTTCTTGTAGTAATGTAAAGTTTATAATTTTTATAAAAACTTAACGATAAAATACTAAATGACAAATTTCCTTTTGGAAGACGTTCTTGACAAATTAGGAAGAGCCAAATACTTTTCAACTTTGGACATGACTAGTTCTTTTCATCAAATTAAACTAAATAAGGACTCCAAGATGGTCATTTTCAATTCAAAAGGTTACCCTTTGATCTAAAATTTCATCAAACAGCTTTCAAAGAACGCTGACTATAGCATTGCCCGTTTAAATTCAAATGCTTTTCTTTATGTCGATGACATAATTGTTTTGGTTGTAGTATAAAAAATCATTATGAAAATTTAATAAAAACTTTTGAAAGATTAAATAAATACAACCTAAAACTAAATCCAAATAAATGTTGTTTTTTAAAACCCGAAGATTTGTACTTGGGACATTTGATAACAAGCGAAGGAATAAAAACCGATCCCGCAAAATATAAAGCAATAAAAGACTACCCGGTATCCAAAAATGCTGACGAAGTTAGACGATTTGTAGCTTTCTGTAATTATTACAGAAGATTTATTGCAAATTTTGCAGAAATAGATAATGTCTAAACTCATTATTAAAGAAAAATCAACCATTTATATGGTCAAATATATTAATTTTTAACTTTAAAAAATAAATTAATGAGTCCACCTATGAATAAAACTTTTGTACTTACAACTGATGCTATCCTATCTCTTATGCAAGTAAATCTTTAAATAAACATGAAATTAACAAACCAATTATAGAAAAAGAGCTATTAGCGATTCATTGGGGAATAAATTTTTTTAGACCTTATTTTTACGGTAAAAATATATTGTGATCACAGATCACAGACCTTTAGTTTCGCTCTTTTCACACAAAAATCCATCTTCAAAATTAACAAGAATAAGACTAGATTTATCTGATTATGATTTCGAAATAATTTACAAGCAGGGAACAATAAATACTAACGCTGATGCTTTGTCAAGAATAAAAATTGACTCGGACATACTTAAGAGTATGATTCCGAAAAATAATGATGAATCCGTGAAAAAGATGTTAGTGATGACTAGGGGGATGTCTGCTATAAAAAATAGAGGCATTGATAATAATAAAAATGATAAAAATAAAAGGGATGACAGTTTTCAACCGAAGCCTGCGCAAAATCATATCTGGGACTGTACATCCCCATATCTGACGTCAAAAATTTAATAAAATTAAAATTTATAGTTGATTCAAATTGTAAGGTACCTAAAATAAATAAATTTAAAAATGAAGTATTAGTAAGATGTAGTGATAATCATGCGAAATCCGTTTCGACAGTTGAGAAGCTGTTATCTGAAATATACAAATTAAAAATAAGCAAGCTTGCATTAAGTGATACTGATGATATATTCCAGTATATTCCGAAAATGGAATTTAAAAATTTATATAATAATCTGCAGAAAAATATATTGAATAATAAAAATAATATGAATCACTTTTCCATTAACATACTTATATATATACCTACAATTTGCAAAGGTCTTATGGTTTCATTATTATCTTCAATCAGATCATCAAGCACGTCGTCATCGAGTAAAGTTGGATCTAGATCGTCTTCGCTAGAAGAGGAAAAAGATTCAACTTTTTTGAACTGAAGTGACTTTCGTGGTTGTTTTACTTTAGGAACATTTTTTTTTACTTCCTTTCGCTTGACTCCTTTATTTAATTTTTTTGTTTGTGCTTCTTCCAAAATTGTTTTCATTGGGAAAGCTGTTACGATTATTGAATGTTGTTTCCTGTTGCTTTCTTTTTTTTTTTTTTTCTTCATCTTTGGTAAAGGAGAAAGCTCTGTAACACAAACATTATTATAATTTTGTAAATCAGAAGATCCAGCGGGAGAACTATTTCGACCAGCTGACAGATTATCTTCCATTAATGCGAGAGAAGAGACCGCCGGTAAAATACTGTAAAAAAAATAAAAAAACTTAATTAACATAAGAATTAAAGTTAAATAATATACCTAAGCTTACCAACTTGCCACAGTAGTTTCATCTTGGCTAACTTTGTTACTAAATTCTTCAGTGTTCGATTTATCCATCAAAATATTATTTTCATTATCTGAGTTATACGAAAAGCAAAATTCATCGAATTTTTCAGGATTTAAAGGGCAAATTCCAGCCGCTTCAAATCCGGAAATTGCCTTTTGCATCGTAGCTACCTTTAAATAGGCCTTGTTAAAAATTTCAGCAATGTCGGACGTCACAATTGTCTCATAATGATTTATTTTCATATAACGGTCACACTCGTCATAATAAGCGTTTTTAAGCGGACCAAAAACGGTTAAATCTAGAGGCTGAAGCCTATGCGACGTATGTGGTGGCAATGTTACCATAATAATATGATTTTCTTTACAAAAATTGTACGCTCGCAACGATATATGACTAGTGTGATTGTCTAAAATGAGTAAAACGGGACTCTGTTTTGTTGGATTAGCATTTCGCTGAAAGTGCTCCAACCATTCAAAGAATAATTGCTCATTTATCCACCCATTATCTGAACATTTATAAATTGAATCTGCTGGACCATTTTTGCCCAAAGTGTGATTCATACGTTTTCTTGGATATATGAACATAGGTGGAATACCTAAATATAAAAAAGTGTTTATAATAAAAGAACGAATTAGTGAGAAAATTAGGTTTTGTAATATATGTGTTTTGTAGATAGCTGAAATAGAAATTGTGTTGATTAAAAATAATGAAAAGGATTAAATCCGGCTTAGTAGTGGGGTTATGTTATTTACTTAGTAGTTTGTTAGTATTTAGAAGAATTAATAAAATTAGTATGAAGTGACCAATTAAGGTTAATAAAATTAATTGTAATATAAAAAGATGTTTGCGGTATAAGTACTTGTTGTTGTTAGTTTTTATAATATGTGAGTTTGTCAGTTTGCTAAATGTGTACTTAAATTTATTAACAATAATAAAAAATAATAATAATTTATAAAACGTTAAATCTGGGTTAGTAGGGTTATGTATTTTATTTGTGAAATTGTTAGTGTTTAAAAAATTTAATAAATTTAATATATATAATATGATAAATATGAAGAATATAATAAAAATGATAAATATGAATTGTTCAAATAAAGTTAATGAATTTTTAATTAATATTATTATTGTTTTTAATGTATGATATATTATTAGTATTTCTAATTTTAAAAACCTTTGATGATTCAGTTTTCCTAATAAAAATTATGTTGTTTTTAATCCATAGGAATTTGCAATTGTTGTTCTTTTTAATTTGCCTGGCTTCATAGTAGAGGTTCGATTGCCACTGTGTAAGATGATCTCGAAAAAATATGTTGCGTGTGCCTTCCTCTCTTAAATTAATATGCAAAGTGTATACATTTCCGGTGATTTTTTTGTGGTTCATTAGTTCAGCCTTAACAATACTGGATTTGCATTCCAATAGGTATAGATGTTGTGTTATTTAAATTATTATTGTTGTTTATTTTAGAAGGAAGTTCCCAAACCGAAGTTATGTCACCCTCATTTGTTTCAGCCGCAATATGTTTACAAATATTAAGTATTGTTTCTTTTGGTTTGCTTAATTTTGGAGGTAAGCCTGAAACAATTATATTATTTTCAATTTCCTTTTGCTGCTTTTCATCAAGTAGTTGCTCAATATAGTGCAGCCTTTGGTTCAATGAATTATTATTATTTTCGGCTTCATTTAATTTAATTTTTATTTCTTTGTTTTCAGTTCATCAACTTTCGTATTAAAAAATTCAAATTTATTATTAATAAACTCAAGCGAGCGATGGAAATCTTTTACAGCTGTTATCAGTTGGTTTACTTTTCTGTTAAACGTCAAACGTCCAACATTATTACACATTTCAAACTTTTGGTCACTCAAGTGTTAACTCTACTTTCTATGTAATGTCCGTTTGAACATGGAATTAAATGTTATTTACAAGCAAACAAAAACAATAAGTTTAGTTAAAAAATTAATTAAAAATTAATAGTTTATTAGAAGTTAAATAGTTAATTATTAATTTATATTATTATTTTAATTAATTTTGAATCTAAGTATTAAGATTTAATTTATTAATATTGAATTATTTGTGTGTTGTTTATTAAATTGTTATTTGTTCAAAAAAAAAAATAAAATAAAATAGTTTATAATTGTAAAAATATGAAAATCCAAATATACACAATATGTATTTAAAAGTCTCTAAATATAAATAATTTTAAAAAGTTTATACATATCAGTAAAATCCTTGTTTTCTTTTTTTTTATCCGTTATTAAATCCGAATTTCATATTGGAGCTTTTTCTTAGCAGGCATTGCTATTGTTAGAATATTTTATTTAAATTTAAATTTTTGTTTTATAATATAAAAATTTACCTTTTTTTGTGATAACTTCATTAGTATTTCGCGATACATCACTTAAAAATTTTTATACTATAATTTAAGTTAACACAACCTTATTTAAAAAATTTTGCGTCACTTGTTCAACGAAAAATATTATACCTGTTATAAATGTGACACATTACAAATAAAAATTAATATTGCTATTGGGGAGGAAAAGGAATTATTAATATTAGAACATCAAAAACATATTGAAAGCGCTTTTTAGCAAAGCTAAGGAGATGGAAAAATCTTCTTTAGATATTACAATTCACACATGAGATGTAGATCCCGCGGAGATATAGATCCCGCGTTAATAGACAAAAAAAAGGACAACACCACAAATAAAATAGATCATCCCAGGGACTGGTACCAGTTGGTAAGGTCTGTTGGAGTAAGAACAAAATTTATAGCCAAGAAATGACACAAGATATTTTTTACGAGTTTGCCTACATTTCAAAAAAAAAAATAACATTGAGAAAAAAATGTAATGGTAAGATATTCAATTGGCAAGAAGATAGGTGGATAAGGCACATAAAAGAATTAGGTGTCATATCTTATACAAATTTATTGAATGACCCGTTTGAAATATAAAATTTTAAAATTTAAACTTTAACCATGAATTAGTAAAATCCTACACACAAGATATTCCAATAAGCTCCCAAAAAAAAAAAGATTTGTTGGATATGTTGCCGTTAATTGATAAATGTTATCATAGCTTTAATCAAAATTTAAAAACGGAAGATTCAGTACATTGTCATGCAGATTTGAAGAAAGAAGATTAATTTTATAATTTATGTGCAATAACTTTTAAGAGTAACTATATTTTATTTAAATTATATTTAATTTATAAAATTTATTTATTAAAGCCGGAAGAGCTAATTCTGTTAATTTTTAATTTTTATATATATTTTTTACTCTTTTTATGAATGTGGTAAATAAAGATGAAATTTTGAAAATATAAGTCTTTAAGATTTTATATTTTTTGTTATAATATTATTAATATAAGAAATAAAAAAAAATATTGTTAAAATTTATAAAATATCTTAAGTTGACTTAAAATAAGTTAAAAACTTCTTCTTCTACGATTTTTAAAAGCAGCTTATGTTACTTAAGATACCTAAAAGGAAAAATTACAACTAAGAATAATAACTTATGTTGAAAAAGTTAAAATATTTCTTTATCTAAGCCTCTATGAATCTTGAAATTAAGCTGAAAACATTTTAAATTGCCTAATGTGTCATTGACATGAAAATCATGGTTAAAAGCCCATTGAATTTTTACAGACAAAATTTAAAAGTTTCAAATGTCTATAACTCAAAACTATGTTGTATTTTGGTATTTTGGTGCCACAGATATACATGTTTGGAACATTTAGAAAAAAAGATAACGGATTTATATATAAAAAACGAGGAAGAGTGTAGTAGAGTAGACTGTGTCAACTCTGGGATACCCGTATGACCGTAACATATACATTATATCATCCGGTTAATTACTTTTGGCTTTATTAAGTGTAGTGGAATACTCATATAAAATAAAGAGTTGTATGGCAGCTACTCGAACCCTCTATCGTAGACCAACCAAATTTTGCAGAAACTTTGGCCATTACACTAAATAATTTTTGGAAAAAATTCAGACACCCAGCTTCATTAGGTGGAGAGTAATGCTCATATAAAATAAGGAGTTGTATGGCAGCTACTCGAACCATCTGCAGCAGACCAACCAAATTTTGCAGAAACTTTGGCCATTACACTAAACAATTGTTGGCAAAAATTCAGACACCCAGCTTCATTAGGTGGAGAGTAATACTCATATAAAATAAGAAGTTGTATGGCAGCTACTCGAACCCACTCTATTAGACCAACCAAATTTTGCAGAAACTTTGGCCATAAAACTAAACTACTTTTGGCAACATTTCAGACACGCAGCTGTAATAGGTACAGAGTAATGCTCATATAAAAAAAGAAGTTGTATGGCAGCTACCCGAACCCATGGACCAAAATGGCTGGATTTAAATAGCGATGGCGGCTATTGCAAAAAAACGAATTTGCGAAAATTTCAAGATCTTAGCTCCTTTAGTTTTTGAGTTATCGTGCGGACGGACAGACGGACGGACAGACAGACAGACAGACAGACGGACGGACGGACGGACATACATAGCTAAATCGATTTATTTTTAGATTCTGATCCGATCCATACACTTGAGTCTATATCTACCCCCCCTCCTTCTCTGCGTCACAAACGTAATGGCAAATTTATTATACCCTTTCACTATATAGTCATACGGGTATAAAAATGTGATATTTATGATATATTAAGTGATATTTTTCCGTTGAACACGTGACACAAAATTTTTTAAATAAGGTTTTGTTAACTTAAATTATATTATAAAAATTTTTAAGTGATGTATCGCGAAATACTAATGAAGTTATCACAAAAAAAGGTAAATTTTTATATTATAAAACAAAAATTTAAATTTAAATAAAATATTCTAACAATAGCAAAGTCTGCAAAGAAAAAGCTCCAATATGAAATTCGGATTTAATAACGGATAAAAAAAAAGAAAACAAGGATTTTACTGATATTGCAGGTCAAAGTGTCCACATTCACAATTATAATAATATTATAGTAATTAAGTTTTATATGAGCACGAGCCAAGCATATGTATATTTTATAATGTCATACGGCTCAGAAAGTTAATTATTTTTTTTTGGTATTTAATCAGATTGTCCATCAAAAGGTAAATCGTCATAAAATCTTGAAAATTTTAATTCAAGTAAGCTTGTTTAATCGTTCTTACATGTTTATGCTTAAATTATTTATGGATGAACATTATAATATCGTAAGAAAACAAGGATTTTACTGATATTGCAGGTGAAAATGTCCACATTCACAATTATAATAATATCTAAGTAATTAAGTTTTATATGAGCACGAGCCAAGAATATGTATATTTTATAATGTCATACGGCTCAGAAAGTTAATTATTTTTTTTTTTTTATTTAATCAGATTGTCAATAAGAAGGTAAATCGTCATAAAATCTTGAAAATTTTAATTCAAGTAAGCTTGTTTAATCGTTCTTACATGTTTATGCTTAAATTAATTATGGATAAACATTATAATATCGTAAGAAAACAAGGATTTTACTGATATTGCAGGTCAAAATGTCCACATTCACAATTATAATAATATCTAAGTAATTAAATTTTATATGAGCACGAGCCTAGCATATGTATATTTTATAATCAAATTGAAGTCAAAACAAAAAAATTATTAATAAAAATTATAGTTAAACATTATTAAAAATTCTTTATTTGTAAAATCATTTAAATATCGCGAAAACTTTTGTGTAAATAATTTAAACATAAATTAAATCATTATTATAATTATTTATTTAAATTTTGTTTTTTATTTTATTTTCACGTAAGAATACTGAATACACGGGAACATTCAAGTAAACTATTAAATGCATAATTAGTTATAATTGATAAATAATACAATAGCTTTTCATTTTAAAATTTTCTTCGAGTGAACACATGAATAACAAATAAACGAAAACTGCAAAAATAAATTTAGTGTAACTATTTAGGTAATTGGTACCTAAACTACACATATATGTATATATGTACATGGTTAAGGAAAAAATTATAATATAGAAATTCTGTATACAAAAACATAAAGTGTTTTTATTTTAATAATTTTATTTACATTATCGTTTTTTAAACACAAACTTAAACAATATTTTCTACATATGTATAAACTTTTTTAACTTTTATTTTCTAAAATATTTAGAAACTTTTAAATACATATTGTGTATATTTGGATTTTCATATTTTTACAATTATAAACTATTTTATTTTATTTTTTTTTTTTGAACAAATAACAATTTAATAAACAACACATAAATAATTCAATATTAATAAATTAAATATTAATACTTAGATTCAAAATTAATTAAAATAATAATATAAATTAATTATTAACTATTTAACTTCTAATAAACTATTAATTTTTAATTAAATATTTAAATAAACTTATTGTTTTTGTTTGCTTGTAAATAAGATTTAAACGTCAAAATAAAAAAAAATTACCATACATATAAAAAATAACTCCATGTTCAAACGGACATTACATAGAAAGTAGAGTTAACACTTGCATGACCAAAAGTTTGAAATGTGTCATAATGTTGGACGTTTGACGTTTAACAGAAAAGTAAACCAACTGATAACAGCTGTAAAAGATTTCCATCGCTCGCTTGAGTTTATTAATAATAAATTTGAATTTTTTAATAAGAGAGTTGATGAACTGAAAACAAAGAAATAAAAATTAAATTAAATGAAGCCGAAAATAATAATTCATTGAACCAAAGGCTGCACTATATTGAGCAATTACTTGATGAAAAGCAGCAAAAGGAAATTTAGAAATAATATAATTGTTGCAGGCTTACCTCCAAAATTAAGCATACCAAAAGAAACAATACTTAATATTTGTAAACATATTGCGGCTGGAATAAAGAGGATGATATCACTTCGGTTTGAGAACTTCCTTCTAAAATAAACAACAATAATAATTTAAATAACACAACATCTATACCTATTGGAATGCAAATCTAGTATTGTTAAGGCTGAACTAAACCGCAAAAAAATCGCCGGAAATGTATACACTTTGCATATTAATTTAACAGAGGAAGGCACACGCAACATATTTTTTCGAGATTATCTCTACTATGAAGCCAGGCAAATTAAAAAGAACAACAATTGCAAATTCCTATGGGTTAAAAACAACATAATTTTTATTAGGAAAACTGAATCAACCAATGTTTTTAAAATTAGAAATACTAATGATATATCATACATTAAAAAAAAAATAATATTAATTAAAAATTCATTAACTTTATTTGAACAATTCATATTTATCATTTTTATTATATTCTTCATATTTATCATACTAAACATATTATATATATTAAATTTATTAAATTTTTTAAACTCTAACATTTTCACAAATAAAATACATAACCCTACTAACCCAGATTTAACTTTTTATAAATTATTATTATTTTTTATTATTGTTAATAAATTTAAGTACACATTTAGCAAACTGACAAACTCACATATTATAAAAACTAACAACAACAAGTACTTATACCGCAAACATCTTTTTATATTACAATTAATTTTATTAACCTTAATTGATCACTTCATACTAATTTTATTAATTCTTCTAAATACTAACAAACTACTAAATAAGAAATATAACCCTACTAACCCAGATTTAATTTTGTATAAATTATTTTTTACTATTATTGTTAATCAATCTATCACAATTAACTATTTCACAAATTCACATATTATAAAAACAAACAACAACAACAACAAATTCATATATTATAAACATCCTTTTATATTAAAATTAATTTTATTAATCTTAATTGTTCACTTCATACTAATTTTATTAAATTTTCTAAATACTAACAAACTACTAAATAAATAACATAACCCCACTACTAAGCCGGATTTAATCCTTTTCATTATTTTTAATCAACACAATTTCTATTTCAGCTATCTACAAAACACATATATTGCAAAACCTAATTTTCTCTCTAATTCGTTCTCTTATTATAAACACTTTTTTATATTTATTAATATTATCACTGATGTTATAAAATTTACTAAACAAATTAAATTTAAATTTTTTTACGTTGAGATAAATGCTGGTTATATTTCTCATCAATTCGTTATATATAAAAACTTACACCTTGTAATATAAAAAAAAACTTAGATTCCACATTTAATCAACAATAAAACCATTAATTTTCAACAATAAATATCAACCACATAAATTATCAGTCTCAACTGTTATATTTTGTTTTGTGTACTTACTAATTTCGAACACCCAATTTTTACACAATTTAATAATATTCCATGATATAGCTAATATACAAAATATATTAAATATAGATTATTTCACCCATATTGATCCAAATAAACAAAATACATTTTTGAAAAATAATTTCAATATGGTGTATTTAAATATTCAAAGCTTAAGGAAAAAATTATACAATGTCGAGGCCTTGATAAATAACCAGTTTAAAAAGAAGATTCATGTAATTGTTCTTACGGAAATATGGTTACATAGTTCAGAAAACAAATTTTATAATATTGAAGGGTATAATGCTTACTTTGTCAAAAGAGATAAGTCATACGGCGGGGTTGCGATTCACATCAAAAATGATATCAATAGTTACCAAATATACTACGAAGAGTTTCACAGAAGTAATATTTTGGGGTTTAAGTTTATAAAACAAAACTTAAATATATTTGGAGTATATAGTGCACACGAAACCTCTATAGACGACTTTATTGACAAAATAGATTATATAACATTGCAATACAAGCAATCACAATTTTTACAAAAAAAAACATGTAAAAAACACAATTTTTATAAAAAAAAAACTTACATTTTGCAGTTTTAAAACATTAATATTTAATTTATTTTATTTTATTATGTTTGTCTAATTTATGTACTTTACACAGTAAAAATTACAAACAAACTAAATAAAATCTTTTTTACATTCCACTTTGTAAAAAATTTATTATTTTGATTCCCTTTGGAAAATAACCCGTTTATAATTTTTTCTAAAAATTTTGATAACCAGGATATATAAAATTTGTCATACAGCTGTATTCATTTGTGTTTTAATTTTAGATACTCAGGTTAGTATAATATTTTTTATTTTTTGGAGTCCCTGGCACAGGTAAAATTGAAAATTTATATAGCCACAATAGTAAAATTTTCTCATGCCTGTTTACAAATTTTTCAAAAGATTTAGATATCCAGTATAAGAAAATTTTTGTAATATTGTCATACAAGGCCGTATACGTATTTATTTTAATTTTTGATTATCAGGTCAGTAAAATATTTTTTTTGGTCCCTGATATAAGTAAATTGATAATTTCGATAGCCTATAGGTAAAATTTTTGTCATGCCTGTTAACAATTTTTTTAAAAAAATTTAGGCACCAGTTTATTTAAATTTTAGATAACCAAGCTAGTAAAATATTTTTTATTTTTTGGTGTTCCTGGTATACATAAATTTGAAAATTTAGATAGCTTTGCTTTTTTTTGGCATCGAAACGTCAAATTGACGTCAAAACAAAAAAATTATTAATAAAAATTATAATTAAAAATTATTAAAAATTCTTTATTTGTAAAATCATTTAAATATCGCGAAAACTTTTGTGTAAATAATTTAAACATAAATTAATTCATTATTCAAAATTTATTTAAAATTTATTTTTTATTTTATTTTCACGTAAGAATACTGAATACGCGTGAACATTCAAGTAAACTATTAAATGCATAATTAGTTATAATTGATAAATAATACAATAGCTTTTCATTTTAAAATTTTCTTCGAGTGAACACATGAATAACAAATAAACGAAAACTGCAAAAAGAAATTTAGTGTAACTATTTATGTAATTTCAGTATGTATGTACATGGTTAAGGAAAAAATTATAGTATAGAAATTCTATATACAAAAACATAAAGTTTTTTTTTTTTTAATAATTTTATTTACATTATCGTTTTTAAACACAAATTTAAATAATATTTTCTACATATGTATAAACTTTTTAAAATTATTTATATTTAGAAACTTTTAAATTCACATTGTGTATATTTGGATTTTCATATTTTTACAATTATAAACTATTTTATTTTTTTTTTTGAACAAATAACAATTTAATAAACAACACATAAATAATTCAATATTAATAAATTAAATGTTAATACTTAGATTCAAAATTAATTAAAATAATAATATTAATTAACAATTAACTATTTAACTTCTAATAAACTATTAATTTTTAATTAAATATTTAACTAAACTTATTGTTTTTGTTTGCTTGTAAATAAGATTTAAACGTCAAAATAAAAAGAATTACCATACATATAAAAAATTACTCCATGTTCAAACGGGCATTACATAGAAAGTAGAGTTAACACTTGCGTGACCAAAAGTTTGAAATGTGTAATAATGTTGGACGTTTGACGTTTAACAGAAAAGTAAACCAACTGATAGCAGCTGTAAAAGATTTCCATTGAGTTTATTAATAATAAATTTGATTGCGGCTGAAATAAATGAGGATGACATCACTTCGTATTTGAGAACTTCCTTCTAAAATAAACAACAATAATAATTTAAATAACACAATATACACGCCCGTATACGTATCTATTTTAATCTTATAAAACCAGTTTTGTAATATATTTATACGTGTTGATTTTAATGTTAGAAAACCAGGTTTGTAATATATTTATACGTATTTATTTTGATTTTAAAAAACCAGGTTTGTAAAATATTTTTATATTTAATTATATTTAATAAGTGGAGGTAAAAATGAAAAATTATATAGCCTGGAAGTAACATTTTCTGATGCCTGTTTACAAATTTTTCAAAAAATTTGGATAGCTTGGATAGGAAAATTTTTGTCATGCCCGTTTACAAATATTTGTCATGGTTGTTTATAATTTTTTCAAAGAGTTTTGATAACCAGTATATATAAATTTTTTATACAGCTGTATGCATTAGTATTTTAATTTTAGATACCCAGGTTAGTAAAATATTTTTTATTTTTTGGTGTCCCTGGAACAGCTAAAATTGAAAATTTATATAGCCACAATAGTAAAATTTTCTCATGTCTAAATTTTAAAAATTTTTCTATAGCTGTATGCATTTTTATTTTAGTTTTAACCCTTTCGAACCGGCTTTCGAATATGCAAGTTTTAATACAATTAAAGTGCGGAATATATTTAGTATATAATTCTCTGGCAATATCAGCTAAATCTACCGAAAACAATAAAATTTTATCGCGAAATTATGTGTGGCGTCGATTTGGCAGATCAGATGAGTGGACTTTATGACTACGACCGCAAATCTAACAAGTGGTGGAAGAAGATCTTTTACCACTTAAAATGATGGCAGCAGTAAACGCATGGATCATTGGTAATGAGCTTCATCGTAAGAAAATACCTTTCAAGTCGTTTTCGGTAGATTTAGCTGAGCCTTTGTTTGAAGAAGGTTCCAAATCTACAGCCTACCGAAGATCATCAAGACCAGGTCCCGTACCTAGAAAATAAACCACGGGAATCCAGCACTTACCAATTGAAGTTAATACAAAACGGCTTATTATAGGTAAAAAACACAAATGCATACAGCTGTATGACAAAATTTATACATCCTGGTTATCAAAATTTTTTAAAAAAATTGTAAACGGGTTATTTTACCAAAGCGAATCAAAAACAAAGTGGAATGTAAAAAAGATTTTATAAATAAAGTTTGTTTGTAATTTTTACTGTGTAAAGTACATAAATTAGACAAACATAACAATAATATAAAATAAATTAAATATTAGTGTTTTAAAACTGCAAAATGTAAGTTTTTTTTTATAAAAATTGTGTTTTTTACATGTTTTTTTTTGTAAAAATTGTGATTGTTTGTATTACAATGTTATATAATCTATTTTGTCAATAAAGTCGTCTATAGAGGTTTCGTGTGCTCTATATACTCCAAATATATTTAAGTTTTGTTTTATAAGCTTAACCCCCAAAATATTACTTCTTTGAAACTCTTCGTAGTATATTTGGTAACTATTTATATCATTTTTGATGTGAATCGCAACCGTATGACTTATCTCTTTTGACAAAGTAACCCTTCAATATTATAAAATTTGTTTTCTGAACTAAGTAACCATATTTCCGTAAGAACAATTACATGAATCTTTTTTTTAAACTGGTTATTTATCAAGGCCTCGACATTGTATAATTTTTTCTTTAAGCTTTGAATATTTAAATACACCATATTGAAATTATTTTTCAAAAATGTATTTTGTTTATTTGGATCAATATGGGTGAAATAATCTATATTTAATAGATTTTGTATATTAGCTATATCATGGAATATTATTAAATTGTGTAAAAAAAGGGTGTTAGAAATTAGTATGTACACAAACCAAAATATAACAGTTGAGACTGGGAACAATTATTATAATGATCATAATAAGCCGAATAAAAACTGATAATTTATGTGGTTGATATTTATTGTTGAAAATTAATGGTTTTATTGCTGATTTTAGTAAAGCATTTGATCTATTGCCACATAATATTATTTTACTAAAACTTGAAAAATATGGTTTTCCACTATTTTTTCTTAAGTGGATACATTCTTATTTATGTGATCGTTCCTATAGTGTTATATTTAAAAATGTGATTTCAGAGCCTTTCGTGGCAAATTCGGAAGTTCCACAAGGTAGCCACCTTGGCCCTCTACTTCTTATCTTATCCTTAAATGATGTTTCTTCTTTAATTTCTAATTGCGAGCTTCAAGTTTACGCTGATGATATGAAACTTTTTAAAAAGATTACATCTTATAATGACGCCATCCTTATGCAGAATGATATTCAAAATTTTAACAATTGGTGCGTTAATAACTATTTACTACTTAATGTAAATTGATATCTATAGCGCATTGATATCTTATACATGCCTATCTAGTCCTATTTGTTTCAATTATAACTTAGATGGTATTAGTTTACCTAAAGTTACCTCAATAAAGGACTTAGGGGTGTACTTCGATTCCCAACTTAGCTTTTAAAACCATTATAATAATATTATAAATAAAGCTAATTCACTATTGGGATTTGTTAAATGTTCTGCAAAGGAATTTTTAGATCCTTATGTTCTTAAATCGTTGTACACTTGTCTTGTAAGACCAAACTTGGAATATGCTAGTCAAGTTTGGTTTCCGTTTTATATGGTACACATTGATAGGACTGAGGCAATAAAATTGCCATGGTCGAATCCCATTATTTTACCACCATATGAACAAAGGCTAAAATTAATTGATTTGTGTACTATAAATTTTCGACGTGAATCATTCTATTCAATTTCATTTTTATTACAGAAATTATCAAGGGTAACGTTAAATCTAATTTAATTTCTAGTAAAATTATTATTAGAAATCTTCAACGCCTTCGCTCTTGCAATTTATTTAAAACTAATAATCATAGGACTAACGAACCTATTAATAGAATGCTTATTATAGGTAATAAACATAAACATTATATTGACTTTACATTTTCAAAACACTCCCAAAAACAAAAATTATACAATCGCTATTATTAGGATTTTTGTTTTGTTTTTCTTGTAGTAATGTAAAGTTTATAATTTTTTATAAAAACTAAACGATAAAATACTAAATGACAAATTTCCTTTTGGAAGACGTTGTTAACAAATTAGGAAGAGCCAAATACTTTTCAACTTTAGACATGACTAGTTCTTTTCATCAAATTAAACTAAATAAGGACTCCAAGATGGTCATTTTCAATTCAAAAGGTTACCTTTTGATCTAAAAATTTCATCAAACAGGTTTCAAAGAACGCTGATTATAGCATTGACCGGTTTAAATTCAAATGCTTTTCTTTATGTCGATGACATAATTGTTTTGGTTGTAGTATAAAAAATCATTATGAAAATTTAATAAAAACTTTTGAAAGATTAAATAAATACAACCTAAAACTAAATCCAAATAAATGTTGTTTTTTAAAACCCGAAGATTTGTACTTGGGACATTTGATAACAAGCGAAGGAATAAAAACCGATCCCGCAAAATATAAAGCAATAAAAGACTACCCGGTATCCAAAAATGCTGACGAAGTTAGACGATTTGTAGCTTTCTGTAATTATTACAGAAGATTTATTGCAAATTTTGCAGAAATAGCTAATGTCTAAATTTATTATTAAAGAAAAATCAACCATTCAAATATATTAATTTTTAACTTTAAAAAATAAATTAATGAGTCCACCTATGATAAAACTTTTGTACTTACAACTGATGCTATCCTACCTCTTATGCAAGTAAATCTTTAAATAAACATGAAATTAACAAACCAATTATAGAAAAAGAGCTATTAGCGATTCATTGGGGAATAAATTTTTAAGATCTTATTTTTACGGTAAAAATATATTGTGATCACAGATCACAGACCTTTAGTTTCGCTCTTTTCACACAAAAATCCATCTTCAAAATTATCAAGAATAAGACTAGATTTATCTGATTATGATTTCGAAATAATTTACAAGCAGGGAACAATAAATACTAAGGCTGATGCTTTGTCAAGAATAAAAATTGACTCGGACATACTTGAGAGTTTGATTCCGAAAAATAATGATGAATCCGTGAAAAAGATGTTAGTGATGACTAGGGGGATGTCTGCTATAAAAAATAGAGGCATTGATAATAATAAAAATGATAAAAATAAAAGGGATGACAGTTTTCAACCGAAGCAAAATCATATCTGGGACTGTACTACATCCATATCTGACGTCATTAGTTGATTCAAATTGTAAGGTACCTAAAATAAATAAATTTAAAAATGAAGTATTAGTAAGATGTAGTGATAATCATGCGAAATCCGTTTCGAAAGTTGAGAAGCTATTATCTGAAATATACAAATTAAAAATAAGCAAGCTTGCATTAAGTGATACTGATGATATATTCCAGTATATTCCGAAAATGGAATTTAAAAATTTATATAATAATCTGCAGAAAAATATATTGAATAATAAAAATAATATGAATCACTTTTCCATTAACATACTTATATATAAAGGTTTTGTTAACTTAAATTATATTATAAAAATTTTTAAGTGATGTATCACGAAATACTAATGAAGTTATCAAAAAGAAAGGTAAATTTTTATATTATAAAACAAAAATTTAAATTTAAATAAAATATTCTAACAATAGCAATGTCTGCAAAGAAAAAGCTCCAATATGAAATTCGGATTTAATAACGGATAAAAAAAAAGAAAACAAGGATTTTACTGATATTGCAGGTCAAAATGTCCACATTCACAATTATAATAATATTATAGTAATTAAGTTTTATATGAGCACGAGCCAAGGGATATGTATATTTTATAATGTAATTTCACCAGGATAGGAATTAGATATCATGTGATCCTGTAAATAAATTTATGTGATATAACATTATATCCTGTTTTTCCGTTTAAATTTAAAGAATTAATCCGTGCACTTACTTTATACATGTTAATGAAAATATCATGAAAATTGGAATAACTAATTTAGTGAAATATTTCACTCATAAAATCTTGAAAATTTTAAGTCAAGTAAGCTTGTTTAATAGTTCTTACATGTTTATGCTTAATTATTTATGGATGAACATTATAATATCGTAAGAAAACAAGGATTTTACTGATATTGCAGGTCAAAATGTCCACATTCATAATTATAATAATATCAAAGTAATTAAGTTTTATATGAGCACGAGCCAAGCATATGTATATTTTATAATGTCATACGGCTCAGAAAGTTAATTATTTTTTTTTTGTATTTAATCAGATTGTCCATCAGAAGGTAAATCGTCATAAAATCTCGAAAATTTTAATTCAAGTAAGCTTGTTTAATTGTTCTTACATGTTTATGCTAAAATTATTTCTAGATGAACATTATAATTTCGTAAAGTTTTTGTATTTGTGTATTATTATTTTTTTTTCGTTTATTGGAAAATAAAAACAATTTAAAAATAAACGTCAATCGAAATTATGGAAGTCTTTTCTTTTAGTCTTTGTTAATTATTATGTTGTTATTTTTTTAAATTAATAATAGATTGGGTCGACTTTGAAAATAGTCTCAGTGATTACTTAACCAGTAGTGCTACTACACCTTTAGGAAGCCCGTTGAACTACATGGATTAAGTATAATTTCTAATTATACCAGTAAAAATAATCCAAATTGTACCAGTAAGCAAAAGAAATGAAATCATGATCCAAAAATGTTGAAAGAATCGGGGAGTTAGACAGAAAAGAAAATATTAATAAATGTTTGAATCTAGGAAATATTATGTTACGATGGAAATATTATTCTCAATTGCTCTTCAAGAATGCGAAAAACAATTAACAAACAATTAACTTTTTTATATTCTCTTACATCTTAGACTAATAGTATTAAATAAAAGTATGTCGCAAAAATGCATGAAATTTACCTAGAATAGATAAAACAAAGTAATAATAACGAAATCCATGTAACCTTACGAATGTACCGTGAAATATTCAACATAATTTTAATATTGGATTTTATGTACCCAAAAAAAATTAAGTGCCATGATTACGCTAAATACGAGGTAATAACTCATAAAAAAATAGAAGACACGAAACATATGTATTACGAAAAGCATATTTTTTTTAAAGAAAAAGCGAGAAAACTTAAAGTTGAAGACGAAAAAAATTAAATGTAAAGTAAATAATTTGATTGTGAAACATTTTTTTCAATAACTTTTCAATTTAAATAATAAAACTGGATCTAAGAAAGAAATTTTGACATACGGCCATTTATTTTTATTTTAATTTTAGAATAACAGGTTAGTAAATTATTTTTGATGTTCTTGTTATTAGTAAAATTGAAAATTTAACATGTATTCTTTTTTGTAAATTGTAAAATTTTCTCATGTCTGTATACAAATTAATCAAAAAATTTAGATAGCCTGGATAGGAAAATTTTTTTCATGCCCGGTTAAACAAATTTTTAAACTGTGTCGACAGCCTGTATACGTATTTATTTTAAATAACCAGGTTAGTAACATATTTTGTATTTTTTCCCTTGTAAAATGCTATATAATTTAAAAATTTAGATTTTTTCATTCTTTAATACAAATTTTTCAAAAAATTTGTAGGGGGGAAAGTACCTGATTGAAAAGTATTGTTTATGAATTTCACCAGGATAGGAATTAGATATCAGGTGATCCTGTATATAAATTGATGTGAGATAACATTATATCCTGTTTATACCCGTATGACTATATAGTCAAAGGGTATAATAAATTTGCCATTACGTTTGTGACGCAGAGAAGGAGCGGGGGTAGATATAGACTCAAGTGTATGGATCGGATCAGAATCGAAAAATAAATCGATTTAGCTATGTATGTCCGTCCGTCCGTCCGTCTGTCCGTCCGTCCGTCCGTCCGCACGATAACTCAAAAACTAAAAGAGCTAGAATCTTGAAATTTTCGCAAATTCGTTTTTTTGCAATAGCCGTCATCGGTATTTAAATCCAGCCATTTTGGTCCATGGGTTCGGATAGCCGCCATAAAACTTCTTTTTTTATATGAGCATTACTCTGTACCTATTACAGCTGCGTGTCTGAAATTTTGCCAAAAGTAGTTTAGTTTTATGGCCAAAGTTTCTGCGAAATTTGGTTGGTCTAGTGGAGTGGGTTCGAGTAGCTGCCATACAACTTCTTACTTTATATGAGCATTACTCTCCACCTAATGAAGCTGAGTGTCTAAAATTTTGCCAAAAACTGTTTAGTGTAATGGCCAAAGTTTCTGCAAAATTTGGTTGGTCTGCTGCAGAGAGTTCGAGTAGCTGCCATACAACTCCTTCTTATATATGAGCATTACACTACACCTAACAAAGCTGGGTGTCTGAAATTTTGCTAAAAATAGTTTAGTGCAATGGCCAAAGTTACAGCAAAATTTGGGTTGGTCTACTGTAGAGGGTTCGAGTAGCTGCCATACAACTCCTTCATTTATATGAGTATTCCCCTACACTTAATAAAGCTGTATGTTTGAAAATTTTGTCAAAAGTAATTAACCGGATGATACAATGTATATGTTACGGTCATACGGGTATCCCAGAGTTGACACAGTCTACTCTACTACACTCTTCCTCGTTTTCCGTTTAAATTTAAAGAATTAATCGGTGCACTTACTTTATACATGTTAATGAAAATAACATGAAAATTGGAATAACTAATTTAGTGAAATATTTCACTCATAAAATCTTGAAAATTTTAAGTCAAGTAAGCTTGTTTAATCGTTCTTACATGTTTATGCTTAAATTATTTATGAATGAACATTATAATATCGTAAGAAAACAAGGATTTTACTGATATTACAGGTCAAAAGGTCCACATTCACAATTATAATAATATCTAAGTAATTAAGTTTTATATGAGCACAAGCCAAGCATATTTATATTTTATAATGTCATACGGCTCAGAAAAATAATTATTTTTTTTTGTGTTTAATCAGATTGTCCATAAGAAGGTAAATCGTCATAAAATCTTGAAAATTTTAATTCAAGTAAGCTTGTTTAATTGTTCTTACATGTTAAATTATTTCTAGATGAACATTATAATTTCGTAAAGTTTTTGTATTTGTGTATTATTAATTTTTTTTCGTTTATTGGAAAATAAAAACAATTTAAAAATAAACGTCAATCGAAATTATGGAAGTCTTTTCTTTTAGTCTTTGTTAATTATTATGTTGTTATTTTTTTAAATTAATAATAGATTTGGTCGACTTTGAAAATAGTCTCAGTGAGTACTTTACCAGTAGTGCAACTACACCTTTAGGAAGCCCGTTGAACTACATGGATTAAGTAATATTTCTAATTATACTAGTAAAAATAATCCAAATTGTACCAGTAAGCAAAAGAAATGAAATCATGATCCATTAAATGCCTGCATTAAATGTTGAAAGAATCGGGGAGTTTGACAGAAAAGAAAATATTAATAAATTTTTGAATCTAGGAAATATTATGTTACGATGGAAATATTATTCTCAATCGCTCTTCAAGAATGCGAAAAACAATTAACAAACAATTAACTTTTTTATATTCTCTTACATCTTAGACTAATAGTATTATATAAAAAAATTAAGTGCAATGATTACGCTAAATACGATGTAATATAACTGATAAAAAAATAGAAGACACGAAACATATGTATTACGAAAAACATATTTTTTTGTAAATAAAAAGCGAGAAAACTTAAAGTTGAAGACGAAAAAAATTAGATGTAAATAATTTGATTGTGAAAAAAGGATTGAACAATGGGTGCATAACAACGGCGTTAGCTTTAGACATTCAAAGTGCCTTTGATACTGTATGGCATAAGGGCATATAATTAACATTATACGCCATTATCTGACTGATAGAACTTTTGTTGTTGGTCGAAGTAATTCTTCTACCGTTCGTAATTTTGTTGCTGGAGTTCCTCAAGGTTCTGTCTTAGGCCCAAAGTTATTTAATACATATTTGGCTGATATTCCTACTACATTATTAGTTCAAATTTTGCAGTTTGCGGATGATATTTTACTTTATATCTCACACAAAGCACCTTTAGTTACATCTCAGATATTAAATAATTATTTAAATACTTTGATTGATTACTATACTAGTTGGAAGCTTAAAATAAATGTAAGTAAAACTGAGCTTATTAATATCATAGGGGTCAAAGCTGTTTCCCCATCTTTGGTAAAGCGGTTAAAATTAAAACAAAAAATCGTTTTAAATAATATTGTGATCTTACCCAGTAAGCAATTTAAGTATTTAGGTGTTAATTTTTCCTCAAATTTCAAATTTATTTCCCATATTAATAAAATTATATATAAGGTTAACTCCGCTTCTTTTCAAATCTCTAAAGTAATGTTTAGTCAGTTTTTGGAACCTAAATTTCGTTTGTTTATTTATAAGGTCTATATTCGGTCTATTATTCAACACGCTTCTATGGTGTGGCTTAATCCTACTTTAGTTTCAGCTCATCAAGTTGAGAGATTACGCTTACTTGAAAGAAAGATAATTCGTCGTGCTAGAGGCTTTCATAGACAGCGTGGCTCTTACTTATATTTTAATAATAGTCTACTATATGAACAATCTGGAATCAATAGAATCGATAGATTCTTAACTAAAATTAATCTTAAATTTTTCGCTAATTGTTTTAATCACGAAAATCGTTTTATTCGTGGCTTGATCGAACCTTTTTCTGAAAACGTTAAATATTTTTCGCCTTCATTTATATTTCACTTGTCTAATAATAATTCACTGTTTTCTGATGGTGAACTTTTGTTATACCACCATGGTAGTCACAATCCTGACTTGCTGGTTTACAACACTAACCAGTGATCATTAGTATGTAAGTTAGTTTTAGTTTTGTTGTTTTTTTTTTCTATTTCATTACATGTTTTTTTATTATTTTTAGCACATTTTCAAAAAATTTTGTAAAAATGTGCCTATATAGCTTCACTCTGTCCGTCCGTCCCTTTTTACCTACGATTGACTAAAAAATATCAGAAATGGGTAGGTTTTGCAATAAAAATAATTTAATGTTAAAACTTTTTTTTGTAGCCCCCCCCGTTACGGAGCTACAGCCCCACAAAGTCGAAAAAAGCCCCATATTTAAACAGTTATAATTAGAGTTCTATAAGGTATATTTCCAACCTGAAAACGGTAACAGACAGCTGCTTTTATAAGCTTTACAAGTTTTTAAAAGCCAATTGTATAGGGTTACCATACGGTACTAAAATTTACCGTTATTCAAAACTAAGTTTTACAAAATTTTTGGTCCCTCATAACTTCGGAACGGCTAAATCTAGAAACTTGAAAAATTGGGAGAAGTTAGATCCTTAGAAATAAGTAAGAGTCAGTTAACAAAATTTTTTTGTCACGCCCCCTTTTTAGGAGCTGTAAGGGGTCGAAAATTGAAATTTTGCTAAAAATTTAGCTTTTAAACACCTATAACTTGAATACCAGTTAAAATTTTTTTTTATTTGTATACAAAATTGAAAGCTCCAAAACGAAGGTTTCAATAAGTGTCAAAGGTTTTTCTTAATTTTGACTTTGTCCGTCCGTCCGTATGTTTACAAAAACTTTTACACCGTTTGAAATAGAGTAAACAAATTTTAACCACTGGTAGATATTACAAAAAAAATTATTTCGTAGAAGAATTTTTTTCTGTAGCCCCACCCGTTACGGAGCTACAGCCCCCCAAAGTTGGAAAAAGCCCTATTTTTAAATTATTATAACAAGCGTTTTGTTAAGTGTATTTTCAATCTGAAAACGGCAAAAGATAGCTGGTTTTATAAGGTTACCATACGGTACTAAAATTTACCATTAAGCTAAACACAACTTTTGCAAAATTTTTGGCCCCATATATCTTCTAAACGGTTCAACCTAGGGTCTTGAAATTTTGGGAGAAGTTAGGTCCTCCAAAATTAGTAGGAGTCGGTTAACAAAATTTTTTTGTCACGCCCCCTGTTTAGGAGCTATAAGGGCTCGAAAATTGAAATTTTGCTATTTTCAACCACCTGTAACTTTAACACCTGTTCAAATTTTTTTTTACAAATATGCAAAATTTATAGCTGCAGCATCATATTTCAACATACGTTAAAGGTTTTTCTTAAATTTGAAAGGGTCTCTTTAAATTGAAGAAATTGTTCTTTGTCTTAACCATTTTTGGTTTGATAATAATATTCTAAGTAAAATTCCAAATTTTGTTGGAGTTCAAAATTGATTTCCTAGAACCGAAAAAAATGGAAGGGTGAGGACAGGAGGGGGTGGGCAGATCCATCATAAGTTTGCTAAGCAAAAATTTGGGAACCTTCCCCATTGAAGGGCTACTAGGTCTTCAAAATTAAAACTTTTATGTTCTTATAAAACAGTAACTTATTTACCAGTGTAAGTTTTTCCAAAATTAAACGTTAACATTGAAGCTCCAACAGTATATTTTGCACTTATTAATAGGTTTTCTTGAGTGCATTGGGGTTATATTCTAAGTAATTCACTATTAGTCATATAATTAATTATTAATGAAATAACAAAATTATAATATTATCATAATATATATTTTTATAAAAATACATGATAAAATACTCAGTAAGAAACCTTATATAATTTTGAAAATGTGCTTTTTAAAAACCTTTGGTTTTTTCCCCTCACTTGTTTTCATTAATTTCATTACTAATATTGTTGATAATTGTTTGTAATTTACTTTTTTTAATTCTGATTTGTTGTAAGCTCGCTTTAGGGTATATCATGAATTTTGATTTAGTGTTAAGTTTTTGTTCTGCTTATTTGTTAAATTAAAAAAGAACTATAAATTAACAAAAAAAAAAAAAAAAGCGAGAAAACTTAAAGTTGAAGACGAAAAAAATTAGATGTAAATAATTTGATTGTGAAACATTTTCTCCAATAACTTTTCAATTTAAATACGGCCGTTCATTTTTATTTTAATTTTAGATTAACAGGTTAGTAAATTATTTTTGATGTTCTTGTTATTAGTAAAATTGAAAATTTAACATGTATTCTTTTTTGTAAATTGTAAAATTTTCTCATGTCTGTATACAAATTAATCAAAAAATTTAGATAGCCTGGATAGGAAAATTTTTTTCATGCCCGGTTAAACAAATTTTTAAATTTTGTCGACAGCCTGTATACGTATTTATTTTAAATAACCAGGTTATTAACGTATTTGGTATTTTTTCCCTTGTAAAATGCTATATAATTTAAAAATTTAGGTTTTTTCATTCTTTATTACAAATTTTTCAAAAAATTTGAAGGGGGGAAAGTACCTGATTGAAAATTATTGTTTATGAATTTCACCAGGATATGAATTAGATATCAGGTGATCCTGTAAATAAATTTATGTGAGATAACATTATATCCTGTTTTTCCGTTTAAATTTAAAGAATTAATCGGTGCACTTACTTTATACATGTTAATGAAAATAACATGAAAATTGGAATAACTAATTTAGTGAAATATTTCACTCCATGAACTTGTCATTTAAGAAACCTAAGGCTGATACCTGTTATAAATGTGACACATTACAAATAAAAATTTTTTTCTTTATCTAAGCCTCTATGCATCTTGAAATTAAGCTGAAAAATTTTTAAGTGCCTAATGTGTCATTGACATGAAAATCATGGTTAAAAGCCCATTGAATTTTTACAGACAAAATTTAAAAGTTTCAAATGTCTATAACTCAAAACTATGTTGTATTTTGGTATTTTGATGCCACAGATATAAGTGTTTGGAACATTTAGAAAACAAGATAACGGATTTATATATAAAAAAAAATGTGATATTTATGATATATTAGATGATCTTCTTTCTTAGGTCCAGTTTTATTATTTAAATAATTATAGCATAAACATGTAAGAACGATTAAACAAGCTTACTTGAATTAAAACTTTCAAGATTTTATGACGATTTACCTTCTGATGGACAATCTGATTAAATACAAAAAAAAAATAACTAACTTTCTGAGCCGTATGGCATTATAAAATATACATATGCTTGGCTCGTGCTCATATAAAACTTAATTTTTTTTTTTTTTTTTTCTTATTATTATTTATTTATTAAAAAAAATAAAACAAATTTTTCTTATTATTATTTATTTATTTACTATATATATGTACCTTATATGTTTGTCAGTATGTTTTTATGTATGTTTAACCGGAAGTAGAAAATTTTAAAAGATTAGTTTAGTAAAATATAATACATATTATATATGGAAGAGAGTTTTAAATCTTTTTAAATAAATTTGTTTTTATTTTTTTTTTTTATTTAAATTATTATTTTGTTGTTTTTTTTTTTTTCTTAAATCTTAAGATACAAGCTATAATATACAAAAAAAAATCTTTATTTTTAAAGTAGTTTACCTCGTCAAAACGTTACTAAATATTTTTATTTATTTTAAATTTTTAGATGAATGAAAAAAAATTAAAAATGTTTATTGTAACTATATAGTATATGTAAAAATATATATGTATGTATGTATATATTTTTACATATATATTAAAAAAAAAACTTTAAACCCTATTAAATAATGTATATGTATATATGTTAATTTTTAAATGTGTCATATGCAAACTTAAAGTTTATAAATTAAAAAAAAAAAATTTAAATTTAGCATAGGAATTTGTTGTTGTTTTTTTTTTTTTTGCATAAAAATAAATCACGTAAATTTTTTGTAGTTACCTGCGTTTGAATAAATCTATAAATTCAAATTCGTTCTAAATTCGTAAAGGGTTTAAAAAAAGTTAAATTAAATTAAAAAAGAACTGAACTGTTTGTTTTGTATTTGTATTTCTTTTTTTTCTAATTTTTGTGTTATGCATGTGAATGCATTCAATTTTTCTGTTTTGCGGTCATTTTCCTTTAAAAAAAAATTAATAAAAAGAAAAGAACTCAGTTGTTTTTTTTTTATTATTAAAGATATTGTAATAAAATATGCTTTCTTTTGATTTGTTAATTTGTTATGGTTTTTAATCGAAATTTTGCTTTTCATTTTTTGAAAAAAATAATTTTAAATATGAAAGAAATTTTTGATTTGATTCTAGACAGGTATAGCAACTTAATTTATTTATTTTTTATTTTATTTATTTATTTATTATAATTTCATGATATTACAGTTATAAAATTACAATATACTAGACTTAGACAATAACTTAAAAGTCTTAGCAATTATAATATATATGTATACAGTTATGGAGTATAAATACAAAAATAAAATATATATTTTTATAACCTAATGTATATTTAACAATAAAATATTAATTTATTTATAATTCTAACAATTTTTTTAATAAAGCCTGATCTTTTTTTAATAACATTTTCAATTTAAATGTGAAGCGACTTATATTACTGCAATTCTTTAAATTCTCCGGAAGATAGTTGTAAATTCTTATTGACGAGCAAAAATTACTGTTTCTAGCCAATTCAGTTCGATTTTTTTCATGACATAGCTTTCCCATGTTTCTTGTGTTATAATTGTGAATATTCCTTCTTTTTGGTAATAAAGTTTTACTTTTAGTAACACCATTTTCTATTTTATGTATAAGTTTAGCCTTTTCCAATATTATTAATTCGTCTAAGTTAAGGAATCCGGTATTTTTGTATAGATCATCAGTTGGAGTACGCCAATTTAGTTTGTATAGTATCTTGATTGCTTTGTTTATTAATATTTTCATTTTCATTTTTAATGTATTTGAACAACACGACCATGTCGCCACATTGTATCTTATATGAGACATGATGTGCATGAAATAAAAGTTTAGCTGATTTGTCATCTAATATTATTCCACTTCTTCTAATAGAGCCTAGCATTGGCATTATCTTTTTTATAATGTAATTAACATGATCATTCCATGATAATTTGTCATTTATTATAATACCGAGATATTTATAAGTTTGTTCTCTTTTAATTTCTCTACTATCAATACAAATTTTTGGATTGATATCAGGCTTATTTAGACGTTTAAAAATCATGTACTTTGTTTTTTCAATGTTCATTGTTAGTTTATTTCCATTTAACCATCTCATATATAATTTCAAATCATTATTGACCAATCTTTCTAATGTTTCCGCATTTTTTGCTGTATAGATAAGCAATGTATCATCAGCAAATATTTTATAATCAGCTTTAATGTTAGAAAATTGCATATTATGCACATACAATAGATACAAGGTAGGTCCAAGAACTGACCCTTGTGGCACACCCATATTTATGGCACGTTCATTGCTACAAACACCATTAACTTTCGTTTTGATAAATCTGTTTCTCAAATACGTTCTTAGTAGTTCATGTGGTAGTCCTCTTATTCCAATTTCATATAATCTGTCCAACAATATTTGATGGTCCACTGTGTCAAATGCCTTACTCAGATCTACAAAAACGGAGCATACATAGTTTCCTTTATCAAGATGTCCAATAATAGATTTCACAGAATCATTGATTGCAACATCAGTTCCATGCGACTTTTGGAAACAAAACTGATTGATATCAAATCCGCCTGCACATTTAATGAATGCACATATTCTTTTATTAATTATTTTTTCAAATATTTTACTCATGCAGCTAGTGAGGTTTCCAAGGGAAAACCATTCTTGTATATTGGAATCACAGTACTGCATTTTAATAAACTAGGACAGTTTCCTGTGCGAAAGCTATCATTAATAAAATTACTAATTATCGGAGATATTATCTCAGCTACCGCTTTTAACTCTTTTGCTGCTATATTATCTGAGCCAGGTGAATTATCTTTTAGATTCATAATAACATTAAGCACTTCTATTTCATTAGTAGGTACCAAGAACATGGAACTTTCATTTATTTTATTTTTTATTATATTTTCTTCTTTAGTTTGTATTTTATCAGCTAACTCTCTTCCAACATTACTAAAATGTTCATTAAAGCCGTTGGCAATGTCTTTGCTAATATTTAAAATTTTATCATTGTGTCTTATTTCCTTTATAACATTGTTTCTATCTGCTTTTTGGTTTGCTATCTGAGAGTTCAGAACATTCCATATCTTTTTAGTATTTGAACCAGCTTCTTGTAATTTTCTTTTAAAATAATTTTGCTTTGCTTTCTTTATCTCTACATTAACCTTGTTTTTTAATTCATTATATTTTATTTTATGCTCCGCAATATTAGGGTATTTTTTATGATACTTATACAATTTATTTTGCTACATGTTTCCTCTTTGGTACAATTTACAGCTTTGTGATTAAACCCCTTGCATTTGTAACATATCTTGTTTTCTAAATGTTCCAAACATGTATATCTGTGGCACCAAATTACAACATAGTTTTGAGTTATAGACATTTGAAACTTTTAAATTTTGTCTGTAAAAATTCAATTGGCTTTTAACCATGATTTTCATTTCAATGACACATTAGGCAATTAAAAATGTTTTCAGCTTAATTTCAAGATGCATAGAGGCTTAGATAAAGAAATATTTTACTTTTTTCAACATAAGTTATTATTATTAGTTGTAATTTTTCCTTTTAGGTTTCTTAAGTAACATAAGCTGCTTTCGAAAATCGTAGAAGAAGAAGTTTTTAACTTATTTTAAGTCAACTTAAGATATTTTATAAATTTTGACGTTTTTTTTTATTTCTTATGTTAATAATATTATAACAAATATAAAATCTTAAAGACTTATATTTTCAAAATTTCATCTTTATTTACCACATTCATAAAAAGAGTAAAAAAAAAATATATATAAAAATTAAAAATTAAACAGAATTAGCTCTTCCGGCTTTAATAAATAAATTTTATAAATTAAATATAATTTAAATAAAAAATAGTTACTTTTAAAAGTTATTGCACATAAATTATTAAATTAATCTTCTTCCTTCAAATCTACATGATAATGTACTGAATCTTCCGTTTTTAAATTTTGATTAAAGCTATGAAAACATAACGGGTCATTCAATAAATTTGTATAAGATATGACACCTAATTCTTTTGTGTACCTTATCCACCTATCTTCTTGCCAATTGAATATCTTACCATTATCATTACATTTTTGTTCTCAATGTTATTTTTTTTTTTGAAATGCAGGCAAACTCGTAAGAAATATATTGTGTCATTTCTTGGCTATAAATTTTGTCTAACTCCAACAGACCTTACCAACTGGTACCAGTCCCTGGGATGATCTATTTTATTTGTGGTGTTATTATTTTTTTTTTGTCTATTAACGCGGGATCTACATCTCATGTTTGAATTGTAATATCTGAAGAAGATTTTTCCATCTCCTTAGCTTTGCTTAAATAAGCGCTTTCAATATGTTTTTGATGTTCTAATATTAAGAATTCCTTTTCCTATTAAATAAGCGCTTTCAATATGTTTTTGATGTTCGAATATTAAGAATTACTTTTTCTCCCCAATAGCAATATTAATTTTTATTTGTAATGTGCCACATTTATAACAGGTATCAGCCTTAGGTTTCTTAAATGGTTCATGGAGTGAAATATTTCACTAAATTACATAGTTATTCCAATTTTCATGTTATTTTCATTAACATGTATAAAGTAAGTGCACCGATTAATTCTTTAAATTTAAACGGAAAAACATGATATAAAGTTATCTCACATGAATTTATTTACGGGATCACCTGATATTTAATTCCTATCCTGGTGAAATTCATAAACAATACTTTTCAATCAAGTACTTTCCCCCTTCAAATTTTTTTAAAAATTTGTATTAAAGAATGAAAAAACCTAAATTTTTAAATTATATAGCATTTTACAAGGGAAAAAATACAAAATATGTTACTAACCTGGTTATTTAAAATAAATACGTATACAGGCTGTCGACAAAATTTAAAAATTTGTTTAACCGGGCATGAAAAAAATTTTCCTATCCAGGCTATCTAAATTTTTTGATTAATTTGTATATAGACATGAGAAAATTTTACAATTTACAAAAAAGAATACATGTTAAATTTCCAATTTTACTAATAACAAGAACATCAAAAATAATTTACTAACCTGTTAATCTAAAATTAAAATAAAAATGAACGGCCGTATGTCAAAATTTCTTTCTTAGGTCCAGTTTTATTATATAAATTGAAAAGTTATTGAAGAAAATGTTTCACAATCAAATTATTTACTTCACATCTAATTTTTTTCGTCTTCAACTTTAAGTTTTCTCGCTTTTTCTTTAAAAAAAAATATGTTTTTCGTAATACATATGTTTCGTGTCTTCTATTTTTTTATCAGTTATTACCTCGTATTTAGCGTAATCATTGCACTTAATGTTTTTTTTGGGTACATAAAATCCAATATTAAAATTATGTTGAATATTTCACGGTACTGTCGTAAGGTTACATGGATTTCGTTATTATTACTTCGTTTTATCTATTCTAGGTAAATTACATGCATTTTTGCGACATACTTTTATATAATACTATTAGTCTAAGATGTAAGAGAATATAAAAAAGTTAATTGGTTGTTAATTGTTTTTCGCATTCTTGAAGAGCGATTGAGAATAATATTTCCATCGTAACATAATATTTCCTAGATTCTAAAATTTATTAAAATTTTCTTTTCTGTCTAACTCCCCGATTATTTCAACAGTTTTGCAGGCATTTAATGGACCATGATTTCATTTCTTTTGCTTACTGGTACAATTTGGATTATTTTTACTGGTATAATTAGAAATATTACTTAATCCATGTAGTTCAACGGCTTCCTAAAGGTGTAGTTGCACTACTGGTTAAGTACTCACTGAGATTATTTTCAAAGTCGACCAAATCTACTATTAATTTAAAAAAATAACAACATAATAATTAAAAATTTACAAAGACTAAAAGAAAAGACTTCCTTATTTTCGATTGACGGTTATTTTTAAATTGTTTTTATTTTCCAAGAAACAAAAAAAAATTAATAATACACAAATACAAAAACTTTAAGAAATTATAATGTTCATCTATAAATAATTTTAGCATAAACATGTAAGAACGATTAAACAAGCTTACTTGAATTAAAACTTTCAAGATTTTATGACGATTTATCTTCTTATGGACAATCTGATTAAATACAAAAAAAAAATAATTAACTTTCTGAGCCGTATGACATTATAAAATATACATATTCTTGGCTCGTGCTCATATAAAACATAATTACTTAGATATTATTATAATTGTGAATGTGGACATTTTGACCTGCAATATCAGTAAAATCCTTGTTTTCTTACGATATTATAATGTTAATCCAAAAATAATTTAAGCATAAACATGTAAGAACGATTAAACAAGCTTACTTGAATTAAAATGTTCAAGATTTTTGGACGATTTACCTTCTGATGGACAATCTGATTAAATACAAAAAAAAAAATAATTAACTTTCTGAGCCGTATGACATTATAAAATATACATATGCTTGGCTCGTGCTCATATAAAACTTAATTACTATAATATTATTATAATTGTGAATGAGGACATATCAGTAAAATCCTTGTTTTTTTTTTTTTATCCGTTATTAAATCCGAATTTCATATTGGAGCTTTTTCTTAGAATAGAAAGTTTTTATTAAGAAAGTTTTAGTTAGAATATTTTATTTAAATTTAAATTTTTGTTTTATAATATAAAAATTTACCTTTCTTTGTGATAACTTCATTAGTATTTCGGGATACATCACTTAAATATTTTTATAATATAATTTAAGTTAACAAAACCTTATTTAAAAAATTTTGTTTCACTTGTTCAACGGAAAAATATCACTTAATATATCATAAATATCACATTTTTTTTGATATATAAATCCGTTATCTTCTTTTCTAAATGTTCCAAACATGTATATCTGTCGCACCAAAATACCAAAATACGACATAGTTTTGAGTTATAGACATTTGAAACTTTTAAATTTTGTCTTAATTTCAAGATTCATAGAGGCTTAGATAAAGAAATATTTTAGTTTTTTCAACATAAGTTATTATTCTTATAATATTATAAGCACATAGTTTTCAATTAGAAATGTACTTTTTTACCATTTTAGACATGTTTTTCCAAATATATCTTTGTTTTAATTTTATGACGGTTTTTCTTATTCCCAAATGCCCTCCGTGTTGGGCATTATGGTATTCATCAATTAATTTATATTGCATAATAGCATCATTTGTTTTCTGTGGGGGTATATATATAAGTATGTTAATGGAAAAGTGATTCATATTATTTTTATTATTCAATTTTTTTTTCTGCAGATTATTATATAAATTTTTAAATTCCATTTTCGGAATATACTGGAATATATCATCAGTATCACTTAATGCAAGCTTGCTTATTTTTAATTTGTATATTTCAGATAATAGCTTTTCAACCGTCGAAACGGATTTCGCATGATTATCACTACATCTTACTAATACTTAATTTTTAATTTATTTATTTTAGGTACCTTACTATTTGAATCAACTATAAATTTTAATTTTATTAAATTTTTGACGTCAGATATGGACGTACAGTCGAAATCATAATCAGATAAATCTAGTCTTATTCTTGTTAATTTTGAAGATGGATTTTTGTGTGAAAAGTGCGAAACTAAAGGTCTGTGATTTGTGATCACAATATATTTTTACCGTAAAATAAGGTCTAAAAAAATTTATTCCGCAATGAATCGCTAATAGCTCTTTTTCTATAATTGGTTTGTTAATTTCATGTTTATTTAAAGATTTACTTGCATAAGAGATAGGATAGCATCAGTTGTAAGTACAAAAGTTTTATCAAAATCAGGATATTGTAAAATAGGTGGACTCATTAATTTATTTTTTAAAGTTAAAAATTAATTTATTTGACCATATAAATGGTTGATTTTTCTTTAATAATGAATTTAGACATTTAGCTATTTCTGCAAAATTTGCAATAAATCTTCTGTAATAATTACAGAAAGCTACAAATCGTCTAACTTCGTCAGCATTTTTGGGTACCGGGTAGTCTTTTATAGCTTTATGTTTTGCGGGATCGGTTTTTATTCCTTCGCTTGTTATCAAATGTCCCAAGTACACATCTTCGGGTTTTAAAAAACAACATTTATTTGGATTTAGTTTTAGGTTGTATTTATTTAATCTTTCAAAAGTTTTTATTAAATTTTCATTATGATTTTTTATACTACAACCAAAACAATTATGTCATCGACATAAAGAAAAGCATTTGAATTTAAACCGGTTAATGCTATAGTCAGCGTTCTTTGAAAGCTGTTTGATGAAATTTTTAGATCAAAAGGTAACCTTTTGAATTGAAAATGACCATCTTGGAGTCCTTATTTAGTTTAATTTGATGAAAAGAACTAGTCATGTCGAAAGTTGAAAAGTATTTGGCTCTTCCTAATTTGTCGAGAACGTCTTCAAAAGGAAATTTGTCATTTAGTATTTTATCGTTTAGTTTACGAAAATCAACTACTAAACGCCATTTCTTTTCATCATTAGTACTTTTTTTAAGTACTCGTAATAATGGTGAGTTGTAAGGGCTTATAGATGGTTCTATTAAGTCATCATCTAATAATTTTTGAACTTGTTTCTTGATTTCCTCTTGTTGTGATTAAGGTAATCTGTAATTCTATACAAATAATAATTAAAATTATACAATTAAAATCAATATAAAAAATTACATATTTGACTAATTATAAATATGTTCAAACTAAAATTAAAAGTTAAAAATTATAAACTTTACATTACTACAAGAAAAACAAAACAAAAATCCTAATAATAGCGATTGTATAATTTTTGTTTTTGGGAGTGTTTTGAAAGTGTAAAGTCAATATAATGATTATGTTTATTTCCTATAATAAGCATTCTATTAATAGGTTCGTTAGTCCTATGATTATTAGTTTTAAATAAATTGCAAGAGCGAAGGCGTTGAAGATTTCTAATAATAATTTTACTAGAAATTAAATTAGATTTAACATTACCCTTGATAATTTCTGTAATAAAAATGAAATTGAATTGATATATTCACGTCGAAAATTTAACAATTAATTAAAGAAAAACAATTAATTTTTGCCTTTGTTCATATGGTGGTAAAATAATGGGATTCGACCATGGCAAATGGCGTAAGGCAAATCTAAGAAATTTTTTTTGTATTGCCTCAATCCTATCAATGTGTACCATATAAAACGGAAACCAAACTTGACTAGCATATTCCAAGTTTGGTCTTACAAGACAAGTGTACAACGATTTAAGAACATAAGGATCTAAAAATTCCTTTGCAGAACGTTTAACAAATCCCAATAGTGAATTAGCTTTATTTATAATATTATTATAATGGTTTTTAAAGCTAAGTTGGGAATCGAAGTACACCCCTAAGTCCTTTATTGAGGTAACTTTAGGTAAACTAATACCATCTAAGTTATCCTTTAATCACTATGGTGGATTTTACTTACGTAATCACTCAGGTGACGTAAATTTTACCCCCTATTTTTATTAAAGTTTTTAATGCCATTTAAATAACTATTTTAAAAAATAAATAAAGAAATTGTAAAAATAATTATAAAAAGAATATAATTTAACATTTTTCAGTTATTTATTTCACAGCAAATGGTATAATACAAATAAAAACTTACAAAAAAAAATTTTTTTTTCATTCATCTTTTTCCAAGCAAAAAACAAAACCAAAATTATTAATATTCATAAAAAATTTCAAATTCATAAAAAAAACAATATAACAGTAAAAAAAAACATAAATAAAAAAATTGCAATATATTAGTTTGATGAAAAACCGGAACAATCCAAATCGATATCTGCGCAATTAACACATATTCTTTTGGTACATGATAGGCAGATAGGTTTTGCGCATCGAATACAAGCATGTACAGTATTCCTTTTTAAACGACTCGGGCAAATATAACATGTGGTTTTTGGTATTGGAACTTCTTTCTTGGTGTTATATTGTTTATTTAAAACCTTTAGTATTATTGTAGTCTGCAATTATTTGCGGCTTATTTGAAATTGGATCTGTTTCCTTAGTATGATGTGTAGTTGACAATAACAACACAGCTTTATATTTTTTTGGGACATACGATAACAAGGTAAAATCATTAGTAAAACCATATAAACTTGTTCCCGGATTTTTTTTTCTGTCAGGTAAGAATTCTGGTGGTATTTCTCTTGTATTTTTTCTGATTGTATCAAGCAATGTTAATTGACGTGACTTTAATTCTTTGGCTAATTGTAGAGAAGTAAACCAATTGTCGGCCGTAATGCTCCTATTTGTTCCTTGAATAATTTTACTGAGTCGTAGAACTGACTGTGTCGGAATGGATAAGGTTCTTTCCTCATCTGTGAGACCAATACCATCACTTTTTTTGCCGCTATAAATATAAGCATTAGCCAAATAGTTATTTCTTGCGTCTGTCAAAGCTAGAATTTTAATGCCATATTTAGCTGGTTTGTTTAGCATATACATTTTGAAACTGCATCGTCCCCGGAAAGGCACCAGCATTTCATCAATGCATGCATGAGTTCCAATAGAAAAATATTTTTGGCAATTGTTTATTACTTTATTGAATATATTTGATATTGCAATCAAAGAATCAGTTTTTAAGTTTTCTTTTCGTTTTTCTATGTCATCAAAACGTAGAGCACATAACAAAATTTCAAATCTTTTCTTTGACATTGTAGCTCTAAAAATGTCTCTACCACATCCTTCGGTCGAAAACAGAATGTTTAAATCTTCGTGGTTTGACTTAAAAACGGATGAATAAACTAGAAGCCCTAAAAAAGCTTTTAGTTCAATATTATCAAGATCTTTCAAAGAGTATTCCTGAAGGTTTTTGTATTTAATACGCATTAGATTTAGTTTCTTATTGGTGCAAGTTAATAAAATTTCCATAATTTCGTCATCAAAAAAGAAAGACCAGAAGTTATATTCATTATTCATTTTTTTCGTAATATTTGAATGGCGAACAACTGGTAATCGAATTATATTATGCAAAGGAGTTTTAATGAAACGCTTTGGTTCTACAGCAGACCATTTAAATCCGTTTTTGCCATAAAAATATGACTGCAACCTTGGAGAAGCTTCTTCAGTACTAGTTTCACAATTTGCGCTAACTTCCCTTTCATTCGTTTTATTGTTATTATTACATTCGTCTTCAGAATCGTACTCCTCTTCTGACATACTTTCATGAGTTGATTCTAAACAAAAATTTGGATCTCCGATAACTTCGTCATCTGAAAAATCCTCTAATAAACTGACAACATTTTGTTGAAAGTTTTCATCATTTATATTCAAGCTTCTATTTGCCATTTTCAATCAAGAACAAAAATCTGAAGGAAAAATCACATTATCACTCACATGCGGTAAAAAAACTTCTATACAAAATATTCCACAATCATTCAGGTAACGTAAATTTTTCTCCAATAAATACTTACATTAAAAGTAACGTTGCATAAAAAATCTTCCACAAAAATATCACACAATTAGTAAGGTGACGTCATTTTTACTCCAAAACAGCGTTTTGATATGATAATCTAAACAAATCACACTTCAATTGCACACTAAAATGCAAATTAAAGAAAAATATGCGAATAAAAATTTTTTTTTGAAGTTGACTACATTTGCAGTATCAGTTTTAAGCTGCAATAGGATCAAAGGGGTAAATTTTACGTCACGTTAACGATTAAAGGTTATAATTGAAACAAATAGGACTAGATCGGCGTGTATAAGATATCAATGCGCTATAGATATCAATTTACATTAAGTAGTAAAAATCCTAATAATAGCGATTGTATAATTTTTGTTTTTGGGAGTGTTTTGAAAATGTAAAGTCAATATAATGTTTATGTTTATTACCTATAATAAGCATTCTATTAATAGGTTCTTTAGTCCTATGATTATTAGTTTTAAATAAATTGCAAGAGCGAAGGCGTTGAAGATTTCTAATAATAATTTTAATAGAAATTAAATTAGATTTAACGTTACCCTTGATAATTTCTGTAATAAAAATGACATCAGAAACTTCACGTCGAAAATTTAAAGTACACAAATCAATTAATTTTAGCCTTTGTTCATATGGTGGTAAAATAATGGGATTCGACCATGGCAATTTTATTGCCTCAGTCCTATCAATGTGTACCATATAAAACGGAAACCAAACTTGACTAGCATATTCCAAGTTTGGTCTTACAAGACAAGTGTACAACGATTTAAGAACATAAGGATCTAAAAATTCCTTTGCAGAACACTTAACAAATCCCAATAGTGAACTAGCTTTATTAATAATATTATTATAATGGTTTTTAAAGCTAAGTTGGGAATCGGAGTACACCCCTAAGTCCTTTATTGAGGTAACTTTAGGTAAACTAATACCATCTAAGTTATAATTGAAACAAATAGGACTAGATCGGCGTGTATAAGATATCAATGCGCTATAGATATCAATTTACATTAAGTAGTAAATAGTTATTAACGCACCAATTGTTAAAATTTTGAATATCATTCTACATAAGGATGGCGTCATTATAAGATGTAATCTTTTTAAAAAGTTTCATATCATCAGCGTAAACTTGAAGCTCGCAATTAGAAATTAAAGAAGAAACATCATTTAAGGATAAGACAAAAAGTAGAGGGCCAAGGTGGCTACCTTGTGGAACTCCCGAATTTGCCACGAAAGGCTCTGAAATCACATTTTTAAATATAACACTATAGGAACGATCACATAAATAAGAATGTATCCACTTAAGGAAAAATAGTGGAAAACCATATTTTTCAAGTTTTAGTAAAATAATATTATGTGGCAATAGATCAAATGCTTTACTAAAATCAGCTATAAAACCATTAATTTTCAACAATAAATATCAACCACATAAATTATCAGTTTTTATTCGGCTTATTATGATCATTATAATAATAAATTGTTCCCAGTCTCAACTGTTATATTTTGGTTTGTGTACTTACTATTTCCGAACACCAAATTTTTACACAATTTAATAATATTCCATGATATAGCTAATATACAAAATCTATTAAATATAGATTATTTCACCCATATTGATCCAAATAAACAAAATACATTTTTCAAAAATAATTTCAATATGGTGTATTTAAATATTCAAAGCTTAAGGAAAAAATTATACAATGTCGAGGCCTTGATAAATAACCAGTTTAAAAAAAAGATTCATGTAATTGTTCTTACGGAAATATGATTACATAGTTCAGAAAACAAATTTTATAATATTGAAGGGTATAATGCTTACTTTGTCAAAAGAGATAAGTCATACGGCGGGGTTGCGATTCACATCAAAAATTATATAAATAGTTACCAAATATACTACGAAGAGTTTCAAAGAAGTAATATTTTGGGGGTTAAGCTTATAAAACAAAACTTAAATACATTTGGAGTATATAGAGCACACGAAACCTCTATAGACGACTTTATTGACAAAATAGATTATATAACATTGTCATAGATTATATAACATTGTTGTAGATTATATAACAAACAATCACAATTTTTACAAAAAAAAACATGTAAAAAACACAATTTTTATAAAAAAAAAATTACATTTTGCAGTTTTAAAACACTAATATTTAATTTATTTTATTTTATTATGTTTGTCTAATTTATGTACTTTACACAGTAAAAATTACAAACAAACTAAATAAAATCTTTTTACATTCCACTTTGTTTTTGATTCGCTTTGGAAAATAACCCGTTTATAATTTTTTCAAAAAATTTGATAACCAGGATATATAAATTTTGTCATACAGCTGTATGCATTTGTGTTTTTTACCTATAATAAGCCGTCTTGTATTCCCTTCAATTGGTAAGTGCTGGATCCCCGTGGTTTATTTTCAAGGTACGGGACCTGTTCTTGATGATCTTCGGTAGGCTGTAGATTTGGAACCTTCTTCAAACAAAGGCTCAGCTAAATCTATCGAAAACGACTTGAAAGGTATTTTCTTACGAAGAAGCTCATTACCAATGATCCATGCGTTGACTGCTGCCATCATTATCAAGCGGTAAAAGATCTTCTTCCACCACTTGTTAGATTTGCGGTCGTAGTCATAAAGTCCACTCATCTGATCTACTAAATCGACGCCACACATAATTTCGCGATAAAATTTTATTGTTTTCGGTAGATTTAGCTGATATTGCCAGAGAATTATATACTAAATATATTCCGCACTTTAATTGTATTAAAACTTGCGTATTCGAAAGCCGGTTCGAAAGGGTTAAAACTAAAATAAAAATGCATACAGCTATAGAAAAATTTTTAAAATTTAGACATGAGAAAATTTTACTATTGTGGCTATATAAATTTTCAAAAAATAAAAGGCATCAGAAAATTTTATTTCCAGGCTATATAATTTTTCATTTTTACGTCCACTTATTAAATATAATTAAATATAGAAATATTTTACAAACCTGGTTTTTTAAAATAAAAATAAATACATATAAATATATTACAAACCTGGTTTTCTAACATTAAAATCAACACGTATAAATATATTACAAAACTGGTTTTATAAGATTAAAATAGATACGTATACGGGCGTGTATATTGTGTTATTAAAATTATTATTGTTGTTTATTTTAGAAGGAAGTTCTCAAACCGAAGTGATGTCATCCTCATTTATTTCAGCCGCAATCAAATTTATTATTAATAAACTCAAGCGAGCGATGGAAATCTTTTACAGCTGTTATCAGTTGGTTTACTTTTCTGTTAAACGTCAAACGTCCAACATTATTACAAATTTCAAACTTTTGGTCACGCAAGTGTTAACTCTACTTTCTATGTAATGCCCGTTTGAACATGGAGTAATTTTTTATATGTATGGTAATTCTTTTTTATTTTGACGTTTAAATGTTATTTACAAGCAAACAAAAACAATAAGTTTAGTTAAATATTTAATTAAAAATTAATAGTTTATTAGAAGTTAAATAGTTAATTGTTAATTTATATTATTATTTTAATTAATTTTGAATCTAAGTATTAATATTTAATTTATTAATATTGAATTATTTATGTGTTGTTTATTAAATTGTTATTTGTTCAAAAAAAAAAATAAAATAAAATAGTTTATAATTGTAAAAAAATGAAAATCCAATTATACACAATGTGTATTTAAAAGTTTCTAAATACAAATAATTTTAAAAAGTTTATACATATGTAGAAAACTTTGTTTAAATTTTGTGTTTAAAAAACGATAATGTAAATAAAATTATTAAAAAAAAAAAAAACTTTATGTTTTTGTATATAGAATTTCTATATTATAATTTTTTCCTTAACCATGTACATACATACATATATATGTAGGTTAGTTAATCTTTTTGCAGTTTTCGTTTATTTGTTATTCATGTGTTCACTCGAAGAAAATTTTAAAATGAAAAGCTATTGTATTATTTATCAATTATAACTAATTATGCATTTAATAGTTTTATTGAATGTTCCCGCGTATTCAGTATTCTTACGTGAAAATAAAATAAATTTTAAATAATGATTTAATTTATGTTTAAATTATTTACACAAAAGTTTTCGCGATATTTAAATGATTTTACAAATAACGAATTTTTAATAATTTTTAACTATAATTTTTATTAATATTTTTTTTGTTTTGACGTCAATTTGAAGTTTTGATGCCAAAAAAAAATCAAAGCTATCTAAATTTTTAAATTTATCTATACCAGGAACACCAAAAAATAAAAAATATTTTACTAGCTTGGTTATCTAAAATTTAAATAATCTGGTTGCCTAAATTTTTTTAAAAAAATTGTAAACAGGCATGACAAAAATTTTACCTATAGGCTATCGAAATTATCAATTTACTTATATCAGGGACCAAAAAAAAAATTTTACTGACCTGATAATCGAAAATTAAAATAAATACGTATACGGCCTTGTATGACAATATTACAAAAATTTTCTTATACTGGATATCTAAATCTTTTGAAAAATTTGTAAACAGGCATGAGAAAATTTTACTATTGTGGCTATATAAATTTTCAATTTTACCTGTGCCAGGGACTCCAAAAAATAAAAAATATTATACTAACCTGGGTATCTAAAATTAAAACACAAATGCATAAATGGGTTATTTTCCAAAGCGAATCAAAAACAAAGTGGAATGTAAAAAAGATTTTATTTAGTTTGTGTTTGTTGTGTTGTTTTTATATTAGTGTTTCAAAACTGTAAAATGTAAGTTTTTTTTTTATAAAAATTGTGTTTTTTACATGTTTTTTTTTGTAAAAATTGTGATTGTTTGTATTGCAATGTTATATAATCTATTTTGTCAATAAAGTCGTTTATAGAGGTTTCTTGTGCTCTATATACTCCAAATATATTTAAGTTTTGTTTTATAAGCTTAACCCCCAAAATATTACTTCTTTGAAACTCTTCGTAGTATATTTAGTAACTATTTATATCATTTTTGATGTGAATCGCAACCCCGCCGTATGACTTATCTCTTTTGACAAAGTAAGCATTATACCCTTCAATATTATAAAATTTGTTTTCTGAACTATGTAACCATATTTCCGTAAGAACAATTACATGAATCTTCTTTTTAAACTGGTTATTTATCAAGGCCTCGACATTGTATAATTTTTCCTTAAGCTTTGAATATTTAAATACACCATATTGAAATTATTTTTGAAAAATGTATTTTGTTTATTTGGATCAATATGGTTGAAATAATCTATATTTAATATATTTTGTATATTAGCTATATCATGGAATATTATTAAATTGTGTTAAAATTGGGTGTTCGAAATTAGTAAGTACACAAAACAAAATATAACAGTTGAGACTGGGAAGAATTATTGTAATGATGATAATAAGCCGAATAAAAACTGATAATTTATGTGGTTGATATTTATTGTTGAAAATTAATGGTTTTATTGTTGATTAAATGTTTAATAAATCTAAGAACATAATTAGTTTGTGGAATCTAAGTCTTTTTTTATATTACAAGGTGTAAGTTTTTATATATAACCAATTGATGAGAAATATAACCAGCATTTATCTCAACATAAGAAAGTTTAAATTTAATTTTTTTAGTAAATTTTATAACATCAGTGATAATATTAATAAATATAAAAAAGTGTTTATAATAAGAGAACGAATTAGTGAGAAAATTAGGTTTTGTAATATATGTGTTTTGTAGATAGCTGAAATAGAAATTGTGTTGATTAAAAATAATGAAAAGGATTAAATCCGGCATAGTAGTGGGGTTATGTTATTTATTTAGTAGTTTGTTAGTATTTAGAAAATTTAATAAAATTAGTATGAAGTGAACAATTAAGATTAATAAAATTAATTTTAATATAAAAGGATGTTTATAATATATGAATTTGTTGTTGTTTTTGTTTGTTTTTATAATATGTGAGTTTGTGAAATAGTTAATTGTGAACTTAGATTGATTAACAATAATAGTAAAAAATAATTTATACAAAATTAAATCTGGGCTATTAGGGTTATATTTTTTATTTAGTAGTTTGTTAGTATGAAGTGAATATAAAGAGACAATAAAATTAGTATGAAGTGATCAATTAAGGTTAATAAAATTAATTGTAATATAAAAAGATGTTTGCGGTATAAGTACTTGGTGTTGTTAGTTTTTATAATATGTGAGTTTGTCAGTTTGCTAAATGTGTACTTAAATTTATTAACAATAATAAAAAATAATAATAATTTATAAAAAGTTAAATCTGGGTTAGTAGGTTTATGTATTTTATTTGTGAAATTGTTAGTGTTTAAAAAATTTAATACATATAATATGTTTAGTATGATAAATATGAAGAATATAATAAAAATGATAAATATGAATTGTTCAAATAAAGTTAATGAATTTTTAATTAATATTATTATTGTTTTTTATGTATGATATATCATTTCCGCCCTATGCTCCGATTTATTGAAAATACGTATTGTAGAGTTTATAGTTGTATCTGTAATTTTATTTTTACTTGTAATTGTAATTCTCTAATTATTATTCGTGTTTTGAAATAAATGTAAAGGAAGAAAACAAAAAAATATCATTAGTATTTCTAATTTTAAAAACCTTTGATGATTCAGTTTTCCTAATAAAACTTATGTTGTTTTTACTCCATAGGAATTTGCAATTGTTGTTCTTTTTAATTTGCCTGGCTTCATAGTAGAGGTTTGATTGCCACTGTGTAAGATTATCTCGAAAAAATATGTTGCGTGTGCCTTCCTCTGTTAAATTAATATGCAAAGTGTATACATTTCCGGCGATTTTTTTGCGGTTTAGTTCAGCCTTAACAATACTGGATTTGCATTCCAATAGGTATAGATGTTGTGTTATTTATATTATTATTGTTGTTTATTTTAGAAGGAAGTTCTCAAACCGAAGTGATGTCATCCTCATTTATTTCAGCCGCAATATGTTTACAAATATTAAGTATTGTTTCTTTTGGTATGCTTAATTTTGGCTGCTTTTCATCAAGTAGTTGCTCAATATAGTGCAGCCTTTGGTTCAATGAATTATTATTATTTTCGGCTTCATTTAATTTAATTTTTATTTCTTTGTTTTCAGTTCATCAACTTTCTTATTAAAAAATTCAAATTTATTATTAATAAACTCAAGCGAGCGATAGAAATCTTTTACAGCTGTTATCAGTTGGTCTACTTTTCTGTTAAACGTCAAACGTGCAACATTATGACACATTTCAAACTTTTGGTCACGCAAGTGTTAACACTACTTTCTATGTAATGTCCGTTTGAACATGGAGTAATTTCTTATATGTATTTGTAATTTTTACTATGTAAAGTACATAAATTAGACAAACATAATAAAATAAAATAAATTAAATATTAATGTTTTAAAACTGCAAAATGTAAGTTTTTTTTTTATAAAAATTGTGTTTTTTACATGTTTTTTTTTGTAAAAATTGTGATTGTTTGTATTGCAATGTTATATAATCTATTTTGTCAATAAAGTCGTCTATAGAGGTTTCGTGTGCTCTATATACTCCAAATATATTTAAGTTTTGTTTTATAAACTTAACCCCCAAAATATTACTTCTTTGAAACTCTTCGTAGTATATTTGGTAACTATTTATATCATTTTTGATGTGAATCGCAACCCCGCCGTATGACTTATCTCTTTTGACAAAGTAAGCATTATACCCTTCAATATTATAAAATTTATCAAGGCCTCGACATTGTATAATTTTTTCCTTAAGCTTTGAATATTTAAATACACCATATTGAAATTATTTTTCAAAAATGTATTTTGTTTATTTGGATAAATATGGGTGAAATAATCTATATTTAATAGATTTTGTATATTAGCTATATCATGGAATATTATTAAATTGTGTAAAAATTGGGTGTTCGAAATTAGTAAGTACACAAAACAAAATATAACAGTTGAGACTGGGAACAATTATTATAATGATCATAATAAGCCGAATAAAAACTGATAATTTATGTGGTTTATATTTATTGTTGAAAATTAATGGTTTTATTGTTGATTAAATGTTTAATAAATGTAGGAACATTTTTGACAGATATATAAAGAAAAAATAAAAACAAGGAAAGAACAATAACAAAAACATGTAATTTTAAAACATGTGTTGTTAAAATTAGATGATATTTGTTTACTATATTACAAGGTGTAAGTTTTTATATATAACCAATTGATGAGAAATATAACCAGCATTTATCTCAACGTAAGAAAGTTTAAATTTAATTTTTTTAGTAAATTGTATAACATCAGTGATAATATTAATACCTACCCCCACAGAAAATAAATGATGCTATTATGCAATATAAATTAATTGATGAATACAATAATGCACAACACGGAGGGCATTTGGGAATAAGAAAAACCGTCTGCTTATAAGAAAAAATGTGCTTATAATATTATAAGAATAATAACTTATGTTGAAAAAACTAAAATATTTCTTTATCTAAGCCTCTATGAATCTTGAAATAAAGACAAAATTTAAAAGTTTCAAATGTCTATAACTCAAAACTATGTCGTATTTTGGTATTTTAGTGCGACAGATATACATGTTTGGAACATTTAGAAAACAAGATAACGGATTTATATATCAAAAAAAATTTGATATTTATGATATATTAAGTGATATTTTTCCGTTGAACAAGTGAAACAAAGTTTTTTAAATAAGGTTTTGTTAACTTAAATTATATTATAAAAATTTTTAAGTGATGTATCGCGAAATACTAGTGAAGTATCAAAAAAAAAGGTAAATTTTTATATTATAAAACAAAAATTTAAATTTAAATAAAATATTCTAACAATAGCAATGTCTGCAAAGAAAAAGCTCCAATATGAAATTCGGATTTAATAACGGATAAAAAAAAAGAAAACAAGGATTTTACTGATATTGCAGGTCAAAATGTCCACATTCAGTTTTAATTCAAGTAAGCTTGTTTAATCATTCTTACATGTTTAAGCTTAAATTATTTATGGATAAACATTATAATATCGTAAGAAAACAAGGATTTTACTGATATTGCAGGTCAAAATGTCCACATTCACAATTATAATAATATCTAAGTAATTAAGTTTTATATGAGCACGAGCCAAGAATATGTATATTTTATAATGTCATACGGCTCAGAAAGTTAATTATTTTTTTTTTGTTTTTAATCAGATTGTCCATAAGAAGGTAAATCGTCATAAAATCTTGAAAATTTTAATTCAAGTAAGCTTGTTTAATCGTTCATACATGTTTATGCTTAAATTATTTATGGATAAACCTTATAATATCTTAAGAAAACAAGGATTTTACTGATATTGCAGGTCAAAATGTCCACATTCACAATTAGAATAATATCTAAGTAATTAAATTTATATGAGCACGAGCCAAGCATATGTATATTTTATAATGTCATACGGCTTGAACTTGTCATTTAAGAAACCTAAGGCTGATACCTGTTATAAATGTGACACATTACAAATAAAAATTTATTTCTTTATCTAAGCCTCTATGCATTTTGAAATTAAGCTGAAGAAATTTTTAAGTGCCTAATGTGTCATTGACATGAAAATCATGGTTAAAAGCCCATTGAATCTTTACAGACAAAATTTAAAAGTTTCAAATGTCTATAACTCAAAACTATGTTGTATTTTGGTATTTTGATGCCACAGATATACGTGTTTGGAACATTTAGAAAACAAGATAACGGATTTATATATAAAAAAAAATGTGATATTTATGATATATTAAGTGATATTTTTCGTTGAACAAGTGACACAAAATTTTTTAAATAAGGTTGTGTTAACTTAAATTATATTATAAAAATTTTTAAGTGATGTATCGCGAAATACTAATGAAGTTATCACAAAAAAAGGTAAATTTTTATATTATAAAACAAAAATTTAAATTTAAATAAAATATTCTAACAATAGCAATGTCTGCAAAGAAAAAGCTCCAATATGAAATTCGGATTTAATAACGGATAAAAAAAAAAAGAAAACAAGGATTTTACTGATATGTCCTCATTCACAATTATAATAATATTATAGTAATTAAGTTTTATATGAGCACGAGCAAAGCATATTTATATTTTATAATGTCATACGGCTCAGAAAGTTAATTATTTTTTTTGTATTTAATCAGATTGTCCATAAGAAGGTAAATCGTCATAAAATCTTGAAAGTTTTAATTCAAGTAAGCTTGTTTAATCGTTCTTACATGTTTATGCTAAAATTATTTATAGATGAACATTATAATTTCTTAAAGTTTTTCTATTTGTGTATTATTAATTTTTTTATGTTTATTGGAAAATAAAAACAATTTAAAAATAACCGTCAATCAAAAATATGGAAGTATTTTCTTTTAGTCTTTGTAAATTTTTAATTATTATGTTGTTATTTTTTTAAATTAATAATAGATTTGGTCGACTTTGAAAATAGTCTCAGTGAGTACTTAACTAGTAGTGCAACTACACCTTTAGGAAGCCCGTTGAACTATATCGATTAAGTAATATTTCTAATTATACTAGTAAAAATAATCCAAATTGTACCAGTAAGCAAAAGAAATGAAATCATGATCCATTAAATGCCTGCAAAACTGTTGAAAGAATCGGGGAGTTACACAGAAAAGAAAATATTAATAAATTTTTGAATCTAGGAAATATTATGTTACGATGGAAAAATTATTCTCAATTGCTCTTCAAGAATGCGAAAAACAATTGACAATATTGGTTAAGTTTATCAATATATCTTTCGAAGCTGGTTCGTTTCCTGACTCACTTAAACATGCCATTGTTACCCCGATACATAAAGCCGGTGATAAAACGCTTCCATCAAATTACCGTCCAATCTCAGTTCTGAATTCAGTCTCAAAAATATTTGAAAACATTATTAAAAAAAGACTCGCGTGTTTCTTGAACTCAAATAGTATATTGCATAAAGAACAATATGGGTTTGAAGAAAATTCTTATACGACGGCTGCCTGTTTATCTCTAACTGATTTCATATCAAAGAGTATGGACAATAAAAAATTTACTGCTTGCCTATTTATAGATTTGCAGAAAGCCTTTGATTGTGTTGACCATAACATTCTTCTTTTTAAGTTATCTCAATTGCAATTTAGTGAGACTCAGTTAAATCTTTTTAGATCATATTTACACAACAGAAAACAACGGACACACTGTAATAACACCTACAGTAATATGAAATACATAAAAAAAGGGGTACCTCAGGGATCAATTCTCGGTCCTGATCTATTCAAAATCTATATTGATGATTTAGCCAGATTAGAGCTAAAGGGTGTATTACAGCTTTTCGCAGATGATGCGGCTATTAAATATTCTACAGATAATGAGATAGATTTAAGGGAATCAATTATATATGACCTTGATATTATTGAGGAATGGCTTCTTAAAAATAAAATGTCATTAAATATAAAGAAGACAAAGGTTCTGCTCTTCGATAACAAAACTTTTAGTTTTTCTAGTATCAATTGTAAATCTAACCACATCAGTGTAGTGGAAAGCTATAATTATTTGGGATTATTAGTAGATAGTAGGTTCAAATGGCAAGATCACATAGACCATATTATCAAGAAAATTATACCCTATGTCTTTATATTAAGAAGAATGAGGAAATACTTTGATAGGAACACATTGTATGTTATATTCTCATCCTATATTTCCTCAAACTTAACATACTTAAATCCACTTTGGAGCAATGCGCCACAAACGTATATAAAAAGACTTGATATCATACATAAAAGGGCTATAAAAATAATAAAATTTTACCCAATTACACATCCGTCCCATTTAATATATTCGTCACAATATGTAAGTCTTGAAACTATATGCAAAAGAGAATTATACTTTCTGGCCTATAAAATAATTAACAACTTAAACAAACATAACTTCCTTATTAATCGCAACATAGATATACATAACTACAATACTAGATATTTTTATCTTAGGCAAATTTTTATCTTTCATTGTTTAGAACGGAATTGTGTATATAACAGTTTAAGTGCTTTCAATGGTTTATCAGATGATTTGAAAAATATTAATTCTTATAGTTTATTTAAGAAAAAAATAAAAAATTTGCTTTTAACCCTAAATTAAATAACAAAATGGTAGAATGCTCATATATTATTATAAATATATCATAATGGATTATCAGATGATTTGGAAAATATAAATTCTTACATTTAGTTAAGAAAAAAAAAAAAAAAAAAAAAAAAAAATTATTTTAATCATAACAAATTGTTAAAAGATATACTTAAAATTGCTTGACAATAATATTAATCTATACAACCAAATGGCTTACTTAGGCTATGGTTAGAAAAAAAACTAATTAATTAAATATATATAATAATGTAATAAAAAAAAAAAAAAAAAAAACTATTTATAATTCTATTAGACCCACAGCCAGGGTCGTACGCAAACAATTAATTTATATATAAATTGTAAATCTATTGTAAAATTTATTATTAAGATTTTAAAATAAAGAAAAAAAAAAAAAAAAAAACAAACTTTTTTATATTCTCTTACTAATAAGTATTATATAAGACTAATAAGTATTATATAAAAGTATGTCGCAAAAATGCATGAAATTTACCTAGAATAGATAAAACGAAATAATAATAACGAAATCCATGTAACCTTACGACAGTACCGTGAAATATTCAACATAATTTTAATATTGGATTTTATGTACCCAAAAAAAAATTAAGTGCAATGATTACGCTAAATACGAGGTAATAACTGATAAAAAAATAGAAGAAACGAAACATATGTATTACGAAAAACATATTTTTTTTTAAGAAAAAGCGAGAAAACTTAAAGTTGAAAACGAAAAAAATTAGATGTGAAGTAAATAATTTGATTGTGAAACATTTTCTTCTTGTCATTTAAGAAACCTAAGGCTGATACCTGTTATAAATGTGACACATTACAAATAAATATTAATATTGCTATTGGGGAGGAAAAGGAATTCTTAATATTAGAACATCAAAAACATATTGAAAGCGCTTATTTAAGCAAAGCTAAGGAGATGGAAAAATCTTCAGATATTACAATTCAAACATGAGATGTAGATCCCGCGGGGAAGAAGATTAATTTAATAATTTATGTGCAATAACTTTTAAAAGTAACTATATTTTATTTAAATTATATTTAATTTATAAAATTTATTTATTAAAGCCGGAAGAGCTAATTCTGTTAATTTTTATTTTGTTTTTCTTGTAGTAATGTAAAGTTTATAATTTTTATAAAAACTTAACGATAAAATTCTAAATGACAAATTTCCTTTTGGAAGACGTTCTTGACAAATTAGGAAGAGCCAAATACTTTTCAACTTTAGACATGACTAGTTCTTTTCATCAAATTAAACTAAATAAGGACTCCAAGATGGTCATTTTCAATTCAAAAGGTTACCCTTTGATCTAAAAATTTCATCAAACAGCTTTCAAAGAACGCTGACTATAGCATTGCCCGTTTAAATTCAAATGCTTTTCTTTATGTCGATGACATAATTGTTTTGGTTGTAGTATAAAAAATCATTATGAAAATTTAATAAAAACTTTTAAAAGATTAAATAAATACAACCTAAAACTAAATCCAAATAAATGTTGTTTTTTAAAACCCGAAGATTTGTACTTGGGACATTTGATAACAAGCGAAGGAATAAAAACCGATCCCGCAAAATATAAAGCAATAAAAGACTACCCGGTATCCAAAAATGCTGACGAAGTTAGACGATTTGTAGCTTTCTGTAATTATTACAGAAGATTTATTGTAAATTTTGCAGAAATAGCTAATGTCTAAATTCATTATTTATTCAACCATTTATATGGTCAAATAAATTAATTTTTAACTTTAAAAAATAAATTAATGAGTCCACCTATGATAAAACTTTTGTACTTACAACTGATGCTATCCTATCTCTTATGCAAGTAAATCTTTAAATAAACATGAAATTAACAAACCAATTATAGAAAAAGAGCTATTAGCGATTCATTGGGGAATAAATTTTTTTAGACCTTATTTTTACGGTAAAAATATATTGTGATCACAGATCACAGACCTTTAGTTTCGCTCTTTTCACATAAAAATCCATCTTCAAAATTAACAAGAATAAGACTAGATTTATCTGATTATGATTTCGAAATAATTTACAAGCAGGGAACAATAAATACTAACGCTGATGCTTTGTCAAGAATAAAAATTGACTCGGACATACTTAAGAGTATGATTCCGAAAAATAATGATGAATCCGTAAAAAGATGTTAGTGATGACTAGGGGGATGTCTTCTATAAAAAATAGATGCATTGATAATAATAAAAATGATAAAAATAAAAGGGATGACAGTTTTCAACCGAAGCCTGCGCAAAATCATATTTGGGACTGTACATCCATATCTGACGTCAAAAATTTAATAAAATTAAAATTTATAGTTGATTCAAATTGTAAGGTACCTAAAATAAATAAATTTAAAAATGAAGTATTAGTAAGATGTAGTGATAATCATGCGAAATCCGTTTCGACAGTTGAGAAGCTATTATCTGAAATATACAAATTAAAAATAAGCAAGCTTGCATTAAGTGATACTGATGATATATTCCAGTATATTCCGAAAATGGAATTTAAAAATTTATATAATAATCTGCAGAAAAATATATTGAATAATAAAAATAATATGAATCACTTTTCCATTAACATACTTATATATATACCCCCACAGAAAATAAATTATGCTATTATGCAATATAAATTAATTGATGAATACAATAATGCACAACACGGAGGGCATTTGGGAATAAGAAAAACCGTCATAAAATTAAAACAAAGATATATTTGGAAAAACATGTGAAAAATGGTAAAAAAGTACATTTCTAATTGAAAACTATGTGCTTATAATATTATAAGAATAATAACTTATGTTGAAAAAACTAAAATATTTCTTTATTTAAGCCTCTATGAATCTTGAAATAAATACAAAATTTAAAAGTTTCAAATGTCTATAACTCAAAACTATGTCGTATTTTGGTATTTTGGTGCGACAGATATACATGTTTGGAACATTTAGAAAACAAGATAACGGATTTATATATCAAAAAAAATTTGATATTTATGATATATTAAGTGATATTTTTCCGTTGAACAAATGAAACAAAATTTTTTAAATAAGGTTTTGTTAACTTAAATTATATTATAAAAATTTTTAAGTGATGTATCGCGAAATACTAATGAAGTTATCAAAAAGAAAGGTAAATTTTTATATTATAAGTAAAACAAAAATTTAAATTTAAATAAAATATTCTAACAATAGCAATGTCTGCAAAGAAAAAGCTCCAATATGAAATTCGGATTTAATAACGGATAAAAAAAAAAGAAAACAAGGATTTTACTGATATTGCAGGTCAAAATGTCCACATTCACAATTATAATAATATTATAGTAATTAAGTTTTATATGAGCACGAGCCAAGCATATGTATATTTTATAATGTAATTTCAACAGGATAGGAATTAGATATCAGGTGATCCTGTAAATAAATTTATGTGAGATAACATTATATCCTGTTTTTCCGTTTAAATTTAAAGAATTAATGCGTGCACTTACTTTATACATGTTAATGAAAATATCATGAAAATTGGAATAACTAATTTAGTGAAATATTTCACTCATAAAATCTTGAAAATTTTAAGTCAAGTAAGTTTGTTTAATAGTTCTTATATGTTTATGCTTAATTATTTATGGATGAACATTATAATATCGTAAGAAAACAAGGATTTTACTGATATTGCAGGTCAAAATGTCCACATTCACAATTATAATAATATCTAAGTAATTAAATTTTATATGAGCACGAGCCAAGCATATGTATATTTTATAATGTCATACGGCTCAGAAAGTTAATTATTTTTTTTTGTATTTAATCAGATTGTCCATCAGAAGGTAAATCGTCATAAAATCTCGAAAATTTTAATTCAAGTAAGCTTGTTTAATTGTTCTTACATGTTTATGCTAAAATTATTTCTAGATGAACATTATAATTTCGTAAAGTTTTTGTATTTGTGTATTATTAATTTTTTTTTCGTTTATTGGAAAATAAAAACAATTTTAAAATAAACGTTAATCTAAATTATGGAAGTCTTTTCTTTTAGTCTTTGTTAATTATTATGTTGTTATTTTTTTAAATTAATAATAGATTGGGTCGACTTTGAAAATAGTCTCAGTGTGTACTTAACCAGTAGTGCTACTACACCTTTAGGAAGCCCGTTGAACTACATGGATTAATTTTAATTTCTAATTATACCAGAAAAAATAATCCAAATTGTACCAGTAAGCAAAAGAAATGAAATCATGATCCAAAAATGTTGAAAGAATCGGGGAGTTAGACAGAAAAGAAAATATTAATAAATTTTTGAATCTAGGAAATATTATGTTACGATGGAAATATTATTCTCAATCGCTCTTCAAGAATTTGAAAAACAATTAACAAACAATTAACTTTTTTATATTCTCTTACATCTTAGACTAATAGTCTTAAATAAAAGTATGCCGCAAAAATGCATGAAATTTACCTAGAATAGATAAAACAAAGTAATAATAACAAATCCATGTAACCTTACGACAGTACCGTGAAATATTCAACATAATTTTAATATTGGATGTACCCAAAAAAAATTAAGTGCAATGATTACGCTAAATTAGAGGTAACTCATAAAAAAATAGAAGACACGAAACATATGTATTACGAAAAACATATTTTTTTTAAAGAAAAAGCGAGAAAACTTAAAGTTGAAGACGAAAAAAATTAGATGTGAAGCAAATAATTTGATTGTGAAACATTTTCTTTAATAACTTTTCAATTTAAATAATAAAACTGGATCTAAGAAAGAAATTTTGACATACGGCCATTTATTGTTATTTTAATTTTTAATTAACAGGTTAGTAAATTATTTTTGATGTTCTTGTTATTAGTAAAATTGAAAATTTAACATGTATTCTTTTTTGTAAATTGTAAAATTTTCTCATGTTTGTATACAAATTAATCAAAAAATTTAGATAGCCTGGATAGGAAAATTTTTTTCATGCCCGGTTAAACAAATTTTTAAATTTTGTCGACAGCCTGTATACGTATTTATTTTAAATAACCAGGTTATTAACATATTTGGTATCATTTTTCCCTTGTAAAATGCTATATAATTTAAAAATTTAGGTTTTTTCATTCTTTATTACAAATTTTTCAAAAAATTTGAAGGGGGGAAAGTACCTGATTGAAAATTATTGTTTATGAATTTCACCAGGATAGGACTTAGATATCAGGTGATCCTGTAAATAAATTTATGTGAGATAACATTATATCCTGTTTTTCCGTTTAAATTTAAAGAATTAATCGGTGCACTTACTTTATACATGTTAATGAAAATAACATGAAAATTGGAATAACTAATTTAGTGAAATATTTCACTCCATGAACTTGTCATTTAAGAAACCTAAGGCTGATACCTGTTATAAATGTGACACATTACAAATAAAAATTTATTTCTTTATCTAAGCCTCTATGCATCTTGAAATTAAGCTGAAAAAATTTTTAAGTGCCTAATGTGTCATTGACATGAAAATCATGGTTAAAAGTCCATTGAATTTTTACAGACAAAATTTAAAAGTTTCAAATGTCTATAACCCAAAACTATGTTGTATTTTGGTATTTTGATGCCACAGATATATGTGTTTGGAACATTTAGAAAAAGAGATAACGGATTTATATATAAAAAAAAATGTGATATTTATGATATATTAAGTGATATATTTCGTTGAACAAGTGACACAAAATTTTTTAAATAAGGTTGTATTAACTTAAATTATATTATAAAAATTTTTAAGTGATGTATCGGGAATACTAATGAAGTTATCACAAAAAAAGGTAAATTTTTATATTATAAAACAAAAATTTAAATAAAATATTCTAACAATAGCAATGTCTGCAAAGAAAAAACTCCAATATGAAATTCGGATTTAATAACGGAAAAAAAAAAAGAAAACAATGATTTTACTGATATGTTCTCATTCACAATTATAATAATATTAAAGTAATTAAGTTTTATATGAGCATGAGCCAAGCATATGTATATTTTATAATGTCATACGGCTCAGAGAGTTAATTATTTTTTTTTGTATTTAATCAGATTGTCCATAAGAAGGTAAGTCGCCATAAAATCTTGAAAATTTTAATTCAAGTAAGCTTGTTTAATCGTTCTTACATGTTTATGCTCTAATTATTTATAGATGAACATTATAATTTCTTAAAGTTTTTGTATTTGTGTATTATTAATTTTTTTTTGTTTATTGGAAAATAAAAACAATTTAAAAATAACCGTCAATCGAAAATATGGAAGTCTTTTCTTTTAGTCTTAGTAAATTTTTAATTATTATGTTGTTATTTTTTTAAATTAATAATAGATTTGGTCGACTTTGAAAATAGTCTCAGTGAGTACTTAACCAGTAGTGCAAGAAACTACACCTTTAGGAAGCCCGTTGAACTACATGGATTAAGTAATATTTCTAATTATACCAGTAAAAATAATCCAAATTGTACCGGTAAGCAAAAGAAATGAAATCATGATCCAATAAATGCCTGCAAAACTGTTAGACAGAAAAGAAAATATTAATAAATTTTTGAGTCTAAGAAATATTATGTTACGATGGAAATATTATTCTCAATCGCTCTTCAAGAATGCGAAAAACAATTAACAAACAATTAACTTTTTTATATTCTCTTACATCTTAGACTAATAGTATTATATAAAAGTATGTTGCAAAAATGCATGAAATTTACCTAGAATAGATAAAACGAAGTAATAATAACGAAATCCATGTAACTTTACGACAGTACCGTGAAATATTCAACATAATTTTAATATTGGATTTTATGTACCCAAAAAAAAAATTAAGTGCAATGATTACGCTAAATACGAGGTAATAACTCATAAAAAAATAGAAGACACGAAACATACGTATTACGAAAAACATATTTTTTTTTAAAGAAAAAGCCAGAAAACTTAAAGTTGAAGACGAAAAAATTAGATGTGAAGTAATTAATTTGATTGTGAAACATTTTTCTCAATAACTTTTCAATTTAAATAATAAAACTGGACCTAAGAAATAAATTTTGACATACGGCCGTTCATTTTTATTTTAGATTAACAGGTTAGTAAATTATTTTTGATGTTCTTGTTATTAGTAAAATAAAAAATTTAACATTTATTCTTTTTGTAAATTGTAAAATTTTCTCATGTCTGTATACAAATTAATCAAAAAATTTAGATAGCCTGGATAGGAAAATTTTTTTCATGCCCGGTTAAACAAATTTTTAAATTTTGTCGACAGCCTGTATACGTATTTATTTTAAATATCCAGGTTAGTAACATATTTTGTATTTTTTCCCTTGTAAAATGCTATATAATTTAAAAATTTAGGTTTTTTCATTCTGTATTACAAATTTTTCAAAAAATTTTAAGTGGGGAAAGTACCTGATTGAAAATTATTGTTTATGAATTTCACCAGGATAGGAATTAGATATCAGGTGATCCTGTAAATAAATTTATGTGAGATAACATTATATCCTGTTTTTCCGTTTAAATTTAAAGAATTAATCGGTGCACTTACTTTATACATGTTAATGAAAATAACATGAAAATTGGAATAACTAATTTAGTGAAATATTTCACTCCATGAACTTGTCATTTAAGAAACCTTAGGCTGATACCTGTTATAAATGTGACACATTACAAATAAAAATTTATTTCTTTATCTAAGCCTCTATGCATCTTGAAATTAAGCTGAAAACATTTTTAAGTGCCTAATATGTCATTGACATGAAAATCATGGTTAAAAGCCCATTGAATTTTTACAGAAAAAATTTAAAAGTTTCAAATGTCTATAACTCAAACTTTGTTGTATTTTGGTGCCACAGAATACATGTTTGGAACATTTAGAAAACAAGATAACGGATTTATATATCAAAAAAAATGTGATATTTATGATATATTAAGTGATATTTTTCCGTTGAACAGATGGCACAAAATTTTTTAAATAAGGTTTTGTTAACTTAAATTATATTATAAAAATTTTTAAGTGATGTATCGCGAAATACTAATGAAGTTATCAAAAAAAAAGGTAAATTTTTATATTATAAAACAAAAATTTAAATTTAAATAAAATATTCTAACAATACAATGTCTGCAAAGAAAAAGCTCCAATATGAAATTCGGATTTAATAACGGATAAAAAAAAGAAAACAAGGATTTTACTGATATTGCAGGTCAAAATGTCCACATTCACAATTATAATAATATTATAGTAATTAAGTTTTATATGAGCACGAGCCAACCATATGTAATTATTAGTTAATTATTTTTTTTTTGTATTTAATCAGATTGTCCATAAGAAGGTAAATCGTCATAAAATCTTGAAAGTTTTAATTCAAGTAAGTTTGTTTAATCGTTCTTACATGTTTAAGCTTAAATTATTTATGGATAAACATTATAATATCGTAAGAAAACAAGGATTTTACTGATATTGCAGGTCAAAATGTCCACATTCACAATTATAATAATATCTAAGTAATTAAGTTTTATATGAGCACGAGCCAAGAATATGTATATTTTATAATGTCATTCGGCTCAGAAAGTTAATTATTTTTTTTTGTATTTAATGAGATTGTCCATAAGAAGGTAAATCGTCATAAAATCTTGAAAATTTTAATTCAAGTAAACTTGTTTAATCGTTCTTACATGTTTATGCTTAAATTATTTATGGATAAACATTATAATATTTTAAGAAAACAAGGATTTTACTGATATTGCAGGTCAAAATGTCCTTATTCACAATTATAATAATATCTAAGTAATTAAGTTTTATATGAGCACGAGCCAAGCATATTTATATTTTATAATGTCATACGGCTCAGAAAGTTAATTATTTTTTTTTGTATTTAATCAGATTGTCCATAAGAAGGTAAATCGTCATAAAATCTTGAAAGTTTTAATTCAAGTAAGCTTGTTTAATCGTTCTTACATGTTTATGCTAAAATTATTTATAGATGAACATTATAATTTCTTAAAGTTTTTGTATTTGTGAAAATATGGAAGTCTTTTCTTTTAGTCTTTGTATATTTTTAATTATTATGCTGTTATTTTTTTAAATTAATAATGGATTTGGTCGACTTTGAAAATAGTCTCAGTGAGTACTTATCCAATAGTGCAACTACACCTTTAGGAAGCCCGTTGAACTATATCGATTAAGAAATATTTCTAATTATACTAGTATTATATAAAAAAATTAAGTGCAATGATTACGCTAAATACGAGGTAATAACTCATAAAAAAATAGAAGACTCGAAACATACGTATTACGAAAAACATATTTTTTTTTAAAGAAAAAGCCAGAAAACTTAAAGTTGAAGACGAAAAAATTAGATGTGAAGTAATTAATTTGATTGTGAAACATTTTCCTCAATAACTTTTCAATTTAAATAATAAAACTGGACCTAAGAAAGAAATTTTGACATACGGCCGTTCATTTTTATTTTAGATTAACAGGTTAGTAAATTATTTTTGATGTTCTTGTTATTAGTAAAATTAAAAATTTAACATTTATTCTTTTTTGTAAATTGTAAAATTTTATCATGTCTGTATACAAATTAATCAAAAAATTTAGATAGCCTGGATAGAAAAATTTTTTTCATGCCCGGTTAAACAAATTTTTAAATTTTGTCGACAGCGTGTATACGTATTCATTTTAAATAACCAGGTTAGTAACATATTTTGTATTTTTTCCCTTGTAAAATGCTATATAATTTAAAAATTTAGGTTTTTTCATTCTGTATTACAAATTTTTCAAAAAATTTTAAGGGGGGAAAGTACCTGATTGAAAATTATTGTTTATGAATTTCACCTGGATAGGAATTAGATATCAGGTGATCCTGTAAATAAATTGATGTGAGATAACATTATATCCTGTTTTTCCGTTTAAATTTAAAGAATTAATCGGTGCACTTACTTTATACATGTTAATCAAAATAACATGAAATTTGGAATAACTAATTTAGTGAAATATTTCACTCCATAAACTTGTCATTTAAGAAACCTAAGGCTGATACCTGTTATAAATGTGACACATTACAAATAAAAATTTATTTCTTTATCTAAGCCTCTATGCATCTTGAAATTAAGCTGAACAAATTTTTAAGTGCCTAATGTGTCATTGACATGAAAATCATGGTTAAAAGCCCATTGAATTTTTACAGACAAAATTTAAAAGTTTCAAATGTCTATAACTCAAAACTATGTTGTATTTTGGTATTTTGATGCCACAGATATATGTGTTTGGAACATTTAAAAAAGAAGATAGCGGATTATATTAAAAAAAATGTGATATTTATGATATATTAAGTGATATTTTTCCGTTGAACAAGTGACACAAAATTTTTTAAATAAGGTTTTGTTAACTTAAATTATATTATAAAAATTTTTAAGTGATGTATCGGGAATACTAATGAAGTTATCACAAAAAAAGGTAAATTTTTATATTATAAAACAAAAATTTCAATAAAATATTCTAACAATAGCAATGTCTAAAAAAAAAAAACTCCAATAAAGGAAAAATAAAGCTGATATGTCCTCATTCACAATTATAATAATATTATAGTAATTAAGTTTTATATGAGCACGAGCCAAGCATATATATATTTTATAAATGTCATACGGCTCAGAAAGTTAATTATTTTTTTTTGTATTTAATCAGATTGTCCATCAGAAGGTAAATCGTAAATTTAAATTCAATTAAGCTTGTTTAATCGTTTTTACATGTTTATGCTAAAATTATTTATAGATGAACATTATAATTTCTTAAAGTTTTTGTATTTGTGTGTTATTAATTTTTTTTTGTTTATTGGAAAATAAAAACAATTTAAAAATAACCGTCAATCGAAAATATGGAAGTCTTTTCTTTTAGTCTTTGTAAATTTTTAATTATTATGTTGTTATTTTTTTAAATTAATAATAGATTTGGTCGACTTTGAAAATAGTCTCATTGAGTACTTAACCAGTAGTGCAACTACACCTTTAGGAAGCCCGTTGAACTACATGGATTACGTAAATTTCTAATTTTACTAGTAAAAATAATCCAAATTGTACCAGTAAGCAAAAGAAATGAAATCATGATCTATTAAATGCCTGCAAAACTGTTGAAAGAATCGGGGAGTTAGACAGAAAAGAAAATATTAATAAATTTTTGAGTCTAGGATATATTATGTTACGATGGAAATATTATTCTCAATCGCTCTTCAAGAATACGAAAAATAATTAACAAGTAAATCTTTAAATAAATATGAAATTAACAAACCAATTATAGAAAAAGAGCTATTAGCGATTGATTGGGGAATAAATTTTTTAGACCTTATTTTTACGGTAAAAATATATTGTGATCACAGATCACAGACCTTTAGTTTCGCTCTTTTCACACAAAAATCCATCTTCAAAATTAACAAGAATAAGACTAGATTTATCTGATTATGATTTCGAAATAATTTACAAGCAGGGAACAATAAATACTAACGCTGATGCTTTGTCAAGAATAAAAATTGACTCGGACATACTTAAGAGTATGATTCCGAAAAATAATGATGAATCCGTGAAAAAGATGTTAGTGATGACTAGGGGGATGTCTGCTATAAAAAATAGAGGCATTGATAATAATAAAAATGATAAAAATAAAAGGGATGACAGTTTTCAACCGAAGCCTGCGCAAAATCATATCTGGGACTGTACATCCATATCAGACGTCAAAAATTTAATAAAATTAAAATTTATAGTTGATTCAAATTGTAAGGTACCTAAAATAAATAAATTTAAAAATGAAGTATTAGTAAGATGTAGTGATAATCATGCGAAATCCGTTTCGACAGTTGAGAAGCTATTATCTGAAGTATACAAATTAAAAATAAGCAAGCTTGCATTAAGTGATACTGATGATATATTCCAGTATATTCCGAAAATGGAATTTAAAAATTTATATAATAATCTGCAGAAAAAATATATTGAATAATAAAAATAATATGAATCACTTTTCCATTAACATACTTATATATATACCCCCACAGAAAATAAATGATGCTATTATGCAATATAAATTAATTGATGAATACAATAATGCACAACACGGAGGGCATTTGGGAATAAGAAAAACCGTCATAAAATTAAAACAAAGATATATTTGGAAAAACATGTCAAAAATGGTAAAAAAGTACATTTCTAATTGAAAACTATGTGCTTATAATATTATAAGAATAATAACTTATGTTGAAAAAACTAAAATATTTCTTTATCTAAGCCTCTATGAATCTTGAAATAAAGACAAAATTTAAAAGTTTCAAATGTCTATAACTCAAAACTGTGTCGTATTTTGGTTGTTTGGATGTTTGGAACATTTAGAAAACAAGATAACGGATTTATATATCAAAAAAAATGTGATATTTATGATATATTAAGTGATATTTTTCCGTTAAAAATTTCACGAAAAAAATTAGATGTGAAGTAAATAATTTGATTGTGAAACATTTTCTTTAATAACTTTTCAATTTAAATAATAAAACTGGATCTAAGAAAGAAATTTTGACATACGGCCATTTATTTTTATTTTAATTTTTAATTAACAGGTTAGTAAATTATTTTTGATGTTCTTGTTATTAGTAAAATTGAAAATTTAACATGTATTCTTTTTTGTAAATTGTAAAATTTTCTCATGTCTGTATACAAATTAATCAAAAAATTTAGATAGCCTGGATAGGAAAATTTTTTTCATGCCCGGTATACGTATTTATTTTAAATAACCAGGTTAGTAACATATTTTGTATTTTTTCCCTTGTAAAATGCTATATAATTTAAAAATTTAGATTTTTTCATTCTTTAATACAAATTTTTCAAAAAATTTGTAGGGGGGAAAGTACCTGATTGAAAAGTATTGTTTATGAATTTCACCTGGATAGGAATTAGATATCAGGTGATCCTGTAAATAAATTGATGTGAGATAACATTATATTTTGTTTTTCCGTTTAAATTTAAAGAATTAATCGGTGCACTTACTTTATACATGTTCATGAAAATAACATGAAAATTAGAATAACTAATTTAGTGAAATATTTCACTCATAAAATCTTGAAAATTTTAAGTCAAGTAAGCTTGTTTAATCGTTCTTACATGTTTATGCTTAAATTATTTATGGATGAACATTATAATATCGTAAGAAAACAAGGATTTTACTGATATTGCAGGTCAAAATGTCCACATTCACAATTATAATAATATCTAAGTAATTAAGTTTTATAGGAGCACAAGCCAAGCATATTTATATTTTATAATGTCATACGGCTCAGAAAGTTAATTATTTTTTTTTGTATTTAATCAGATTGTCCATAAGAAGGTAAATCGTCATAAAATCTTGAAAGTTTTAATTCAAGTACATGTTTATGCTAAAATTATTTATAGATGAACATTATAATTTCTTAAAGTTTTTGTATTTGTGTATTATTAATTTTTTTTTTTTGTTTATTGGAAAATAAAAACAATTTAAAAATAGCCGTCAATCGAAAATATGGAAGTCTTTTCTTTTAGTCTTTGTATATTTTTAATTATTATGTTGTTATTTTTTTAAATTAATAATAGATTTGGTCGACTTTGAAAATAGTCTCAGTGAGTACTTTACCAGTAGTGCAACTACACCTTTAGGAAGCCCGTTGAACTACATGGATTAAGTAATATTTCTAATTATACTAGTAAAATTAATCCAAATTGTACCAGTAAGCAAAAGAAATGAAATCATGATCCATTAAATGCCTTTTATTATAAAAATTTTTAAGTGATGTATCGCGAAATACTAATGAAGTATCAAAAGAAAAGGTAAATTTTTATATTATAAAACAAAAATTTAAATTTAAATAAAATATTCTAACAATAGCAATGTCTGCAAAGAAAAAGCTCCAATATGAAATTCGGATTTAATAACGGATAAAAAAAAAGAAAACAAGGATTTGACTGATATTGCAGGTCAAAATGTCAACATTCACAATTATAATAATATTATAGTAATTAAGTTTTATATGAGCACGAGCCAACCATATGTATATTTTATAATGTCATACGGCTCAGAAAGTTAATTATTTTTTTTTTGTATTTAATCAGATTGTCCATAAGAAGGTAAATCGTCATAAAATCTTGAAAGTTTTAATTCAAGTACATGTTTATGCTAAACTTATTTATAGATGAACATTATAATTTCTTAAATTTTTTCTATTTGTGTATTATTAATTTTTTTATGTTTATTGGAAAATAAAAACAATTTAAAAATAACCGTCAATCGAAAATATGGAAGTATTTTCTTTTAGTCTTTGTAAATTTTTAATTATTATGTTGTTATTTTTTTAAATTAATAATAGATTTGGTCGACTTTGAAAATAGTCTCAGTGAGTACTTAACCAGTAGTGCAACTACACCTTTAGGAAGCCCGTTGAACTATATCGATTAAGTAATATTTCTAATTATACTAGTAAAAATAATCCAAATTGTACCAGTAAGCAAAAGAAATGAAATCATGATCCATTAAATGCCTGCAAAACTGTTGAAAGAATCGGGGAGTTACACAGAAAAGAAAATATTAATAAATTTTTGAATCTTGGAAATATTATGTTACGATGGAAAAATTATTCTCAATTGCTCTTCAAGAATGCGAAAAACAATTGACAAACAATAAACTTTTTTATATTCTCTTACATCATAGACTAATAAGTATTATATAAAAGTATGTCGCAAAAATGCATGAAATTTACCTAGAATAGATAAAACGAAATAATAATAACGAAATCCATGTAACCTTACGACAGTACCGTGAAATATTCAACATAATTTTAATATTGGATTTTATGTACCCAAAAAAAAATTAAGTGCAATGATTACGCTAAATACGAGGTAATAACTGATAAAAAAATAGAAGAAACGAAACATATGTATTACGAAAAACATATTTTTTTTAAGAAAAAGCGAGAAAACTTAAAGTTGAAGACGAAAAAAATTAGATGTGAAGTAAATAATTTGATTGTGAAACATTTTCTTCTTGTCATTTAAGAAACCTAAGGCTGATACCTGTTATAAATGTGACACATTACAAATAAATATTAATATTGCTATTGGGGAGGAAAAGGAATTCTTAATATTAGAACATCAAAAAAATATTGAAAGCGCTTATTTATGGAGATGGAGATGGAAAAATCTTCAGATATTACAATTCAAACATGAGATGTAGATCCCGCGGGGAAGAAGATTAATTTAATAATTTATGTGCAATAACTTTTAAAAGTAACTATATTTTATTTAAATTATATTTAATTTATAAAATTTATTTATTAAAGCCGGAAGAGCTAATTCTGTTAATTTTTATTTTGTTTTTCTTGTAGTAATGTAAAGTTTATAATTTTTATAAAAACTTAACGATAAAATACTAAATGACAAATTTCCTTTTGGAAGACGTTCTTGACAAATTAGGAAGAGCCAAATACTTTTCAACTTTAGACATGACTAGTTCTTTGCATCAAAATTAATAAAAGTCATTAATATTTATTTGAATATTAATATTTAAAAGGTTACCCTTTGATCTAGAAAACAAGGATTTTACTGATATTGCAGGTCAAAATGTTTACATTCACAATTATAATAATATCTAAGTAATTAAGTTTTATATGAGCACGAGCCAAGCATATGTATATTTTATAATGTCATACGGCTCAGAAAGTTAATTATTTTTTTTTTGTATTTAATCAGATTATCCATAAGAAGGTAAATCGTCATAAAATCTTGAAAGTTTTAATTCAAGTAAGCTTGTTTAATCGTTCTTACATGTTTATGCTAAAATTATTTATAGATGAACATTATAATTTCTTAAAGTTTTTGTATTTGTGAAAATATGGAAGTCTTTTCTTTTAGTCTTTGTATATTTTTAATTATTATGCTGTTATTTTTTTAAATTAATAATAGATTTGGTCGACTTTGAAAATAGTCTCAGTGAGTACTTTACCAGTAGTGCAAGCAACTACACCTTTAGGAAGCCCGTTGAACTACATGGATTACGTAAATTTCTAATTATACTAGTAAAAATAATCCAAATTGTACCGGTAAGCAAAAGAAATGAAATCATGATCCAATAAATGCCTGCAAAACTGTTAGACAGAAAAGAAAATATTAATAAATTTTTGAGTCTAAGAAATATTATGTTACGATGGAAATATTATTCTCAATCGCTCTTCAAGAATGCGAAAAACAATTAACAAACAATTAACTTTTTTATATTCTCTTACATCTTAGAATAATAGTATTATATAAAAAAATTAAGGGCAATGATTACGCTAAATACGAGTTAATAACTGATAAAAAAAATAGAAGACACGAAACATATGTATTACGAAAAACATGTTTTTTTTTAAAGAAAAAGCGAGAAAACTTAAAGTTGAAGACGAAAAAAATTAGATGTAAATAATTTGATTGTGAAACATTTTCTCCAATAACTTTTCAATTTAAATAATAAAACTGGACCTAAGAAAGAAATTTTGACATACGGCCGTTCATTTTTATTTTAATTTTAGATTAACAGGTTAGTAAATTATTTTTGATGTTCTTGTTATTAGTAAAATTGAAAATTTAAAATGTATTCTTTTTTGTAAATTGTAAAATTTTCTCATGTCTGTATACAAATTAATCAAAAAATTTAGATAGCCTGGATAGGAAAATTTTTTTCATGCCCGGTTAAACAAATTTTTAAATTTTGTCGACAGCCGGTATACGTATTTATTTTAAATAACCAGGTTAGTAACATATTTGGTATTTTTTCCCTTGCAAAATGCTATATAATTTAAAAATTTAGGTTTTTTCATTCTTTATTACAAATTTTTCAAAAAATTTGAAGGGGGGAAAATACCTGATTGAAAATTATTGTTTATCACCAGGATAGGAATTAGATATCAGGTGATCCTGTAAATAAATTTATGTGAGATAACATTATATCCTGTTTTTCCGTTTAAATTTAAAGAATTAATATCGGTGCACTTACTTTATACATGTTAATCAAAATAACATGAAAATTGGAATAACTAATTTAGTGAAATATTTCACTCCATAAACTTGTCATTTAAGAAACCTAAGGCTGATACCTGTTATAAATGTGACACATTACAAATAAAAATTTATTTCTTTATCTAAGCCTCTATGCATCTTGAAATTAAGCTGAACAAATTTTTAAGTGCCTAATGTGTCATTGATATGAAAATCATGGTTAAAAGCCCATTGAATTTTTACAGACAAAATTTAAAAGTTTCAAATGTCTATAACACAAAACTATGTTGTATATAGGTATTTTGATGCCACAGATATACATGTTTGGAACATTTAAAAAACAAGATAGCGGATTTATATATAAAAAAAAATGTGATATTTATGATAATTTAAGTGATATTTTTCCGTTGAACATGTTACACAAAATTTTTTAAATAAGGTTTTGTTAACTTATATTATATTATAAAAATTTTTAAGTGATGTATCGCGAAATACTAATGAAGTTATCAAAAAAAAAGGTAAATTTTTATATTATAAAACAAAAATTTAAATAAAATATTCTAACAATAGCAATGTCTGCAAAGAAAAAGCTCCAATATGAAATTCGGATTTAATAATGGATAAAAAAAAGAAAACAATGATTTTACTGATATGTTCTCATTCACAATTATAATAATATTATAGTAATTAAGTTTTATATGAGCACGAGCCAAGCATATGTATATTTTATAATGTCATACGGCTCAGAAAGTTAATTATTTTTTTTTGTATTTCATCAGATTGTCCATTAGAAGGTAAATCGTTATAAAATCTTGAAAATTTTAATTCAAGTAAGCTTGTTTAATCGTTTTTACATGTTTATGCTTAAATTATTTATGGATGAACATTATAATATCGTAGGAAAACAAGGATTTTACTGATATTGTAGGTGAAAATGTCCTTATTCACAATTATAATAATATCTAAGTAATTAAGTTTTATATGAGCACAAGCCAAGAATATTTATATTTTATAATGTCATACGGCTCAGAAAGTTAATTATTTTTTTTTGTATTTAATCAGATTGTCCATAAGAAGGTAAATCGTCATAAAATCTTGAAAGTTTTAATTCAAGTACATGTTTATGCTAAAATTATTTATAGATGAACAATATAATTTCTTAAAGTTTTTGTATTTGTGTATTATTAATTTTTTTTTGTTTATTGGAAAATAAAAACAATTTAAAAATAACCGTCAATCGAAAATATGGAAGTCTTTTCTTTTAGTCTTTGTATATTTTTAATTATTATGTTGTTATTTTTTTAAATTAATAATAGATTTGGTCGACTTTGAAAATAGTCTCAGTGAGTACTTTACCAGTAGTGCAACTACACCGTTAGGAAGCCCGTTGAACTACATGGATTAAGTAATATTTCTAATTATACTAGTAAAAATAATCCAAATTGTACCAGTAAGCAAAAGAAATGAAATCATGATCCATTAAATGCCTGCAAAACTGTTGAAATAATCGGGGAGTTTGACAGAAAAGAAAATATTAATAAATTTTTGAATCTAGGAAATATTATGTTACGATGGAAATATTATTCTCAATCGCTCTTCAAGAATGCGAAAAACAATTAACAAACAATTAACTTTTTTATATTCTCTTACATCTTAGAATAATAGTATTATATAAAAAAATTAAGGGCAATGATTACGCTAAATACGAGTTAATAACTGATAAAAAAATAGAAGACACGAAACATATGTATTACGAAAAACATATTTTTTTTTAAAGAAAAAGCGAGAAAACTTAAAGTTGAAGACGAAAAAAATTAGATGTAAATAATTTGATTGTGAAACATTTTCTCCAATAACTTTTCAATTTAAATAATAAAACTGGACCTAAGAAAGAAATTTTGACATACGGCCGTTCATTTTTATTTTAATTTTAGATTAACAGGTTAGTAAATTATTTTTGATGTTTTTGTTATTAGTAAAATTGAAAATTTAACATGTATTCTTTTTTGTAAATTTTCTTATGTCTGTATACAAATTAATCAAAAAATTTAGATAGCCTGGATAGGAAAATTTTTTTCATGCCCGGTTAAATAAATTTTTAAATTTTGTCGACTGCCTGTATACGTATTTATTTTAAATAACCAGGTTAGTAACATATTTGGTATTTTTTCCCTTGTAAAATGCTATATAATTTAAAAATTTAGGTTTTTTCATTCTTTATTACAAATTTTTCAAAAAATTTGAAGGGGGGAAAATACCTGATTGAAAATTATTGTTTATGAATTTCACCAGGATAGGAATTAGATATCAGGTGATCCTGTAAATAAATTTATGTGAGATAACATTATATCCTGTTTTTCCGTTTAAATTTAAAGAATTAATATCGGTGCACTTACTTTATACATGTTAATCAAAATAACATGAAAAATGGAATAACTAATTTAGTGAAATATTTCACTCCAAAAACTTGTCATTTAAGAAACCTAAGGCTGATACCTGTTATAAATGGACACATTACAAATAAAAATTTATTTCTTTATCTAAGCCTCTATGCATCTTGACATTAAGCTGAAAAAATTTTTAAGTGCCTAATGTGTCATTGACATGAAAATCATGGTTAAAAGCCCATTGAATTTTTACAGACAAAATTTAAAAGTTTCAAATATCTATAACACAAAACTATGTTGTATTTAGGTATTTTGATGCCACAGATATACATGTTTGGAACATTTAAAAAACAAGATAGCGGATTTATATATGAAAAAAATGTGATATTTATGATATATTAAGTGATATTTTTCCGTTGAACAAGTGACACAAAATTTTTTAAATAAGGTTTTGTTAACTTAAATTATATTATAAAAATTTTTAAGTGATGTATCGCGAAATACTAATGAAGTTATCAAAAAAAAAGGTAAATTTTTATATTATAAAACAAAAATTTAAATAAAATATTCTAACAATAGCAATGTCTGCAAAGAAAAAGCTCCAATATGAAATTCGGATTTAATAATGGATAAAAAAAAGAAAACAATGATTTTACTGATATGTTCTCATTCACAATTATAATAATATTATAGTAATTAAGTTTTATATGAGCACGAGCCAAGCATATGTATATTTTATAATGTCATACGGCTCAGAAAGTTAATTATTTTTTTTTGTATTTAATCAGATTGTCCATCAGAAGGTAAATCGTTATAAAATCTTGAAAATTTTAATTCAAGTAAGCTTGTTTAATCGTTTTTACATGTTTATGCTTAAATTATTTATGGATGAACATTATAATATCGTAGGAAAACAAGGATTTTACTGATATTGTAGGTGAAAATGTCCTTATTCACAATTATAATAATATCTAAGTAATTAAGTTTTATATGAGCACAAGCCAAGCATATTTATATTTTATAATGTCATACGGCTCAGAAAGTTAATTATTTTTTTTTGTATTTAATCAGATTGTCCATAAGAAGGTAAATCGTCATAAAATCTTGAAAGTTTTAATTCAAGTACATGTTTATGCTAAAATTATTTATAGATGAACATTATAATTTCTTAAAGTTTTTATATTTGTGTATTATTAATTTTTTTTTGTTTATTGGAAAATAAAAACAATTTAAAAATAACCGTCAATCGAAAATATGGAAGTCTTTTCTTTTAGTCTTTGTATATTTTTAATTATTATGTTGTTATTTTTTTAAATTAATAATAGATTTGGTCGACTTTGAAAATAGTCTCAGTGAGTACTTTACCAGTAGTGCAACTACACCTTTAGGAAGCCCGTTGAACTACATGGATTAAGTAATATTTCTAATTATACTAGTAAAAATAATCAAAATTGTACCAGTAAGCAAAAGAAATGAAATCATGATCCATTAAATGCCTTATATTATAAAAATTTTTAAGTGATGTATCGCGAAATACTAATGAAGTATCAAAAAAAAAGGTAAATTTTTATATTATAAAACAAAAATTTAAATTTAAATAAAATATTCTAACAATAGCAATGTCTGCAAAGAAAAAGCTCCAATATGAAATTCGGATTTAATAACGGATAAAAAAAAAAGAAAACAAGGATTTTACTGATATTGCAGGTCAAAATGTCCACATTCACAATTATAATAATATTATAGTAATTAAGTTTTATATGAGCACGAGCCAACTATATGTATATTTTAAAATGTCATAAGGCTCAGAAAGTTAATTATTTTTTTTTTGTATTTAATCAGATTGTCCATAAGAAGGTAAATCGTCATA
>CAUJBZ010000017.1:104200-147137 GCA_963082915.1 Dolichopus griseipennis | reverse complement strand
AGTTTTTTTTTTAAATATATATACATATATATGTGTATATATGTATTATTGTTTTATACTTAAATTAACACTATAAATATGTATATGTAATTTTTAAAAAATTCCTGTACGTACGTATTTACTTATGTACAATATATAAAACAACTATATATATATACTATATATATATATATAGTGTTATATTATATAGTGATAATGCGTTTATTATTAATAAAGTTACACATGAATATGCTGCATTATTACATATATATTTGTTTTTGCCTTCTTTCCTCCCTTTTTTTTTTATAGTTGTTTTCTTCTTAATTAAAGGTAAAAAAATAAACTGAGTAAATATTATGCAGGTGTGATAGTGGTTAATTATGATGGAAGTGAAAAGTTATTTATTTTTTTCTTCATTAATTTAAAATGATGATGATTACATATAGGTGTTATCATATATGATTGTAATGATAATATAGATATAGGTGCTAGAATATGTAACAAAATTATGCATACACTTTTTTTTTATTTTAAATAGAAAAGAGAAAAGCCATTAAATGAGTGATTGTTGCATTTGTATTGGAATGTTGAATTGAATACTCTAAAGATAAAATGAAAGATGGCTTTATATATCTTATAGAAAAAGTCCAAAAGTTTCTGCAAGAAAAGATATTTTAATATTGAATATTAAGTTTTGGAATTCTATAGAAAAGATTAAGGTGGTGGATATTTAAAAAAAAGTATCTACCCTTATAATAGTACATCTTTTTCTACTGTTGTGGTAAAAAATTCATCACGTTTGTACTAATACATTGAAATTTCTTGTGATTTCTTTTAGGACTCTTTTATCACATTTTCAGTACTGAAAGAAGGTACCTAGTTCTTTCAGCTTTTTTCAGGTATTTTTCAGTGGTGAATGTCGTTTTTTTAACATTCCGGGTGAAAGGAAGTAGTTAATTTCAGTACTTGTTCAATACTTTTTCAGTAGTGAATATACGTAGTCTTCTCTGTTCTCTTTCAGTATCTTTTCTAACATTAATTTTACTATATTTGTTAAAAATTATTTAAAAAATTGAACAATTTTGGTAGCGACTTTCATTTCACATTTTTTCACTCATAAATTTAATAAATAATAGCCTCGGCTATTTAAGTTTTAACTTCAATTAAATTTAATTACTGGAGTCGTGGAATAATTAATTATGAAAAAGTGGTGGAACTATCAGATATAAAAAAGGAGTGATAGCGAGAGTAACTGTATTATATTGTTGTTTCAGTCATTTTACTGAACCTCAATACTAAATCAGTACTTTTATAGTACTAAATAATCAGGATTTATATAATTACCTATAGGTACAAAGACATATTTTTTTATTCTATAAAAGTGTAAAAATTCATTAAAGCGAAGAGTTTTAGAGGTTTACAAGTTTACTACCATTTTCTGTTGAAGACCCAATCAAACTATACTAGTCAGGACAATAATAATCGAAAAACTTGCAAAGCAAATGCACAAATGTATATAATCTGTTTCTTTGTGCACATACAATCTAGGTATTCCTATCCTATAGACTCACTTAATCTACCTATCATATCATATTTAACTGCCCAATAATATAAAATTTGTCACTTTCCGATCATGAGACCTACATATGATTCATAAAGTCACAAGACTTAAAAGTCTTTTAAGGACTCAATTTAAACCAATTTAAACATTAATATGAATCTTGACGGATTCCCCTTGGACCGTTTATTTAAGTCATACTGCGACATTTATTTACTGATTGTGTGATTAAATGATTAAATGACTCATATTCAGAAATGAATATGGGAGCAAAAGGTAGGTTAGTTGACTGGATCGCAACTATCTACCGACTTCTTGTATGGAGGTTTCTAAAATACTTGAGACACAAAATGACCAGAAAATGACTGAAGAAAATTAAATAGGTTATTAGTTGACTCAACTTTCACCTTGCAAAACAAATGATTTCCTATCGTGATTCCAAATACCTTCAGATGCTAAATTACTAGACCAATGCACTTTTAAGTATGATAGGATTTGGAGGAACCAACTATAAATTTGTGCAAAAATATCCTTAAGTATATTTTTATTAAAATTCTGGACTCAAACTGTATACTGCCGTGCAAAGCAAGAAATTGTAAGCACCAAAAGCGAATTTTCGGGATATTGGAATATTTGACATCAGATAAATGTCTCACAATTTTGTACTAAGAAAAAATGTCACATATCTCGTTGCAAATTCATTTCAAACTAATATGTCGCATCCAGCTCTAAGTCGCATCGCATATAAAACACTAAAAGTTAAATTACCTAAAATCAAAAAAATGTAGAAACGACTTTCTTTCTTAGGTAGGGACTGCATATTCTTTCAAAAATCTTAATCTAAAAGTTCTCACGATTATATTCCATTCCATTTTTTTTATTATTTATTTATCAATTATAATTAATAATTGCAAAATTTTGTTTTAAATTTTTTTATTAAATTTTTAATTGTTTTTTATTTTTCCATTTAACAACAATTTTTTTTTTTTTTTTTTAGTATTTTTTGAGTGTGATAATGGTGTACTTTTAAGCTTTAATTTAATAACCATTTAAACTATATCTTAAAAATACAAAAACATGTTCACATTCCTCTTTTTTTTTTTGAATTTCAAGACTTTGAGAATGGTCCTTTTAAAATTAAAAAAAAAAATTACATCTTGTTCATATTTAATATCTTAAGATATAATCAAGCAAAAATATGATTTCTTTTTAAAAAAAAAACAAGGAATATAAAACCAAACAAACAGAATATTAAGTATATATATATATATATATATATATATACCATGTTTATATTGCAAAAATTACACTATTAAAATTATAAAGAAGTCGTCGTCGTCGTCTTTGCTTCGCGTATTTTTTTTAAACAAAATGGCAAAATATAAAAAAAACAAAAGAACCATAAAAAAAAAAAAAAGAAAAAAAGGCAAGGCATACTTGAGATGGCGCCCGTCGAAATATTTTACTATATATATATATATAGTTGCATATATATAATTTGATATTAAATATATATATTTATATAGGTACTTATGCAGAAATAATAAAATATTATGCCTAAATAAAGCCCCAAATACGTAACATTAATATATATATATATCTACATAAATAAATATATATATATGTATATATATATGTACCAATTTCAAGTTTATAAAAAAAAGTGTATACCCAGAGGAGAAAAGAGCTTCAAATCAAAATATACAAAAAAAAAAGTGTAATACAATGCGTTTTTAAGATTTTTATATTCTTCTTTTTTTAAAGGAATTCAAAATGTATATTTGTATATATATATTAATGTACGTATATATGTATGTAACAAGGCTCCATCAAAATTTTAAGTAAAAACTTAAAAAACAAAAAATCTAGATAACAACCAAAAGCCAAAAACATACAAAATGAACTAAACTAAAATTTTATTTTTGAAAAACTCTTTAAAGGATTGGCGTAGACCAAAATATAAGACAAGACAAAAAGAAAGAGAAAAAAGATATTATTCGTAAAATATACATATTACCAACAACACCAACAACAATCGCAGCACTATAATAAAAAAAAAAAAACGAAATAATAAAACGAATGAATTGGTGGTTTTGAAGGCTAAAATAATAATTTTTTCTTGTGCGGCATTTTTTAGATTCATATTTAAAGATAAGATTTATATGAATCTTAAGATACTCATATATATATGTATATATATATGTTTATATAAATTGATCTATATATAAGAAAATTGTAATTTTAGATTTTTTTTTACTCTCTATACCTCTTTGTTGTTCTTATTTTTATTTTGCCAAAAGGGCAAACTATAAGATTGCCACTTCCATGCTACGTTCATATTCGATATAATGGGACCCATCATATTTTGCAAAAAAAAAAAAAAGAAGAACAAGATAGAAAATAATAAAAAAAAAAAAAAGGGGTTCAACTTTTTTTTACTTACTAATTTTTGTATACCTTTTTATATTTTTCAATTTTTTCGAATTGTACCTTCATCGTTGTCTTGTCAAACTGGCGCTTAGCTTATCGTTTATTTATTCATTTAAAAAAATCTCTGGGATTTTGACACAAAAAAAAAAAAATAAGAAAAACAAAAAAAAACCAAAAAAAAAAAGGGCAAAAACAAAATTCCTACGCATATTATACATTGGTATTAGGAAAAAAATATAAGAGAAATATAATTGCCATTATCATCTAAAAATTAGAAATAAAAATATTTTTACAGGTTGTTTAAGGAATTTTTTGGTTTTTTTTTTTTTTTCTTCAAATTTGTAATTTTTTTTGATATCAAAAGATATTTATATATAAATATGTTTTTTTTTTAAGTACTTATATAAATTTTTTAATATTTAGTACTCATGTGTGCAAAATGAATATTTCTTAAGGAATTTACAGAATATTGTAAAAACTAATACATATTTTTTAAATATATATGTAATTTAAATTGTTGTTGTCAATTCTTTTAAGATGACTAATTTTTAATAAAAATATCTGCTTAATTTCGCAATTAAATTATAAAAAATTTCAAAAAAAAAAACCGAGAAAAAGTGTTCAATAATACTATATATCACTATATCTACTCTTGGACCTCTAGGACACCAATATATAAACGTATTATAAAAGTTATATCATCCAACTAATTACTTTTAGTAAAAATTTTAAATATGCAATTTATTTAACCCTGTACCATTTATAAAAAAAAATATATATAAATTGTAGAGCAGCTATTCGACTTTCTTAAACTACACCAACATACTTTTGTACAGATTTTGGCCATTAAAGTAAAATACTTTTGAAACGCATGTATAGTAATGCTCGGATACCCATCTTTATTAAATTTATTCTTTATTCATTCAGTAATGCTCATATTAAAAAACGATCTTTTAAGGAAACCACTCGAACCCATTGCACTGTACTGAATTACTATAAATGTGTAGTACTGCTCATATTAATTACAAAAAATATTGTAAGGAAACAACTCGAATCCACTGTACTGCATTGTATTGCTATAAATGTATAGTAACGCTCGCATTAATTAAAAAAAATTTTGTATAAGAAAACGACTCGAATCCACTGCACTAATCAAATTTTGAGCTTTTTTTTGGCTACAATTAACTACTTTCGGCAAAATTGCAGAACTCCTGTTTTATTGAATTTATAGAGTAATTTTTATATAAAAGAAAAGATGAATGCCAGCTACTTGAACCCGTTCAGCGAACTGGTTGGGTTTTAATAGTAAAAATGGGTCTTGGATAATAACTAATTTGAAAAATTCAGAACCTTATAGCTTCTTTAGTTTTTAGTTAATTATGAGAAACGGACTGGTAGACTGACGGACGGACATACATATCTGATAAAAATACCTTTGAGTCTATATCTTTACTCCCTCCCACTTTTCGTTTGTGATTACCCATTCACACCTTTGAGTCTATATCTATGTTAACTCCTTTACTGTATTACTCCCTTACTGTTTGACAAATTTAATTTACCCTTTGAATTAATAAGAAAATACTTTTGCGCGAAGCAAATTTTTATATTTAGCTATATATTATTTCCTTAACTCTCATTTAAATATTCTATTCTGTAACTCTAGAAATTTTTAAAAAATATTTTGAAATTTTTATTTAATTTGAGTATTAAGCACTTACTAATTGAAAATTGGGATATACTTCCGAAAAGGGGTTGTGAGCTATCAAGATGACGTCATCAAATAACAGTACTATACATCTCAAAGTTTCTGAATATATAGTTGTAATTAATTTAATTTATAACTCAAGATTAGAGCAATCAATAAACATTAATGAGCACAACTTACATTGCATACAGTCTCATATCCTGTACATATATCTTTCCAGTTCTCATATTATTAATATTTATACTTTTAAAAATCAAAATTTCCTATTTAAAATTAATTTCTAAAATTAAATATTCCCAAAAAATGTTATATGTATATTCCAAAAACAATAGATTAAAGTAATCACAGAAATATATTGATCACTCAAAGCGGTCCTTGTAATATTTTAAGCATCATATTATAGCAAATATAAAAAAAGACTCATCTATAGATCTCCAATCAATCACCTTTAGTACTTGTTGTGAAGTCCAACACATACTTTCAAAAATTTAAATCGAATAATGACAACTTGTTATAGAACATGTAATTTCAAAATTAATTAAATTTTGACTATTTTTCAAAAAAACACCCTCCCTTTTTACATATAACAAATGATAAAATATTCGTTTATTCAATAATTAATCAATACACACGGGATCACATATCATCATTTGTACATTCAAAATGTTGTACATATATACATACTACATATATTTAAAATGTATTTTTCACCATAAATATATACCTGCATATATATATGTATATATATATACATTTTTTTTAATAATTTAGGTAATAATTTATATTTAATTAATATCCTCTCAATATAATATATCCTTATTTAATTTTATTGTTTGTTTTTTTTTTTTTAGTTTTTTTTTTGTGTCCTTTTTTATGTCCTTTTAAAAACACTTTTCAAAAAAAAAAAAAAAAAAGGAGCCAGCCAGTTCATTATAGCACACCACACACACTTATTATATTTTATTAGAATGAAAAAAAAGGAGGTGTAGGGTATAACAAAATAACAAGATCCCGCACACAACATAAACGCACAAACATTTAACATTAGTATATATATATAATATATATATATATATATATAGTTATAAATAATATTAAATGTTGATAAAATGTTTGTATATTAAAACTAATAATTTTCTTTGAAAAACAAACAAAACATTAGTTCAGGAACAAGATAATCATTTATTTGTTTTATTTTTTTTTTTTTAATAATGACTACCATTCAATTTATACACACATGTATATATATATAAATATATATTTAGCTAGTTAGTTGATATAAATAATATATATATATCCTTTTCTTATTACATATATTATTATATGGTATCCTTTTGAAATTTTGATGTTGTTGTTGTTGTTTTAATAATAATTTAATGATAACGACCCATAAAATAATAAATATATCCCAATTTAAAAGAACAAATACAAAAAAAAAAAACAACAACAATAACAAAAAAAAAAATAATAAAAACAAAAAAAAAATAAGAAATGATTATATAACAAGGAACATAAGTAATGGTTTGGACCATCATTAATCATTTATTCACCCTTATGTGGTTGGTCATAATCGTATCATATCAAATATATATATATACATATATTTATTATACAATGTGTATAAATAAAAGTATAGTGTATAACGATATCAGGTACAAACACTATATAATCATCATTCCAATTCTTAACCATCATTATATAAAATAAAAAAAAAAAACTGCTGGACCCACCACTAATGTTTTTAGTTAATATATATTTTAAAGTTGTAGGTTTTTATTGCTGATATTGTTGTAGATTTAAATTGTATATATATATATATACAAATGCTATATTTCAGTTCAAAAATTAAACAACAGTAGAATTACAGAAACAGACTCAAACTAAAATATATATATATATATATTTTGAAAAAAAATGAAATACCTTAAAGCCTTTCTATTATAATATATGGACAGGTAAAATATTATCCTGTTTTTTTTTGGGTTTTTTAGTGTCTGCCATAACATTGCTATTAATTTTTTATTGAAATATTTATTTATGTTTTTTTTTGATTCCTTATTAAATTTTTAAAAATCTTTGTCAGTTAATTTCTTACAAACATTTCAAAGCAAACTTATTACGATTTACGAACATATTTGTATACATATATACTTTAGCCTGTAAAAATTGTTTTTTTTTTTAATGAAAGATCACTCTTCTCTCAATTTTTTTTTGAAATACTTAAAAACAAAAAAATGATCAAGTAAATTAAAAAATTTTTTTTTTGATTTTTGAATATATATATATATAAATTTTATATATATATATATTTTAGTTGGTGGATCTTAATAATGATGATGGTGGGAAGGATCACCCATTAACATCATCATGTTTTTTTTTTTTATTATTTTTAACATCAATTTAACTCATTCAAATATTCAATTCAATGTTTATAAACATGTATATATATATATGTATATTGAATATTCAGTAACATATTATTTTTATTTTTTAAAGCTTTAAACTGCTTTTTATTATTATTGTTTTTTTTTTTTAATGATTTTTTATGGTTTAAAATATGTTGTTAAACATGAATTTTTATAGGACCTTCTGTTGTTAGTTTTTTTTTTTTTTTTTTTTTAAGATTCTTTTACAGTTTTTTAAAAGAATAAATAAATAAATAAAAAATAAATTAAATGTAATTAAATTCAGAATGTTATTTAAAAAGAAGTTATGGTGTTTGTTTTTTTTTTTTAACATTTTGGGTATGAGTTAAAAGAATCCATGATTTTGGGGTTTTTTTTTTTTTAATTTTCGCGTGAGAAAAAAATGATTGAAAAAGATCGATATATATATATACATATATATATATATTGGATGAATCATTTTGAAATTGTATATGATTCCTTAAAGTTAGTCGTAGAGTTTTTTTTTTGGGAATTTGTAAATTAATTCTTATTTCCGTATATTCGAATATTCGCGTACTTAAGGTGTTTAAATTTTGAATTGATAACAGTTAGTTTAGTATAGTATTATTTATTTATTTACATGAAATCCCCTATCATATACCGAATTGCAAAGCGAGGAGTTCAGCTTTTCATTTTTCCTGCTTCGCTTCGAATTGATAAGCGATTTGTTCAGCATTTCATTATCCGGTGTGGTAAGGTTATATATTTAATATTACATTATGTTATAAATTTTTATGATACAAATTATATTTTTTTATTAAATACGATCTGACCACAGTTTGAACCTGAGACTTTTCGATTAAAAGACCAACGATCTAACAACTACAACATCGGCCGGGTATTTATGTATAGTAAGAAATATTTAAAATGGAATAGAGCTCTGTATTTGTCAGATTACACGAGCCATAGGACGTGCAATCAGTATTAAATAACTCCTCTTCTAGTTACAAGAAGACTGAAGTTCTGATAAAGAAATCCAACGAGGATTTTCTAGCGATTTATAAGTACCCAAATGTTTTGTTTGATTAGCTTTACAATATGGGGTAGAGGTGTTGACACTCAAAGTATCTATGATAAACAAATTTGGATCATTTGAGATCTAAACCTATAACCTTATGTTAAAGATATATTGGACAGATCACTTATTGAATATCGAAGTTCTACAAAGCCGCACTAAGAAAGAGAGTTCCGTTTATTAATTAAAAACTAAAAGTAGCCTATTTTGTCCATATAATGAACAAAATATGAATTACTACAGTTTAATGTCGAAGGTAGAATAGAAGAAAGATGAGTAATATGCAGAAAGCAACTATCTCACCTGAGAAATTATTATTGAGTGAGCTGGTTTGCGCAGAATTTGAGACTAAGCCACAAAAAGAATGTAATATGCTAACTTTATTGCCACTTTAACATAAAATTAACACGCCGACATCCGGAAGTAAATAAGCCGAAGCAGATAAAGCATATATTTTTTATGTGGCAAAACTTATAAAGCGTCTTATTCTGAAGCGCTTGAAATAAAAATCGTTTAGTGATTTGAAAAGTGTAAAATGCTTTAATCAACTAAACAAGCTCCCTTATTTGATGATTTTCAAAATTTGGTATAAAAATACAAAAATATAAAATTTTGAAATTTTATAATTTATAAAAATTTATTCAATAAATTAAAATTATTAATTTTATTCTTAAAAAAATTTAAAATGTTAATGGCCAAAAAGTAAATTAACAGACTGTATAGAGAAAAGCTTCAAAAAATATCTTAAAGATACAATAAAAACAAACACTCTTCAAAAAGTAAATCAAAATTTATTCCAATGTTTTGTGTTTTTCATTAACAATTTTTTTTGTTTTAATTATTTGTCATTTCCTTGAATTCCTTTTAACAGGATCACCTTTTATTAACACAGATTTATACTTTAATATCTATAGATAACAAAATGAAAATTATTATTATTACTTCATGAATATTAATATATTTTTGTAATATTATGCTTGTAAATAATAACAGTTTATTCTTCCTTTTTTGTTTTATTGCTTGTTTTTTAAAGTTGAAAATTAAAAAATTAAAAAATTCTTATTGTTAAAATTTTTGAATTTTTAATTAGAAAAATCAATCATTAATTCAGGTAAAATAATTTTTAAAACTAAAGCAGAAAAAGAATTGTAAATGAATAATTAATTGTTAATATTAAATCTGTAATTGATTGTATATATTAACAGTATATAACAAAACATTTTAAAATGTCATTTAACATTCCTAAAATCATTCATTAAATTCCATTACAAAGTGTTTGAAGGCATACATCTATAAATTCATACCATACCATCATCAGATTGGATAGATGACAAGACGCGTTTTTTTCAAGATTAAAAAATCGATCCAATAAATTTTTTTTTGAATTTTATTGGAAGAGAGTTCATAATATTAAAAGAAGTCAAAGTTGCTTAACTTTTAAATTATATATATGTGTACACTGTATTACCTTTATATAAATATGTATATATATACTTTATTAATACTGAAGATACAATAATAAAACGTATTACATATTTTACAAATTGTTTGTAAGTCACATTCAATAAAGTTAATTAATGATTTTAAAATCTATAATTACTATTTTATTGCAAAAATATACATAATAAAAGACAATGTAGACATTATTGCACATTATTTAGTTATTTTTTTTTTTGAATTAATATTTAAAATTAAAATAGTTTAACACATTAACTTCCGTGTACGCATAAGAAGTTTATAATGTTGTGAGTTGTTCATTTAAGTTTTATATTCTTTGGGTTGGGGTAGAATTTCCGGTTTATTAAATCCCGTTTTCTCAAAATCTTGTTTCAGAAAATCGCATTTGTAGAAAATCGTGTTTTTTTAGAAAATCGCGTTTTTAGAAAATCCGTTTTTTGAAAATCGTGTTTTTAGAAAATCGAGTTTTTAGAAAATCGTATTTTAAAAATCCGTTTTTTTTGCAAATCTTGTTTTAGAAATTCTCTTTTTTGAAAAACAAATTTTGAAATATCTTTTTAATTTTAATATTCTGGATAAGGCTGATAATTCTGATTTTATATCCAACTCTAAAATCCTTAAAAACGAGATTTTTTTAAAAAAGTGAAATTTTGCAATAAAAAACGAGATTTTCTAAAAATTACATTTTCTAATACGAGACTTTTAAAAAAAGTTAGATTTTTCAAAAAGGAGATTTTAAAAACAGGATTTAATAAACCGAAATTATGGAACTTTCCCAGTTCTTTATGTACTTTATGTAATTTTTTTATGTACAATAAAATTTGCATGAAAGGAAGATGTATGCTGCTTCTATATGTTTAATTATATATTTATACACTTCAACCACTTGATGACATGAGTGGATATCAACATAAGCCGAAACTAGAACAGTCATAATTGTCAAATTTTCCAATCACAGGACTCACATACAAGTTAAAATTTAAATAGTTTCATTTTTATCAATCGGTGGTCAATGTGTTAAAAATTTTCATATGACATTTTAGAATTTTATTAATTGTTAGTTTCAGAATTCAGTTACATGTTATCAAGTTTTTATTACTGGCACCCAGAAAAATGTAATAAATGTTAAAAAAAAAAGCAGAACCAAAAAAAAAAAAGCAATTGTCATTTTCTAAGAAAAAAAAAAGTAAAAAAATCTGTCTATTTGTGTACGTAACACACGCCTTAAATACACGCGCCACCAATTATAATAATATTATATGTACAAATATACAATATAATTGTTGAAAAAATTTAAAGGGGAGGTTTTGAAAAAATAAAGTTTTTAAAAAAAAAAAAAAATAAAAAAAAACAACAAAAGAATAAATGGTAACACCATTTGGCGTTGGCGGCCTAATGTCGATATAGGTACATCATCAAAGTAAACATAGAACATATTTATTTAATAATTGTTTTCCATTACATATATCAAATTATTTATATATATATATATTATATATATATATTTAATATATTTAAAGATACGTACTGTTATTTGTTTTGTCATTATTAAGCAGGTGATATTTTTTCAATTTTAAAGTTCAAAGTTTTTCTTTCTCATACCAATCATTTTTTTTTTTTGAATTTTGGGTGACACGTAGGTTAAATAAGTTGGTTGGTTCAATGGGTTTTATTTTTAAAATTTTTCCTACGCATGTGTCTTTGTTTTTTTTTTTGTGCGATTTTATGGAAAACGCAATTTTCCACACATGCGATTGTATAAACATATAATTTAAAAAAAAAAAACACAAAATAAAATTAAAAAGTTTGAAAACGGAAAGAATTTTAATGTTATATTGATTTTAAGTTGAAGCATTGCCTCGTATACAATATACGAGGCAATGGTTGAAGTTATAGATAATTAAAGAGTAGTTTCTAAAAATTGGTAAATTTAATTGGAAAGAAAAACGTGTTTTAAAAGAAAATTTAAAATTTTATTGTACAAAATCAATTTTTTAAAAATAAAGAGGGTGTTATATTGGTTTTCTTATTAAATTTATTGAACTTTAAACTCTAACAAACAGTTGACACATATTTGCTTTATCATTTGAAAATTGAGTTCGTGACATGCATTTATTACATTTACCAAAATTTAATTAGACTTATTTAGTTTAAAAACATATTTGTAAAGGTATTGTGTAATAATTTTAAAAGGTGATTTTTGGAGTAAATTATTTAAAAAGTTTTAAAAATAATAATACTCGGAAGTTGGGAGGGTTGCAAATGGCATACATGTAATGAAATATAAACAATATTAACTATATAACAAAAGTTCGAAGTCAATCGGCGACTTGTGACTCAAGAAATAAGCCAAAATCCCTAAGGTAATTATAACTTCGACGAGTGGGTCAAAAGTCCATTTAAAAAAGAAATATAATTCCCCATTGAATTTTTAAACATGTGACTAAGCTTTAAATTGCATTTGGAAATGAAATAAAGCCGAAATTGAAGAACAAACAAAGTCGAATTTTATTTTTATATTAAAAAATATTTCTGAAAATCTATTCTGAACTTTTAAATTTAAATCCTATATCAAAATATATATATATGTAAAAAATAGATGTAATAAATAAGTTTCTATATACATATTTGTCAGTATGCGAGATTCTAATGAAGGTTGGACTGTGGAATTCAAGGTAGTCCATTTTGCCAGAGTGTTTATGAATTCATTTATGCGAACTTATTAATTGGCAGGGCTGTAGATGAAAATATTTTAGTTGGTTTTAACATTTTAAGTTTTGGAAAAAAGGGGACATTCCCGATTTTTTAATATGAACTGAATCTAGAATATATTGGATATAATCAATTGATTTGGCACTAAATTTTAAATATATCAGTTTATGAACTCAGAAAATCCTGTTGAACTTTTGGATTACTAATCAGAGGCCTAATATTATTGCGGAAAACATTCTTTTTATTACTAAGAATTTAAGTAAATATAAGAACCTATTTTCAAAGAAACAGAACTTTTTTCAGAATTTCATAGATTTTAGGGGGCCTAAAAGAAGTTATCCATACATATTGATTTGTGATGGATATTTAGAATTTTTTCAATTTAAATAAATTTAACTTCCTTGAATTATTCAGACTGGATGTAAAAATAATCCTTTCAAAACGGAAATCCTTTCATTAATTAAAAAATTTTACATATAATATGTATCAAACCTCCATTATACTTATAGAATAAACACTTTATGAATTTATACATTTCTATAATGACTAATCAATATCACACAATTTTATACTTATATTCAATATTTATATATAAAAAATAATAAATCTAAAAATAAAAATATTCATATATAGCATGTTTAACAGAAATATAATTTTAAAAATCACATATTTCAAATAAAACAACACCATATAATAATATACAATAATAATAATTTATAACATTACTAAACATATTCTTTCTTATTCTATTTTTTAATCCCCTTACAAAAAGTTCTTTAGTAACTTTTTAAATTCATTTTTTTTTTTGCATATACAAACTATTTACAATATAGTTTTCTTAATACAATATTACATTACATTACATTACATTATATTACACTTTTAATAACATGGTGTTAACATAAAAAAAAATCATTCTCTTCCATCTCTCTCTCTCCATTCTATATTCATAAAAAGGGGGGGTACTTACAAATTATAAGTACTCAATATTTACACATATATGTATTGTATATATACAAAAACAATATTATTGTAACTAAGTTAAAGAATTTTCGAAGTTTTCTTTTAAATATATATATATATATATAAGAGTATATAGTTAGACGCAGTTAAATTTTCTATACTTAACTAACTGGATTTAAATAATAAAAACAAATATAGAAAAATAAAAAAACTAAACACACATATATATAGAATATAATTTATACAAAACATAAAATAAAAACAAATAAATATACAAATTGTACACCTTTAAGTATATTATATCGGTTTATAGCTTTAACACCACTTTGAAAGCGTTAAAAAACTTAATAATATAATAATAGGAAGAAAAAAATGAATCTGATGTTAAAAAAAAAGTAAAAAAAAAAATAATAAAATATTAAATAACAAAATTGTATTAGAAAAAAAGAATTAAAAACAAGGTGTAACAAAAGATTTATACTATAAATATTAATATATATAATTTTTGAGTTCTACTGGATACAGCAGTTCTTGTAATTAAAAAAATCTAATCGCAAAGTGAAGTTTATAATTTCATAAACATTATTTATTAACATTTACCAGGTATCCAACATGTTTAGCAACATTTGTAAAAATGTACATTACATTACTAATATACTTAAAATAACATGACAGCTTTTGTTTACCTTAGTAAAATTAATAGAGATTATTAGTTATTTAAGCTTAATAAAAGTTGTCATGTCATTTTGAAAGCTTTGAACCGCACATTTACTCAAATATTGCTGAACATACTGGATGCAAATTTAAAAATGATTAACATCACAGCTTTCTCCTACTAATGATAGAAGAATATTAAGATTAATAGTAATTTAAATTGTATACTATAAATATTAACTTATAATATCTGAGCTCTACTGAGTACAGCGGTTCTTCTAGTAATATAATTTCAAAAACATTATTTATTAACATGTAATAGGCATGTTTAGCAACATTTCAACATTTGAAATGAGTATTACATTACTAATTCTTAAAATAACATGACAGCTTTTAATTATCTCAGTAAAATTAATAGAGATTATTAGTTATTCGAGCTAAACAAAAGCTGTCATGTTATTTTGAAAAGCTTTAGTACAATTCCGCACATTTATTCAAATGTTGCTAAGCATTTTGGATACAAATTAAAGAATTAACTATTAACATTACAGCTTTCTCTTACGAATATTAGAAAAATATTAGGAATAATAGCAACTTTAAGGTAAATATAAAATGAAAAGAGAAAGGAATATAAAAGTACATTTGTGGGTTAAAATGTTATTTAACTGATCACAGTGCTGAGAAGGATTTAAAATCAAGTTCTTTGCGACTTGCAACATTTTGTTATAAAGCGATTTTATATAACATTTTTTAATTTATTTTAAATTTGTTTATATATATGTATATATAGGAACTCCCCCTCTATCTATTAAAAAAATTCGAAAATCTTTAGATATTTTTTTATTTTCAATATTATTAATATTATAAAAATTAATTGAATACCATATGTTTATATACACACCATATATGTATAATAAATATAGAATATATACCTATATAATATTTATATTACTTCCCTTGACATTTTGGTTATTTTTAATTGCAAAAAAATTTTTACGACATTGTCTTTAGTTTGTATTAATTACCATATATATATATATATATATATACTTATGCTTCAAATACAATATTGCTATCTTAAGATATTTTTATGACATTCTATTAAAAAAGTTTTCTTATATACTACCTATAATAATAACATAGAATTTAATAGTGTTTTTATAACAAAGTAAAATTAAAACTTGACACATACTTTTTTTTTTATAATTATATATATACCTATTTATTTGTATATATTTATATATATACATATATTTTTTGAAAATAGAAAAACTCATGAAATATTTCCAATTTTTTTTTCCGGATTTTTATATACTCTATGTAAATACTGTATGTATATATAATATTATATATAATATACTTGTAAGTGCATATATACAACTTATCTATATATTATTATTTTATATTATTAACCATCGTGTTAGAAAGTGGATTTTTAAAAGAATTTTTTTCTTAATAATGTATGTATGAATGAGTTAATATTTATATATATATGCATATGTATGTGAGTATGCACTTCTGAAACATACTATACACTGTTTAAAGAACTAAAAACACTTCAATCTCATTCCTTGTTCTTGAATTTAAAAGAACCACTTCGTTTCAATATACATATATACATATATATATATATATATATATATTTATATATATATAGAACTGGAAATATATATATGTATATATATAAATTATATTTAGTATACTTTGCAAAATATGTAATGTACTTGATGTGGAGAACTATGAATAGCAATTTGTATTTTTTTTTGTATATCTGATTTTCTAGTGGTGAGAATTCAAAGTATACATATATTGACGCCAAGTACCTACTGATTACTGAACAATATTAACACTTTTTTTTTTTTTTGTTTTTTTATAATTTTTTTAACCCTTTCAACACATTTTCAATTTAAGATTTTGTTTTTTTTTTGTTTTTTCTATTTCTTGGAAAATGTGGCTACTAATACACATATCTATACACAATCTATTTTTATAAAATCTAATATGTGTATATATATATATGTATATATATGTATATATATATTTATACTTATATGTATAGACTATAGACTATAGAATATACGCAAAGTACACCTTTTAGAACTCATATACGTACATTATATGAATAACGGGATATTAGGGAAAATGGTGGTTTTATATATATACAAAAAAAAAACACATAAATAAAAAATGGGAAAATCACTGAAGGAAATTCTGAAAATTATACGTTTGTTCCAAGAATATAATCAGAAAAAACAAATAAAATATATATATGAAAAATTCAAAAAAAAAAATCGGTTATGACGATATAGGGTTTTGAAAAATTTTATTGTGAAAAATTCAGGAAGAAAAATCTAAAAAAAAAAAAACAAAATAATAAAAAAAATTATTATTTTGTGGTTTAGAAGAATGAAATAAAGCTATAAATTTGCCATAAAATGCAATTAAAATTTTTCATATTGTATGTATACTAAATGTAAGTGTACTCGCTATTTATATAATAATATAAATTTTAAATGCTACAAGGGTATAGACAGTGTATATTGATTGAAAAAATATAATATATTAAGTATTTAAAAGTAAGGTAAGTATTGAGTAATCGTGCAGACTACTTTTATTGGAAACGCAGGTTTGTTATTCTATTTTCCATTCCTACTGTATTAGAAAGTCTTACAATCATCCCTGCTGGATTGAAACTCTTCTTAAATTATTACAAATTTTTTTATATACTAAATATATAATAAGTACAAAATTAGTTAAATTCGCAGGAACGCTTATATTGAAAGTTCATGTCTATTTCATGTCTATAACAAATTGGAAAATGTCTATATTATTTAATTTCTAAAACTTACCGTCCCTCCTCTATAGACGAATACATGCAAAGGCATAAAATATAATTTGGACGATATAAAGGGAGAACATCTGAGATACGATATGTCAATACCAGACTATATAATAGAACATAAACTACTAAAAAATATCCAGATATAAATTTGGAAAATGCTTAAGTTTAGATCAAACTAAAAATTAGGATTTAGCAGTAGGAGTAACATTCTAATTATTACATACAACTTTGGATTGAACATCCGATCCGAAATATTTTATGCAACATTGTTAATAGATTAAATTTGAGAGAAATTAGATCTTCAGAAATTAGTACGAGTCTATTAAAAATTTTTTTTTGTCACGCCCCCTGTTAAGGAGCCGGTAATCGGTCGAAAATTGAAATTTAGCTATTTTTAGGCACCTGTAACTTAAGTACACATTAAAATTTGTTTTTAGTAATATACAAAATTTAAAGTTCAAATATTATATTTTAACATTTGTTAAAGGTTTTCCTAAATTTAAAAGGGGGTCCCTAAAATTGAGAAAAGAGTCTGTTAGTTTTAACCATAGATGCATAGATAGTAAAATTCTAAAAAAAATTTCACATATTAGAGGAGGACATTTTACATATTAGAGGAAGTCACAATTTCATTTCTAAAACTTTCAATTTTGGGCGCAGGGAAATGGGGTTAAATTGTCGCGAATCACCCATAAGTTTGCTTAGTAAAAATTTCAAAACCTTCTTAATTAAAGAGCTATTAGGACTGAAATATTTTCCATTTTTATAACTCAGCAACTTTGTTACCGGTCTTTATATTTCCAAAATTAAACTCAGTATGAAGCACTAATATAATTTAGAAATCCCTTGGTTTTTTTCATCACTTGTTTTAATCTGTATTGTGTAAATATGTATAATAACTTTTATGCTCATATTTTAATATCGGATGTGCTTGGATTTTAGAATCAATTGGTTTAATTTTCTTTCAATTGTTTTTTTTAATCATTTGTTTAATTGAATAATTTGGTTGAGTATTTGTTCATTAAAATTGAGTGGAAAATTATTGAAATTGTTTCTGCTTTTAAAATTAAAAAAATTGTCCATTTTTATACAAATATTCTGTAACAGTGAAGCAATATTCTAATATTAATTAATCACTTACTGAAGTGCAATTAAAGTCGAAATTCCCTGTCCACAATAGCTAATACTAAAACATAATAGTGATAACAGTGTATGATCTCAACTTCTCCAATCTCTTACAATTTGTTAGAAAAAAGTGTACAATTAATATAAAAGGGCTAACATATATAATACAAGAAAAAGTAATCGAGTTTTTAAGCAAAATCATTTAACAAGATACTTTCTAAAATCATTAATAACTTAAGACAATTAATCGAAGCTAAATTATTCATTTTATTATAATATCACAGTTAAATTATTAAAAATATATCTCTAGATTTATTTTAATCTTGTAAAAAAAAAGTGAGACCATAAAATATAAAAACCAAAATTTCAAATTATGTCATAAAGTGTCTGCACATAATCCTGTGGAAGTGACAAAAACTCTTTTAGATCGTATACTATTCAAGATTCGAAACTCGGATAAGAAAAACAGACATTCAAGATTTAAAACTTCCTTAAACCTTTTTTTCTCGTTTTTTTTTTGTAGTTCCCAAATTGGAAGTAATTACCAAAATCCTGTTTGCCCATTATTATCATTATTTAGATCCTTCTGAATGGTACTACTTACATGAATCAGCATTACTTTTATAAAAGATCGCTTCAATTACTTACAAGATCATAAAAGATCGTTTCAATTACTTATCGAAATAACCGCAATTTTAATCTTATAGTTCTTTTCTTTATTCCTTTTCGGAACTAATGTCTTCAAATATTTTTTTTTTTGATCTTTGATCCTTTTTGATTTTTAATGTCATTAAATGACAGTTAACATTTTTATAATCGTAAATGACAAAAAGGACTCTTGAAAAAAAAAAAACACAAATAACTAAATGCTGTTTGTAAATTTTTTTTGAATGGCTTAGCCTAACAATTGAAGGTTTTTTTGTATTTTTGTTTAATGAGATATTAATCTTTCGAGTACTTCAAAAATTATGATGGAATTCAACTCAATGTCCTCAGACATTTCCATTCTTTAAAACAAATTAAGATATTTATTTTTTTTTTTTGAAAAACATTTCATGATACCGCCTTATTTGGCTTTTATATTATATCTGAACCTATACCTATAACTAATCAAACAAATCTTTAAATCCACATAAGTCTGTAAATGTGAATCTAAGGTAAAAAAATTTTTTAATTTATAAATTTTTCAAAAAATATTTTTTTATCCTCACAAAGAAAGGATCATTTGAACAGATGACAATTACAAGGTTTCAATATTCGGTTAACAAACGTAAAACCAGTAACTTTATTTTTTTTAATTATTTATTTGATGATGATGATAACAATAGCTAATGATAATATGTGTATAATATAGATGAAATGTCTTTCGGCATTATCCTCTCAAGAAGAAGTTTAATACAAATGAACAAATATTTGTAACATTATTAGTTTGATTTGTCCTTATTGAACATACATAATGTAATTGAAAAATTCTAGCCGATCCGAAAATGATAATAATGATGTATAGGATGTCAATAAGAAATGAAATATTATGTTCTGTAAGATAATTTTTTTTATTTTAATTTTGAATAGGGTAACAGTACCTATTATTGACCATCTTTGGAAGATTTAGATTATTTAGAATTTAAAGTGAATTAGATAATAATTTATTTTATTTAAGGTGAGATGTGAGAATCGCAAGTGGTATCCACACAATGCGTCATTGGGGAGCTACAAGTGTTTAATTCTTTGCCCTTTATTGGGTAAACGAAAAGGTAGCGAATTGAAGTTCAACAATATGAAACCTTTTAAATTTACATATAACAAAAGTTTAAATTAAATTTTTTTAAACGATATTTGGAGGCTTGCGTTACAATGTATTCAAAAGCCACCCCATCCGAAAAATTTAAAAAGGCCTTAGAATTTAATATGCATTATTCAAATTTTTACCTTATGACAATTTTTGTAAGTTTTTCCTATAAAATTCTTTTTTTCTCTATTAGTTTTATAAGAGAGCGAATGAGAGACGGGGGAAGATAATAAACTTCTAAAAAAAATATAGTTACATAAGTTTTTAATAAAACTATACCTATAGGCGCACATTATTTTTGATCAATACAAGTAAAACATAAAGTAAAAGACTGTATTTGAAATTTTTATTTTTATTTTTTTTTATTGCTTCAGTTGATCCCTTTTTTAATGTCCTTTATTTTTCTTTTTATCCCTATTTGATATGACATTCATAGAATAAAGTCCTGCTGAGTTTATGTTATTTTTTTTTGTTGTTTTTTTAGAAAAATAGGAGGATTTTATTATCTGTTTGTGTTTTTTTTTTGTATTTTATAAAATGTGGTATCTGGTGAAAGCAAGCTGTCAGATCAATGTTTAGATTGAATCAAAACCAAATAAAGGACAACAAAAAAAAAAATAAATAGAGAAAGAATACAAAACTAAACGATATTAAGTTAAAAAGGAAAAAAAAAAAATAAAAGGACATCTGAGGACAAATTTTATCTGTATAAATGTATATATAAAATAGTTAATTGTAGATACATATGTATATTTGTTTAAATGTATTCTTTGATTTTGTTGATTTAAAAAGGATCAAAAGATATAAAACCGCTGTTGGCTTATTTTGTATTTTTGTTTTTTTTTTATAAATCTTTAAATTTAGTTCAGTTATATAATAACTGTTATTTTTTTAGTTTTGTAACCTATTTTTAAACAAGCCTTGAATACTTTATATGCCCCGCTTCCGTACTGTATATTAATTACAAGAACTTAAATGTACCTAATTTACATGGCAATTAAAATTTTAACTAAAGGATACATTTAAAAAGGATGTTAAAAATTTTGGAAATAATTTATAAACAAATATTTTCGAAATAATAAGAGATTCCAAAAAGTTACAATTCGTACTTTGTTTATTTGTTGGTAAAAATTTATGAAACCGAGCCGGTTTTTTTAGCCGCAAATAAAAAGAAAGTTAAAAAATGCCGGTTGCGGCTCTAATTTTAAAAATACGAAAATCGCTCGAATTTTGAACGATTTGCCACACTAATATTAGTCGGCTTATTCGGTCACAAAATTTCCGACCGCGATTTTTTTATAAATATATAAATAATAATGTTAGTGCGAAATTCGCTTGAATTTTGAGCGTTTCGCGACAATAGTATTAGTCGGCTTATGCGGTCACAAAATTTCCAGTCGTGGCTTATTTATAAATGTATAAATAATGATGTGAATGCGAAAGTTGCTCGAATTTTTAGTTACTTCGCGATACTAGTATTAATCGGCTTATTCGGTCACAAAATTTCCGGTCGCGGCTTATTTATAAAAAAAATAAATAATAATATCAGTGCGCTTCGCGACACTAGTTTTGTCCAATTTTGCCTAATTATACTTATACATAATGATATAACTAAACATCAATTTCTGGAACTCACATTTTTGTATATAGTTGTATAATTGCTATTCCTATAATTGTATAATTTATAAGGTGTTTAAAACCGCACAGAGTGAAAGTCCTTTTTTTAGCACAAAAACATCAGAATAAATTTTTAAAGAAATGATTTTTCAAAACTGAAGTTTCTAATACAGAAGGATTTCAATGTTTTTTTTTTATTTTACCTTTAAAATAATGCAATCCTAGAATAAAAAGAACAGGATTGCTACTTTCTTACATAAGCATTTTATGTAGTTGCTGTTCTTTTTCATCCAACCATCCATCCATCCATTTATAGAAGGAGGATAATCCATTAAAATTCAACAATGCGTATATAATAATATTTTATAATTTTCTTAAGTATATATATGAAAGAATTTCATAAAAGTGATTATTATTAAGACTCTTCACTTAAAAATTTTATATACATACGTACACTTAAATATGTAAAAAGAAGAAAGAACTCTCTTTAGGTTAATTTTTTCTTTTTTTTTAATCAAATATGATTTTTTAAGATACATTTTAACAAAAAAAAAATTTATTATCCTAGAAAATTACCTACAAAAATATAAAGAATCGATAGCTGTTGATTGTAGGATTATCTTTTATTATAAAAAGCAGAGAAATTCTTTTAAAGAAAAACTAAAAACGGAAGAAAAATCTTAATTTGATTTTGATGTCTAAAAACAAGTAAAATTCTATTGAAAATTATTAAAGCGAAAAATAGTTCTTAAGATATATATATGTATATATACTAAATTAGTCAAAAAATAAAGAATCTTTTTATCGTAATACAAAAAAAAAAATTTTAATTATTTCAGATGTTTTAAGACTATTGTAATAAAAGTAGGTTGATTATAATGGTTGATTTGAGTTTTTATTATATATTTCAGGATCTTATAGAACTGTTAAAAAATGCAGAAGTTTCTTAAATGTTTTAAGTATTAATATCTTAAGATAAAAAAAAAAATACTAAAAAAATATATAAATTGATATAGGTTAATAGATTAGTAGTTTGGCACATGTCCTTCACATATACATATCCTTGAATTAAACTTTAAAGTAGATTTGATCCAAAAAAAAAAGAAATTGATTATTTTAAATTGAAAATTTTTATTTCGAAACATCAATGTCCTCTTATATAAGTGTACAAATACAATCAAAGCTCTCTTAACATTCTTAAAAGACTTTAGATATGGCCAGAGTTACGTTTGAAGAGGATTCTTAACAGTTTGTTGTACTCGTATAAGACCAGATGACTTTATCTCAAAATTAGATAGTGTTAGCTTTCAAAAATTATATATCCTTTATTGCGTATATTATCCTTTAAGGACGAAAAGGACATTTGAAAGTATTCTTGTATGTTTGATCTGTTAGTGTATAAACCGTTATATCTGGCGATCTGTTAAAAATATATATACTCAATCCTGCTAATAATGAAGGTAACAATCCTAGTATATAGTAAAAGAATATTTTAGCATTTACTACACAATAAGTGCTGCCGTTTTGAAAAATTTGTAGTTGGAAATTGAAAATTTTTGGAAAAAAAGATAAATGTTTAAAATTCTTCTCTAAAAGTCAAATTACTCAAAATTCGGCTATGAACCCCCTGAATATTTTTAAATCGTTGGAAAGCTCTTATGTTTTTCTACATTCACCCATTAAAAATCTATAAAAAACTTGAAGCTAAAACATCTTTCTAGAAGTGGAATTTCTGAAAATTCGACCATGAAACCCCCTGAATATTTTTACATCGTTCGAAAGCTCTTATGTTTTTCTACATTTACCAATTAAAAAACTATAAAACTTTAAGCTAAAATTGAAGATATGAGGATATATCTATTTTCAAACATAATTTTCCGGAACTTATGATAGAAGAATCTGAAAAGAATTTCAATTTTCAATTCTCTTTAATAAATTTCGAATTTCCTTCATTTTGTTTATATATCCATATATACATTTCTAATTCGAATGGGAAATTTAATTTCAAATGAATGTACATCTACATACTATATGTTTTTCTTTAGGCCATATATATATATATTATGTAAATAATACATATACAAACAAATTTCCTGAACAGAGTATCATCATATTTCCTATTAATATCCTGTTCCTGAATTTTATATAAACATTTAAAAAAAATATAAACTGAGTTTCAAATCCCTTTCCCAAATACTTTCAGTTTTCTCTGATGTAAAACCACAAAAAAAAAGGGTGCTATAAAACTTTATTTATTGTCTATTTTTTTTTTTATCACTTTTTTTTAATTTTTTTTTTAATAACTTTAATAAATACACATGTGTATATATATATATATATATATATATATATATATGTAGGACAGTAATATTATATCAAAATGTGTATTCATCAAATTATAATCATCCTTTCATGAAAAAAAAAATAATTTCAACCCTATTATTAAAATTTAATTTTTTTATTACGCATATCCTTATGCTATTATTATTTTTTATACGCATATATATATATATATATATAGGTGTACAAATTATATTATTATGCGTATTTTTTATTTTATTTGTATTTATACAAATAGATGTTTGTGCTTACCACATTTTTTTTGTATTTTATTCTATAACATATTTTGAATCTTATTATCCTTGTATCTTATTATTATCCTTGCATAAATTGTATAACAATTAGATATTAAATTTCTATTTATGGAAGAAATATAGCAGCTGATATAGTCATTTTTAATTTTATTCTTTTAACTGTATCTTTATTAGATCCTTAAGAGCAATTTCCGATTTTGATTCTTGCCCAAATTATGTATATATTTATATAAACTTAAAATAGAATAAAAGGACTTGAGCCAAAAAGGAGTAAAATACGACTTTGAGGTAGAAAATTCTGTTTTAGTATACCTACAGAATATGCAAGTAGTCCTTATGATAAAAGGACTCAAGTCATACAAGAGTAAAATACTCCTCTGAGATAGGAAATGTGATTTTAGTATACAGAATTAGAAAGCAGTCCTTACAATAAATATTACAATAGTCCTTAATATTAAAAATGGGCACTTTTCAAATTCGACTCTCACATCCAGAAACACTGACTTGGTACACTATTATTTGATTTTCTTAAAATAATAATCCCTAGAGATTTATGCACTGAAGCACATTAATATTAAAAATGGCTACTTTTCAAATTTGACTGTCATATCCTGGAACGCAAACTTGCCACACAAACTGTAGTATACTTTAATGTAATTTTCTTAAAAATAAGCAGTCCTTAGAGTCCTTAGAGATTTAAACACTAAAGTACATCAAAGTAAAGTAATAAATTTAAATTTTAACTAAATCGATCCAAATTAAGAAACAAAAAAACTTGAATACAACTTGCAAATATTGAAAACTTCCGTTAAAAAAATAAAAAATAAAAAAAAATAAAAAATCATTGTATAATTTTGTGTTAAACCACACACTTCTTTTTTTTAACACTCATTAATCAATTTTATGAAAATAATAAAAACAGACAAACATTTTACAAATCTACACTTTTTTATAACTACTTTATATTAAAAAAAGAATAACAAAAAAATAACAAAAACAAATTTTTATTTGTTACAACCCTATTTAGTGTTTTGTTTTTTTTTTTTTATTTTTTTGACAAATTTTTTTTATAATCAAATTTCTATTACCACTTAATAAGTGTATTATATGATGTCATGTTATACCACCATTTACATTTAATACTCTATAAATATATATGAATATATATATAGTATAAGTTTTTTATTATTTTGATTATTCTCTATTTTTAACTTTAATCACATTTATATATATATAGATATGACACACGCACAGACATATTTAACATTTAAAAAAAAAAGGATTATCATTCTCTAATATTAAAAATAATGCATCATTTTTATTTTGGGATAAAATTTCAGATTATTGAACCGTGATTTGTTTATAATAAAAATGACATATATATATATATATATATATATATGCAAAGAAAGAAAAACTATACAGTTATTTAAATTTTAAAGAAAAATAGATAACAGTAAGAGAAAAACAGGATATTCGAAGCGGGAATAAAAATAAAAAAATATATTCTGTGTCCACCACAGTACCAACAGCTCTTACAGGAAAATCATAATATGAAATATCTTTCAAAGATTTTTCCTAGGTACTACATTCGTATTTATTTTAATCAAAGTAATTAACGTGTAATTATACATCTTATATTTTATTATAAATGACTTTAGCTAACAGCGTTTATTAATTTCAGATAAATTTAAATTAATTTAAGAAACACCTTTTATTGTGTTAATAATTTGCAACAAAATTTTTGAAAGATTCCAATTAAGTCACATAAATTTTTTTTTATCTATAAGACGTGCATTTCGTTCCAGTTTAAATTTTGCAATGCGTCATCATCAGAACTTCAAAGAAGCTACAAATTTTTTTTTACATTTAATTAAGAGGAATCTAAAATTCATTGGATCAAAAAAATTTCTATCTATGTCAAAGTTGTCAAACTCTATATTGGTGTAACAACTTTTATGTGATAAGATTTGTTGTACTATTTTTAGTTTACGAAATATTCGCAAAAAAACCCTAAAAGTTACCCAATAGAAGTGCTCCTTGGGATTACCTAATTTGGTTCTCCAAAAGCTTATCAATTCAATATTATTATCAGAATATCAAAATCTTCTACATATATGAAATTTGAAAACATTTCGCTCATTCATTTTGCTTATACACGTGTATACAGTCAGACATACGCTTTAAATATTTCATATAAGCGTCATATATTTCATATATACTTGTAGTTTTTCATTATTATATTTCCCTTGAGATATTTTAACTTTTTTTATCTAAAAATATATAACTTAAAAGAAACCCTCTATTAATTTTTTTTGAAACTTATAAGTAAATATATATATATATATATATATTTATATATATATATATATATATATATAGTTTAATTCGTTTTTTATAGAATGTAAATTTAGATAAAAAGAATAATAGTAGCGCATTTTATTAACCATAAAACACAAATCCTTTTAAGGTACAAAAAACCAATGAATTGAACTGGAACTTAAATTAAACTATATATATATATATATATATATATATATATATATATATATATTTATTACTTAATTTAAACCATATTACATAATAATAAATAGAGGGATATATATAATAATAACAAAATTATATAATAATAACTATCATTTCATTTTAAAAAAATTACTTTATTGTTCAATACCACCACAAAATTAATTTATTTTCACCATATTTACAAGGACTTTATATTCCAATACATACATATATATTATACATATATATATATATATATATATATATTTATTTATTTATTTGTATAATTATAATAATTATTTTTTGAAGTACAAATTATTATTATTATTTTTTTTGCATTTTTGTTGTGGCGAAATTTGAAGGGTAGTTTTTGTTTTTTGTTTTTTTTTTTTTAAGAACAGTTAAACAATGCAAAAGGTGGTGTAAATATGGCCGACATATAAAAAATTAAAAAAAAAAAAAAGAGAAAAATCCAAAGAAATAAAACGAGAAAGAAGATGCGATAAAAAAAATCAAACAATTAAATAAATTGCATTAAATGAACAATACTTATATAATTACAATTACATTGATTGGATTGATGTAATTGTATATTGATTAATATTATCAATAATTCATTGATGATAATAAATGATTGATAAATTCTGATATGACGTCAAATTATTATCATGACAGTGGTCTTGAAACAATGTTTGTATACTTATTAATTACCAATTTTTTTATAATAAGCTGGACCCAATAATTGCACTAAGTACTTACCACTAATCAAATCATTTTTTTTTAAGTGATTACTTTAAAGTAATCAAACTTCATTGATTAAGTTGTTAAATGTGGTTTTTGTGCAACAAGTTTGATTATTTGATTAGTGATAATTTGGTGCAATAGTGTCCTCGTTTTTTTGTCATTATTGTCATCCTCATGCACATTTAGAAGTTAAGTGAATGATTCCTTAATCTTACTAGATGTTCAAGTTAAAGAGTAATTTAAAAACACAATTTCTGAGTCAAATTCTGAGTTCAAATCCAAATTTGAATATAATAAGCTTGGAAGAGTCTAAGAATTTAAGGACTTTCAATTCGAGTTAAGACTAATTTTAAAAAGCCACTGTATTTACATCAGCTTCATTAAAAGTACTCATAAGTAATCACAAGTACCGTTACTTAATATTCATAATGCTCATAATGATTCAGTTATCAATTTTTTGAGTCACTGTATATTGTATCTACAAATTTGTTTACATTTTGGCATATCTATTGTATAAAATAATTGCATTTTTTATAAATATTATTGTATAAGTATACATATATATATATATAATATATATGTGTGAGCAATTGCATGGATTAAAAGTACTTAAAAAAGCATTTTAAATATTATGATGAAAAAAAAATTGAAATAAATAAAACAAACGATCTTTGAAATTGTTTGGTTTAATGAAATAAAGCTTAAAATTGCGTGAAAAAATAATTTCTCGAGTTTTGAGTACATTGAAAAATTGTTTTATTTGTTGCCCTTTCTTTTATATTAATGATGAAATTGGTTCCGTTTTTTTGCTGCAACAATTAAAAATGAAAAATTATATAAAAAAAAAACCCCATATTCATACATATGTATATAAGAGAACCATATATATATATATATATATATATAATATACACAATTACTCCATACAATTAATCCATAAATCAAAAATTTTATATATTTTAAGTTGAGTAAGTTTTTAATTAACGCGAAATTTTGTTTTTTTTTTATTTATTTTATTATTATTTGTTCAAAATAATTGATGCCCTTTTTTTGTGGTGGTACTTTGGGAAGTCGATTGTGAAGGATTTGAAATGATATTGTATTTTCAACTCCATCATAATGAAAAGAGATGGCTTAAAAATAGCAATGTCGGATTATTAATGAGTGATTGTCTTTATATTTGTTATAAGTTCAGTATATAGAGAATTTATATGTTTATAGGTCTAATCCGATTAGGAGAACAGGGGGTTGAATGTATAAAACTGAGCTTAAATTCATAACTCATATTTTGGAAGATAAATTTGACTTGAACTTCAAAAGGATGTCGGATTATTAATGAGTGATATTTTTTCTATTTGTTATAAATTCAGTATAAAGAGAATTTATGTGTCTATATTTCTAATACGATTAGAAGAACAGGGACCGTAACAATGAGTTGAATGTATAAAACTGAGCTTGAACACATAACTCACCTTTTGAAACATAAATTAGGCTTGAGCCCAAAATTTTGATTTGAATTTAAGCTCAATTTTTTGCATATATGACCAAATTTTTGGACCCTATTAATACTGACCACTTATCACCAATTAAATAATCAAAATAATAATTTTTTGTTACATTAAAGATTAGTTTTAATCATAGACTTATCAAAAATTTTATTTTGATTATGTATAATGATTAGTGGTTGGTATACAATGAGGTCCTTTTTTTAATATTTAACAATGTTCTATAAGAAGTTTATCCTACATTTACTCTATTATTCATTATACATAAACAATTATTCTGATATTTTCAAGTTAAGCTTCAGTATCCTAGTCATTGAAAGTGAGTGATCTTTCAGTTTCTATGACAACCTTAAAAAATTTAAATAACTCGAATAGATTTTAAAGAAACGAATTAAGAAAAAGGATTCCGACTTCTGAGATTGAGTGCACCATCACTAACACCATTCCTGCAATTCTAAGATGCTTTAGGAATATGATTGAGTAAAAAAAAGTTCAAATTACTTATAGTGATAAAAAATGTAATTACACTATTGTTGAATGAAAATCTTCAATTTTTGAAACTATGTATATAAATATATATACATATATGTATATATAAATAATAAATGTTTGACAATGTATTCAACTCTTAATATCCGAAAAAAAATATATATATAACACTATTAACACTCTTTTAAACATAAAAGCGAATATTAAACACCAATTTTTTTTTTTAAATATATGTATATATATATATACAATAAATTGTATTCATAATAAAATTCATCTTTTATTCAAACACTTCTACAAAAAAAAAACAAAAAAACAATTCAAAATTAACTAACAAAAAGGTTTTATTCATTTTTTATTCACTAAATGAACAGATAATGTAGCGAAAAATTATAAAATTTTTACTCCTGTTTGTTTAAAATTTATCAGAATTAAAAAAAAAAAAAAAAAACAACCACTTTTAAAGTAAGTAAAAAAAAACTTCTAAAAACTATAATTTTCCATTTATTTTACTTGTATGTAGAAAAAAGTATATACATATATGCATAAATGTATCTAAAGATACTCTACAGAATATGTTGCTCTTTATTATACAGATACAATTTATATCCATATTTATTATATTATATTATATTTCCAAATGAAAAGATATATTTTCTTTTGATATTTTTTCGACCGTAAAGTCAAGTTTATAATAATATGGTCTAAAATATATTAAATATGTATATAATATATATAATATATTTATACACATATATATAATAACATGGAATTTAATCCAATCTATATACACACTTTTCATTCTGTAAAATTTATTTTATAATATTTTCATATATTATTATTAATATACATATATATGTATATATATATTTATATATATTACTATATAAATATAAAAAATATGTTAAATAATTTTATAACAATCATTTCTGGATGTTAAATAATAAAAAAGCAAGAAACTAACAAATTTCATTTGAAGTTTCATTTTTACTTGTTTAAAAGTTTCATCATCATTTCATCCACACATCATCCACTACTACATATAAATATATATAGTTTTTAGTTTATATAATTTAAAATTATACATCCTTGCACTAAAAAAAAAAATGGCATATTGCATATTTCTACAATTTCTGAAAAATTTTAAATTTTATACTTTTTATTAAAAATATACAACGCAATATATATATATATATATGAACTTTAATGGGCATATGCCTGTGAAGGACTAAAGGACTGCAAGAGATAAAAAGATAATTTTTGGAAAAAAAGTTCTAAAGAATCCTTGAAAAAGCATTAATGCGAAAAAATTGAAAATTTCATAGAGATAAATATTAAGTACTATTTTGTACAGATATATACATATATAAAAACTATCTAATACTGTTGTTCATTTTATATCCCAGTATTTGTATACCTATATAATATAAGTACTAAATTATCAAAAGTCCATGAAAATATATCTCAGTTATGCATAAATATAATATGTATATATATGTATGTATCTATATATTCATTTCAAGTCCCAAAAGTAACAAAAGTATAGCATGTGTTAAAGTTTTGGTTTTTTTTTTTTTGTTTTTTTTTATCTTGTACATGTTTCGGTTATGTAACTTAAATTATCCACCACCTACTCCACCCACTTCTATATATACATATATATCAATTCAATTGCTTAGAACCCCCCCCCCCCCCATCATGTTCTTCAAAAAAAATTTTAATTTGGGCAAAAGAAATTCTGTCGGTTGTTTTTTTTTTTTTTTTTATCTGGCAGAAATGAAAATTAATTTCCAGAAAAATGTATGTATGTATGTCTGTATGTATATGTATTTTAATATATGAGTATAAATATATAATAAAGGATAACCATTTCCTTTTTATTTATTTTATTTCTTATGTTATTTAGATCGTATGTGTTTCTTCACTAGATTTATTCTGTTAAAAAAGTATAAAGTGTAAATTATAGAGGTGATAATAAAAAAAAAAAAAGAAAAAAAAAAAAAATTAAAGGATCTTGAAAATATACTAACAAAACCTGAGAACAGGATAATTTCTATCAAATATCCTTTAAGTTGAATCCTTGATATGAAAAAAAAAATATGAAAATTTAGAATCTACTTTTCTAATTAAAAACACGATGTATGTATATATATGTATATATATATATAAATATATATATATATATATATATATATATATATATATATATATAAATTTTTGAATAAAATGTTTCTGTTGAACTAAACATATGTTAGCCCCTTATAAATAGCATATTTTTTTGAAAATTAAATAAAACATATTGCACAATTTGTATACACCTCAGTGTATACCAGTACAAGAAGGACTTTAGAAGAGTTTTACCCAAAAAAAAAAAACAAGAATAAAAAAAAATAACAAAATTTCATTCCTATATAAACTGCTTCTTTTCTATATTTAATAATTAAGTTATAATACTTTATAAATATATATATATATATATATATATATATATATATTGTATGTATAAAATTTTAAACCTTAAGGACTTTTAATAAAGTTAACAAGGATATGCAATAGAACATACACATATTTTTTGAGAAATTAAAACTTTTCTTTAACATATGAAATAAAATTGTTTTGGGTTTTTTTTTGTATTTTTGACTAAATTAAGATAAAGTATCTCTTGATTACTGTATATGGGCTTGGACTTGCTATAGATACAACCCACTTTCATAAGAATTATCTAAAATATGTAAAATCCTTTTTTCTTTTGTTTTTTGAGGTGGTAATAATATTATCTAATATATATTATATATATATGTATTTTTATAGTTTTTTTTTTCACCACATTTAATCTCAACCATAGTTGATATATATATATATATATATATATATATATATGTGTATATATGTATTTATATGCATATTAAATGTATGTGAGGACCATACAGATTATACAGAAAATATGTGTGCAATAGTGAAGAAAATTAAAATTAATGTGTCCTGTTGTTATAATATAATATAAATAATAATAAAGGACTTTCATTAAATGTATACCTATATGTATATGTACATATACACAATTTATATGAAGAGAAATAAAAAAAAATAAATAAATTTTTTAACTTAATTTTCTTCAGTAGAGAAATTTACGCTTGAAAGATGTTAAAAGATTTTCCATAAAATAAATTTTTGAAATGTATGATGGCTAAAATCAAAGGATATATAGTTAGAAAAATATCCTTTGGGGATATATTTTGCAATTGTAATATTAAGAAAGATTATTTATTATTATATAGAGGTATATATGAAATAATTTAAGATAGTTTTTGAATCAAAGTGTTATTTTGTAAATTTTATATTATAAAATTCATTTATATTTGTCATTTGCAAATATTAAAATTTTAGAGGGAACACTCTAAGTTTAACTGAGAGTATAAATTTTTAAGGATAATTAAAAAGGGTTTAAAAAAAGGATAAGATATTATATAAATTTTAATTTGGATTTTTAGATTAATATGGAATAGTAATTGTAAATTTAAAACGTGCTAGAGATGCAAGGTATCAAAGTTTTATAATAATAGTCTTCAAAGAGGGCCAGTCTGAAAATAATTTAGAAGTTTCTGATAAAAAAGCCTTTTGAAAGGTTTGGATGCGTCTATACAATAATTTAATCTTTGAATTAGCCTTAAAAGTTTAAAGAATTTTAATACGGAAAATTTGAAAGTATTTAATTTTTTTAAAGCATTTTTATATACCCTATTCCTGTTTAACGTTTTGTGTAATACTGCTTTTTTTAATACTGATTTTTAATATACCTCTACCATGTTCTTAATACAGTAAAACTTCCCTGACTCGAACTTTACATAACACGAATTACTCTTCTAGTCGAAATTTATTTTATTTCCTTAAAATTTTCAAAAATTTGTTTATATATTTTTAAGTCTCTTTAACTTGAACATCTCTTCAAGTCGAACCTTTCTCTTACTTGAACAATTTTACGTTCGAACTACTAACTGTTAAATTCGAACTTTTACACAATTTTAAATATGAAATTAACAAAAAAATCAAATCAAAATAGAATTATTCCTGTATGTATTTTTATTTAATGTGAGAATGAAATTGGAAACTAATAGCATATTTCAATGATTTTCTGAACTTTTGAACTTAGATAAAAATGTCATTACATCTGAATATCTTTAAGATGCTTAGGTATTGTAGATTTACTTAATCAAGAAACAAATGATGTCTTGGTGGAAATTGATAGTGATGATGAAGTGATCAACAATGATGTTGCACATAATATAAAAAACCTATCTCGTCATCTGTCAATGAATCACACTGAATGACACATCATAAAAGTTTTTTTTAAATATTGAATGAGTTCGAAATATTCGAGAATTCAATGAATTCGAAAATTTGGTCAAATTCGAAATATTTTATGAAAAAAAAGTATATGAAACATGAGTTTTTTGAAATTCTCTCCAACTCGAAACAAATTTTCGAAAAATTAAACAGTTCGAATTAGGGAAGTTTTACTGTAACATATATTAGAAAAAACTCATCCTATATTATTTTTTTAATTTAAAAAAAAATAATAAAAAAATTCCATTGTCTGTCGAATTCAATATTAAAAAAAAAAAAAAAACAATTTATAAATAAAAAAAATCGAAAAATTTTTTTCTAATGTCTATAAAACACCTTTAAAAAGTAAATTTCCTCAATGGATTTTTCTATATTTTCCTTGTTATTTTTCAATTTTTTTAAAACAAACATGAAATAAAAATTCAGGAATTTTTTTTCAATGTTTTATTACATAAAACACATTCTTATGCCAGAAAATATAAAAATGAAAAACACTTAGAAAATAAAATTTGAAAAAAAAAAAAAAAAAAAATTTAATAATAGAAAATTCAAGAAATTTTTTTTTAATATTTTAGGAAAAACATATTTTGTCTTTTGAAGCAATATTTCTTTGCCTTGAAGTCCCCAAAATATATTTTTTGAAGTTGCTTTTAATAAAAAAAACACAAGTCCTTACATTATCCTTTATATATAGGTATATATATGTAAAATAATAAGTATGCTATATACTAAATATTATTACATGTACCCATTTTTGTAGTATATGTGGGTATAGACTGCATATTTTTTTTTTTTTAAATAAATTTAGATTTGAACGGAGGGACTCAGTATATAAAAAAAAAGTAATAAAATTTTCTATTTCCAAAATGAAAAAACGTTAAATAAAAAAAAAATTTTCTAAGAATTGGAATTTTATTTTTTTATTTTTCCTCAAAAAATTAAATAAGGAAAAAAAAAATTGAAAATTTTTATATTATTAGAATTTTCTTTTTATTTTTTATTTCCATTTAAATTTGTTTCATTTTTTTTTATATTGCAGAATTTCAAGTGAGAAAATTGAAAAATTTTGTGCCAAAAATAAATTATGAAAAATAGAAAAAAAAAATTGATTCTGTTATTTTTATTTTTATATTTCTGTTACCTGTAAGGGTGTTCAAATTCATGATAAACTTTTATAGATTTTAAATCGAAGCAATTTTTATTTTTGAAATATGTATTCTTTGATTGAAAATTTTGTTTAAAGAGACACGAGAGTTTAAAAATTGAATTGTGGTGACATTAAGGTTGCCAATATTACCAAAAATTAAATGGAAGGGAGGACATGAGAAAGATTAGAAAAAATTTGAGTAATTAAATTAAAAAATCTATTGAAAATTTTGTTAAAGAGACACGGGAGTTTAAACATTAAATTGTGGTATTATTAAGGTTGCCGACATTCCAAAAATAAAAGACAGTACAAGAAGAAAGATTAAGAAACATTTTAATATAAACTACTTTCTAGGAAATACTATTTTAGTAATAGATTAAAATAATTTGGACTTTAAAACAATTGTAAGAGCTTTGCAAGGCGTATTATTTGCTTTTATTTAAATCTGACCAGTGACGTATAGTGATCAAGACGCATAGATCTGAAGATCAAATCCCAGCCAGATTTTTTTCAATAAAGAAAACAATATCGTAAAAGTATATAAAATAAAATATACAACCAACTCTTGTGTAAGATGTAATAGGTAGCGCACAAAATTTAACATTTGTGTGATTAGCACAACTTTAACATCCCTCCTAATTTTGAATTATACATATACATACATTTTTATTTATAAAACTCTGATTTTGAATCCAACTCTGAAATCAATTTTCAAATAGTATGCCAATGATTACAAGATTTCCAATAAAAGTATTAAAATTTTGACATTTACTTATTATGAAAGAGAGTAAAATTTTTAAAAATTTTGACGTTTGTATTAATTTTGCCATTTTGACATATTCATTATTCAAAGAAGAATCATTTTTTGAAAACAAACATTGAAAGTTTCTAATTTTGGTATTTTGTGTTTGGGTGTTTTGAAATTTCGGATAGTGATTTGGGATTTTGTAATTTGGAATTTTGATACGTTCCCGTTTTGGATTATACAATTTGCTATGCTTGTTTTACACAAACTTGTCAATTATAATCTCTCTATATACGTATATAGTAGACGTCTACTCATTTTAAACTTTATTTTATCTTATTAATAGTTAAATTTTTTTTTAAGAATTCAAATTTGAGTACTCATTTTCTACAAATTTATAGTTACATTTATTTATTAGAACTAAAACCAAAATGTTTATTATATTCAAATTTTAATATATCTTTCTTCAAATATTTATACACATTCATAAATCATTTTCAAAATTTGAACCCTGTCAACATAAACACTACCCAAAAAATTATTAAAACACTTTTTATTGTTGTTGTTGTTGTTTTTGTTTTTTTTTAACGAACAATTTCACCTATTCAATTAAAAACTAAATAGTAAACAGGTAAATTACAAGTAAGGTGATAACAATTCAAGAATTACATGACTTATATTTATTTTTAAATTACATTTTATTTTTTTTCTATTTACCGTTAGCTGTTGGATTGTGGTGGGTGGTGGGGTGGTCAGTACTAGTTGTTTTTAATATTTTATTGACCATGTTTTTGTTTTTATTTGTTTACAGTGTAGAAAAATCCCCACATTTTTTTTGTTGTCATTATGTATATAATAAGGTTCCAAAAAATTAGTATTTTACTCTAAGAGGGGGGTCTTTATCATCACAAAACAGGAAAAATGTAGAAATAAAAAAAAAATAGTGTTGTTTTTCATTAATAACATTTTTTTTTAATAGTTCACTCTATACATATACCTAACACTATTACAACCATCCACTTATTATACAATATATTGTGATGTGTTAAAATATTATAAAATTCACCACTATAAATAGTATCCACCATATTTAAAAATATTTTTTAATTTGTTTGTTTTTATGTACATGTACATTTTTATATTTTAACTAATGTTTTTTGGTAGGTAATAAACACGATGATGATTTTTGTTTTGTGTTTTTTAACTCCCCTTAAATATACGTATATAAACAATGGTCTCCACCATTTTTATTTAATTTCTAAAATATGTATATACATATGTAAGTTTATATTAAAATACATAAGAACAATATGGTATGTAATTACAAGGTATTTGTTGTTGTTGTTGTGTTAATGTTGGACCATGGCTATTTTTATATTTTAAATATGTATGTATATATATATATATATAAATATATCAATATATATATAAATTTATATATATTTTAAATGGGTAATCCGATATTCTTCTTCTTCTTCTATACACTTTTCTTTAAAACTCATTCATTAATTCGTTTAGATATACATAAACATATATATATATATATATATAAACATAACATAGAAGTGAGTTATGTATACATACGATATATATCAAACCAAAATAGGGTGGGTGAAATAAAAAATAAAAAAAAATTTTTATGAGGTAAATTTTCTAGGAAAAAATCATAAAACACCCTATGAGTTGTTATTTCATACAACAACAACAATAACAACAATAACAAAAAATAGAAATTAATTTTCAACTCATTTTCGGTGTTAGATTTTATTTATATTTCAAATATAAGCTATTAAAAATTATATATGTATATCTATGTATATTTACAAAATATATATATACCTACATATTTAGATAAATATATGTATGTTTGAAATAATGAAATGTTAAAAATTATGTAAAGTGTACACTTTACATGAAAACTATAAAAAATTTTGTTTATTGCGGGACATTATACATTTAAAGGATAATAAAAACTGAATTGTTTTTTTTTTTTCATATTTTTGCTCTTCAAATAAACAAATAGACATGGTAAAATTATTATCTAGTAATTAATTACATTTAATTGAACTTTTTATAAAGTATAGTGTTCATCAATGCTTTTTAGTGATTTTGACAATTCTACAATTATCACGAAATTAATTGAAACCAGATTTAATAAATATTGACAGGTAGACGACAATTTGACAAATGACATTTTTTTTTTGTTTTACAGAACCTTCAATTACTCTAAACTTTGATGATATTGTATGTTTTAGAATTTTTCATCTATAAATTCTTGGAATGTCAATTTTTATGAAATAGAAGACTGGCCTAAAAAAATAAATTAATGGTATTTGCAACAAATTGCGACCTGTCAAAATGTCATTTGTCAGTATTTTTAAAATAACACACTAATGAAACCCAAGTATTTAAATGTTAAAGTTTTAACTATTTTAATAAAATAATTTAGAAAAGGTGTAAAATTACTAGGCCTGTGAACTTTTAAGGGTCAGAAAATCCGTTTTGAAAATTACACATATGTGGAGGACTAAGCTACAATTTGAGTTTCTAGGAAATTCTTTTAAAAAAATAGAATTTTGTATTTATTCAATATATATATATATATTGCCAGTTTAAATTCAACTTATCGTATACACACACATTCTCATGTCTGTTTCAAAAATAACAAATATCCCCCTCCTAACTTCAATTAACACCAAAAAAAAAAAAAACAAAAATACTCAAAAACAATAAATTGTGGTTGTTTTTTTTTTATTTATTAAAATTATACCATGTTGTGGACATTATTTGGCCATTTTTCATTTTTAGTGGTTTGTAATCTGGTAAAAACAAAAACAAACCAAAAAAAAAAGAAAAATAATAAGTAGCAGAAAAAAAAAAAACCTCTAAAATATAATAAATTTAATTTTAATTTTCTTTCGATTTAAGTTAATGTTTGTTTTTTAGTATTTAAAAGGGAATTCTATAATATTAAGTTTAGATATTATTCTATTTATGTTATTTACCTTGCTAATAAATATATATATATATAATATATATATATATATATATAAAAATATTTAAACAAAAAAAAAAAAAAAATAAGGTGCGACATTTGACTACTCTTGACATGACTTCTGGAAACGCATAAATTTTATTTTAAGTATTTAAAGGGAAAATTTTTTTTATTTTTGTTTATTTTTTTTATTGTTTTAGTCAGGAATGTTTTTAACGTGTAAAAACACGCACTTTTCGTGAAAATACAAATAAATTACAAATATAATTGGGAAAATTAAAAAAAAAAAAAAAAATTTTAAGGAATAATTGGGTGGTTTTTATTATTATTACTACTATTATTATTATTACTTGTATTACTATTATTATTATTATTATTATTTAGAATTTAGAAGATTGTAAAAAAGGGAATGTTACATACATACATATTTTTAATTTCTGAAAATTGATGTGGTATCCGCCAAAAAACAAAACAAATAAAAAAATTACAATAAAAATTTAATGAATGAATAAAAATATAAACATAGAGTTAATAATAACTACTTATAATAATAATGGTATATAAAATTTTAGTTATAAATGAAGGTGAAAACAAGTCCAAAATTTATTACTACTTTTTTAGTACTTATATAAACAGTAGTTATTTTCCTTTTTTAATAGATTATTATGAACAATATGCAAAAATTCAAAAAAAAAACAAACGTGTGCTATAAAAATTTCTGTTCCAAATTTTTTTTATATACCAAAAAATTTAATAATAATAAAAAAAAAAAACATGAAACACCAATTTTTTTCAAGGTGTGCTGCGTTTTAACTGGTGGCTTAACTAGTGGCACAAATCTAATTTTTTAATGATTTATAACCCTCTAATAGCACATCCAACACAAGTTTATTTCAAGATTTTTTTTTTTTTTTTTGAACCTATAATTAACTGATATAATATTATAAATATTAAAACACATAAATTGTGATTATTATAAATTAGGTGATATACAAACATTCATTACAAACACTAAACACCATAATTTGAAATCTGTTTTATGTGAATACGGATAAGTGTATAGAAATTTTTCACTCGTATATAAACTAGAGAATAATAAAAATTGAACATAGAGTAGGGAAAAAAATATATGTATGTGTATATAATATATATATATATAATTTTATAAATGTTTAGTAGGGAAATCGAACTGTATATACGAGACCTATCCGTTATATTGTATATATACCGCTATTTCAAGAACTTTGAATTTAAACGTCAAATGTAATCAATAATAAAACTTTAGTTACTTTTTCAAATTTAGTTTTTTTTTAATAGATACTTAATATTTTAAAAAAGTTTAATTAACTTAAAATACGACATATATTGTATATACGACTAACTCAAAAATTTGAATTTAAACGTCAAATGTAATCAATAATGAATAATAAAACTTTAGTTACTTTTTCAAATTTAGTTTTTTTTTAAATAGATATCGAAAATTTTGAAAAAGTTTAATTTTTTCTTAATAAACACAAAAGTATGTTTATATCTATTTTTAAGGCTTTCAATTAACAGACCTCTTTCTGAACCTTTTCAACATTTAAAACAAAGTATATATTTATAATTAATTAATTAAAAAATCTTTTAATTTTTATTGAATTGGCTGCTCAAAATTATTAGTAAAGTAGATTACATATATTCAGAGTTGAAGTTTTTCAAGTACCGGTACAAGTCAAATATCAGTCCTAATACGGAAAAAAAAAATATTCATTAAAATTGAAGTATTGTTACTGGGTACTGAAAAAAATACAAGTACGAGTAATAAAACTGAATAATACTGGGTACTGAGTACTGAAACAAACACAAGTACCAGACTAGAAGTTTATTATTACTTTACAAGTACTTACCAGTATTTAATTAATTTTACCATTATTTATATAATACCAATCAGTACTTACCAATACGAGTACAATATAAGTACTTAATCAGTACTTACTTACTTAAATTTTACTGAAAGTTTTTTTCCAGTATTTGTACTGATACTGACTTGTTAACTTAAATATCACAGTACTGCGATATCGTTAGCTCTGGATATATTCATTTAAAGTACTATTAGAAAAGTTACAGTAGAGAAACTATCCAAAGTAATTAATTAAAAATATTTTTAAAATCTTTAAAAAATTAAACTGAAAAAAACTTTAAGCTTAATAAATATTTAATTAAAGCTTTTCATTATATACAAGAACTTAGAACAGAATTCTGTTAAATAATTAAGATCAAGTACACGGTTCCGTAATGCATTGATTAAAAATAATAATTTTAAAACAACTATACCTCTAATTTATTAAAACAATTTCCTGTATCTACATACATACATATTTGACATCCACGTCATTTATAAACATTTAAATAAATATATATACCAAGAATTAGACTTTAGAGCAATTAATATTTTGCAAATGAATAAATAAAACATTTTTATTTTAATTACGAAAAACACTTAATTAAATAAATTTTTTTTTACACCTTTCATCAATTCATTATTGAAAAAAATCATTATTTTAATATCAGTGTATATACATATATATATATGTATATATATATCTCATATTGATATTAATATCTTTATTCATATATTATTAAGTAACACCCACTTATTTCACCTGTATAATCACCTGCAGAACTTTTTTTTTTTTATTTTCATTCTTTTTTCATTATTATACAAATGTTATTTATGTATATATGTATATATGTACATTATAATGTGTATGCATATGTATATAAAAAAACAATTGTATTTATTAATATTTTGCATGTTTTTATAATCACTTGAACTTTTAAAGTTTTTTTTTTAACATATAATAGGTAACATTTATTGTTTTTAATTGAAATAATTATTATTTTCATATATATATATGTACATTGAATTTTATTGCAAATGTTTAAAAATAAAATTGAAAAGTTTTTTGAGATTTTGCATTTAACTTTTATTGCAACAAATATTTTTCATTAAATAATTTTTTTTCAAAAATATTTATGTTATGAAAATTTATGTACACTTTTTTGTAGTTTTTAAAATATAAATTGAAACAGACAAAACTAATTTGTGTAAATGTGTGTAAAATAAAAAAAAAATAGGAAAAACAAAACTTATTTTCAAAATTTACCCTAAAGTGTTAACAAAACTGTTATTTAAGTACAATTCTTGAAAATGATAAAAATTGAAAAAAATAACAGTTTAAAGTTTTTTTTAAAACTTTACATGTATTTAATTTACTTATGTACATTATATTTAATATGTATTATATGAGGAACGAGTAATATAACTTTCGTTACCATTTGAAATAATAATTGTAATCAATTACACTTCTATTAGAGTAAACTCCATTTGGTATTACGATAAAATCAGCTGTTAATTGTCAAAATAAACCAAATAAACAAACAAATACAATTAAGATTGTTTTATATTAATACACCACAGTATAGAATATATGTTTTGTATGTGTGAATTTACACTTCAAGAATAGATTTAATATAATTGATCCTAAAAATATGCAATTTATTTTCACATTCATATAAAGAAAGTTTTGCTA
>CAUJBZ010000017.1:0-104000 GCA_963082915.1 Dolichopus griseipennis | reverse complement strand
GAACTTACGAAAATTATTTTAATAAATATATGAAATCCTAATCAAGAACCATCATATTATTTACTTGCTAAAAGATACTTTTTTTTAAAATATGTATTTTTTAGCAACATATGTATCTATATATATATTATATAAGTATTGTATTTGTAGTCAAAATGTACTTAAATCAAAATAACAAAAAAAATGCCTTACATTAATATTGATAAATAGTCATATACTAAACAAATAAAACATTAAAACCCATCTGTCTTTACTTATTTACAAGTACATATTACAATTTCCTATTTTTATTTCTTCTTTTTCCTTTTTTGTTGTATCCAATATTTATGTGTTCTCCTATTTTTTTTACAACAAAAACAACAACATAATATAAAAAATTCAAAGATTTATTTTACTTTGAAGGTGGTAATTTTGATCTGAAATCTCTCCCAGTAGAGATACACAACTATAATATAGCGTGCTATAAATATTCTGTTGACTTATTTTAAAAGTTCATATTCTATCTATATATAGCAATTTTTAAAGGCTTCAACTGATATTTATACAACTTCCATATATCCGTCCCTTTCTATCATAGTTTATACAAAAATACAAATCAATTGCATGTACTCTAGTGCAAATATCAGATTAGTATTACACGGAATTTTCTTTATAGTTTTTTCCTGTTTACTATAACCTTCCCCTTAGATTTTTCTCCTTTACTTGTAACTTCCAAATATATATATTTATATATATATATATATATACTTATATATACTATTTACTCGATCTTGCAATTTAATGCAACGTATATAATAAAAGAACAAAATCAAAAAAAAAAAAAAAAAAACTCGCAACAAAATTCAAGAGCACGAAAAAAAAATTAATAAATAATAATAGGATCACCCTCTTCGCCACTATATTAGCGTTTCATATCCTACCAGATTTTTTGTTCTTGTTTTTTTTTTCTCCCTAAGGGCAACTTTATATGCAATTTTTTATTTTTTTTTTTTTTTTCAATTTCATGGTGTCAGAGAAAAACCAACATTCAGCCAAATAAAACAATCATTTTTTATTAGTATATACTTATATATTTAATTTTTTATTTTTGTTATTTTGTTGCCACAAAACTGATTACCAAAGAAAACAAATAATAAATGCAACAAAAAACTGCTGCATTCAACATTATACACAAAAAAAAAATCAAAAAAAAAAAAAGCCCAAAGAACTTTCAACAAAATAAAAGCAAGATCTCATTGTCTCATCAATAGCCTAAATAAAAAGAAAAACTAAATTCAATATGAAGAACAGCGACTTCAGCAACGCGAATGATGACGACGAAGACGACGACGATGACGACGTCAACCAAAATATACTTAAAATGCATCATAATATACAACAAACATACAATCAAACATATGCAATAAATTCTATATTTTTTTTTTACTCAAAAAAAAAAAAACCAACCAAATATTTAAAAATGTATATAAACATATGTATATGTTGCATGATGTTGATAATGATGCTTGGTCCAACTAAATGTTTAATGTCAGTTATAATGTTGCTAAAGAAAAAATTTTTTTTTTTTGCATTATTATTCATCCCGTTTTCAATCTACGCTCATTACCTACAAAATAATAAAAGCTAACTGATGATGATGATGATGATGTTGATAATATTGATATTGATGATAATAATTGGTTATACTAACTAAGAGTTGTTGAAAATAAAAATAAAAACAGAAAACGATGGTAATAAGATGAAATCGCGCGTGTGGCTCAAACATAAGAAATGAGAAAAAAAAAAATAAAAAAAACAAATGAGAATAAATTTTGTGCGCTTAACATTGGCGCCAACAGTTTTCGATTGTGTTATATTATTATTTAATTTTTTTTTTTTTTTTAATTTTTCTCTTCATCATTTTTCATCGCCATCATTTAAAACATCATCTACATCATCATCATCATCATCATTATTATCAATATTATTACCTATCATCATTTTTTAGCACAGTATTTGTATAGGTAAAAATGTTAAGATACATATATACTCGTACATATTTATATGAGCCATCATTTTACCATTGTAAAAAACCATCGTTTTGTTAGTTAACTTAAAGTTTATTTCTTTTTTTTTTTTTTCATTTTTTTTTTAACCCGTTTCATAATTTTTTTTTTTATTATTTTCTTTTTCTTTCATCATAATATATGTATAATAATGTCCATATGCATATTTTATTGTTGTTGTTTTTGTTGTGTAGTTTTTAAACGACTTAGTCTGGGTCGTGGTAATCATCATCGTCATCACTAACCAGCCTCTTTTTTTATTTAGTTTTTTTCAGTCATCGTGGAAATCATCATTTCAGTTTTTTTGTTTTTATTTTTTTTTTTGGGAAATGATGGATCAAAAGATTTTTTTAATAATATTTTTGTTTAAATTATACAGTTGCGGAAATAAGATTTGTAATAAATAAATTTTAAATTAATATATTTTTAAGTAATTGTCAAAGCTTTGAGTTAAAGATTGGATATTGTAGGAAGAGGAAGTTACAAAATAAAATGTGACTTGATTCGAAAGCTATGAATAATGGGAAACAATCAAAATTGATCCATTTGATCCACCACTCCTGAAAGTAGATGCATAGACTAACCCACTACTGAAAGGGTTAAATAGAAGAGTACAGGACCAGCAATATATTTTTAGAGAATTGTAGGAAATTATGCTAAATACAGGAGGTTTCCTAATTAAGTGCACTTCTATATACCACTGTATAGGTACTTGTGAGTAGGTACATTTTTTGTATGGGGACTAAGCCGGGCTTCTCCTAGTTTCCAAGATATGGGGGCTACACGTTGAAATTTTAACAATTTTTTTTTGGAAAAACCACATTTTTTTTTTCTAGTTTTTTTTTCATTTACTCATAAGTATGTATGCAGTGGTATAGTGCAGTACACTTAATTATGAAAAACCCTATATATCAAACCGCCGCTAATATAAACTCTTTGCACGTAAACTTGGTCCATTATCACATTAAATTTGTCTATTTTTATTTTCTTTTGGCAAATATAAGTAGTTTTATATTTTCAAATTAAATTGGTCCTTTTTTTAATCGACTCCGTTTTTTGGGATTTAGCTGTCGGATTAAAATATTAGAAAAAGGACATTCACTGATTTAATATTAGAGCCAAAAAATAAGACAAATTAAAAAAGTTCCATTTTTAATCCCACCCTAAAAAATAGCCACAAAAACTTACCTTTTCTTTGAAACTTGGCTTGATTTTTTCAGAATTTGGGAATTAGTTTTTTTTAAAATATATCATTTCAACTCCTAAGTCCCAATATACGGGGGCAAAAAAGGACGAAATACACGTGAAAAGAAGAATTCTTCAAAATGGAAACAACCCTCTTTTTCCGTGAAAATTTCAAATATGGAAATGTTACAAAAAAACCCGATTTTCAGTTACAAAAAGTCAGAAATGATTCTAAAAATTTAAAATATCTATATAATATACCAACCAAAACATATTTCCACAATTGTAGTTCCTATTTATTAATTTTGCTTATTATTTGCCATTTCTGATGTCTTGGGCATTCAATTTTTTTTTTTTTTTATTCTTATTGTTTTTTTTTTCTTTTTTATTTTCTTTTTTACTCATAACAAGCTTAAATTTAATTCATATCAACCTTGCAGCAGTAGAAGAAACAGCAGCAGTTAAAGACTTAAGTTTCTTTTCTTTTTCTCAGTGTTGGTATTGTTGGGGAATACAATAATAAAAAAAAAATATAATATTGTTTATAAGTATCCCGGTTATAGGAGAGATGAGAACAAAAAAAAAAAAAAAACAAAAAAAAAAAAAACAAAACAAATAAACAAGAAGAGGTACTTTTGAAGCGTTAACTAGGTAGGTATTGAATGATGATGATAATGTTGATAGTGTTAAAATAGTATTGATGTGATGTTGAAGAAAGCGAAATAAAAAAAAAAAAAACAATGAAAAGAAAAGGAAGAAAGCAACAAAAAAAAAAAAAATTTAAAAGTTAAGATGATGATGAAGAAAAAGAATAAAAAAAGAAATAACCGTTTATATTGGCTCCATTCAAATCGTTAGGGCTTTTTTGTTTTTTTTTTGGTTTTAGATTTTTATTTTTTTTATGTTTCCTAAATGGTGAAGATGAAAGATGTTAAATTTATACAGATATATATATATGTATGTATCCATATACATATTTATAAGCAAAGCTATATTCTTTTGATTCAGGAATGCTAAATTTATAGTTAGATGAATAAAATATAAAATAAAAAAAAACTTCACTGCATCCGTTTAAAAATTAGATGTTATAAAAGAAAAAAAAAAACAAAGTACAGGTATTTTGTTTGTATATTTAATAAGGAGATAAAGCAGATTCTGACATAATTATTTACTTTTATGTAATAAAATTATGACATATACTTACTCTTTTTACATGACTTGGGGTACCTTTTTCACATGAAGTATGTCTTTTTTTATGTATGTAAAAATATGTGTTCCAAATTTTAAAAATTAAATTGGTTTTTTTTAATCAGCCCCGTTTCTTGGGATTCAGCAGTTGCATCAACATATTTGAAAAATGTTACTCATCAGTTTTATAATAGAACCCAAATGCAATAAGGAAAAATTAAAAATTTCTACTCTTAATTCTGGCCCTAAAAATAAGCCCCAAAAATTTAGGTGTAATTTTTTGGGACTTATTATTTCCCTCTTACTTTTTTCCCTTTTTTGTAGTTTCTTTTACAGAATTGATGCTAAGGTTTTGCCAATCATGTGAGTCGCATGATACGGAGCGGTTTTTGAAAAAAATAACCAAATTAATTTGAAAAAAGATCAAATTCATTTGAAATAGTATCAAATTCATTTGAAAAAGTATATATGTATATGTTCAAACTAATGCATTGAATACAAATGTTTAATACAGGATTTTCGATTGATTAAGATTGGAATGAATTTGACTAAAGGAGGAAATTAAAATGGTTTGAAAGTCAGTCTTTTAAGTAAAAAGTCTAAAAAGAAATTGTGGGAAAATTTCCCATTTTAAAAGATTTGGAAAAATAAATTTCTAATCGACAGAGTACGATAAGTTCCAATGTACAGGTATTTCTAGTTCCATATACCAGATATCACTGATATTGTTAAATGACTTTATTTTGAATTATTTTTATTTGAAACTAAACCCCCTCATAATTCAGATATCTGACCAATGGCGTAGTGATGAAGACTAGCACTTTTAAAGATGATCTTAGGTTCAAACCCCGATCAGATCATATCCAATTATAAAAAGAATTGTAAAATTGTATATAATATAAAATACTATTACATGGAAATGTATATAACTGTTCTGTAGGATAGTAGTTGGAAGTATTTATATTCTTATGGAATAACTGCAGCTGAGTAATCAACGGCTAAGTGAATATAATAATAAAAAAAAAACGGAGGCCAAGTCTAAATGAGATGGTAAATATTCTATACTCATTAAAGATAAAAATCATTAGTTTCATAAGATTTCCAAATATTTTTAAATGTGAAGGAAACTAAAAACCACTATATTTATTATTATGTTTGAAGTATTTATTTTGTTGAACGTTTGTTTTATAGATTACTTTTTTATTCACAAACATTTTTTTTTTTTTATTTTGGATGAATATATACTCTATCCTATTTTTTTTTATATATATATAGATCTTGTATTTTTGATTATGAACCTTTAACATGATATTTGTAGCATTTATTACCATTTGGACAGGTAAATCAAATATGATAATGATGATAATCATCACTTTAATGATTAGTTGGTTAACATGGATATATATACAAAAGAATATATATTTGTATACATAATATGATAATGTGATAATAACTGTAATAGTTCCAAAGAAGAAATCTACAGAGAAAGCTGAGGTTGTACCTATACTTTTTAAACACATATTTTTTTTTTTTATAATAACATTTAAATTAAAAATTTGGAAACTTTTCCACCACTGTAAAATCACCTTTGATCAAGATTTGTTCACCTTTTTAATTTTGGATGTAGTCAATTACAGGTTGAGGACACACGCATCCATTCAATTAACTGGCAAAAGAATTGGAGAATATTATACCAGGAAACCATGATGAAACAATAAACGGATAAGAACCAAGTTATTCATCGGATCCAGGATTGAAAGGATGAATTAAGGACAGCTTAAATATTACAATAACCAATCATTGGAAGTCCAAAATTAATAGAATTACGACGTGTTATTTCGGTACCTAAAACTGTGGCGGAATTACACCGTGGATCGTAATATTTGCAGGGCTGGAACAATTAGCGGATAAGAACCCAGTTCTTCATAGGATCTTCGATTTATGCAACAAGTTCGGCTTAAACCACACCAATAATAAGTTATCGAGGTATCAAATATGGAAGCCCAAAATTAATAGAAATACTACGTGTTATTTCCGTACCTAAAACTGTGGTGGAATTATACCTTTGATCGTCATATTTGCAGGGCTTTCAGCTATTGGAGCACTTGCACCCAATTTACTCCATGCTATTCAGTAAGGAGTTTTTCAAAATTTTGAATCAATACTAAGAGGTCTTGATAAAATCTTAATTTAAATAATAAATATATATATATGTACATATATTATAAAGTAAACTTAGAGAGACGTTGGTCCGTCCATCTTACGAATGTTAGATGAACGGAATATTTCATTCGTTTTGAACGATCGTACATGATATATAGTGTATACCTATATATACTAATAAATATATATATATATATATATATATGGAGCTCGTATTTGGTTTTTTTTTAAATTTTTATGAGATTCTCTTAAGGGGAACCTCAAAACAATCATAATTTAATTTTGATTTTTTTTTTTTGCAGATCACAATCATTATCAATATTATCATGATCATCATTGTCTTTTGTTTGTTTTTTTTTTTGTAAGTTATAACTTATAACTATGAGATACTTTTGTTTGTTATTTTTTTGTTTTTGTTTTTTAATAAGATTGAGGTTATAAAACACATTTATTGCTTGAAAATGATGTGATGATGTAAAATAAAAAAAATTGACGCCAGTTGATTGTTTTTTTGAAAGGATTTTTTTTTATGAAAAATTGATCAGGGAGGCTTAGTATATCCTCGTATACTAAATTTATACGTATATTATATAAGTATATATATTTATTATAATCATACTTGTATTATCAAAATTAAATTGTTTTATGTTACTTTTAGTAATTATTGGTTGTGGAAATTATATTTACTCTCTCTCTTGAGATTATCTGCAAGACATGATTAAGTGCTTGTTGTAAAGTTGTAGGAGATCAAGTATAGAAATAAAAAAAATAAAAAAATAAAAAACAAAAGACTATAGTAAGAAAAAAAGTTTTATTTGAAGAAAGAATACTTAAATAGTTGAATAAAACACATTTCTAGTGATTTGAATAGCTTGGCTATCTGAATATTAAATATATATAGTAGATACTTAAAAATTTTATTAAAAGATTTCCTTTTGGGTGTAATGTGCAGCAACTAATTTTAGTATTAAAACAAATATTAAAATAATAAAATTTTTTTGTTGGTTATACATTTGATGCACAAAATAATTGAAAAAAAAAATTCTAATATAAAATTATGGAGATTTAATTGCATTGTTCTTGTTCTTATTCTATATATTTATATATATATATATATATATTTTAATTTATAGTTTGGATTAAAATTTTAATTTAATTATATATAAACATTTTTTTTTATTTTTTAAATTGTATTAAAATAAAGATTAATATCTTATGAGGCGCCAGTAGTTAATTATTTTTATAAAATTATTTTAAATCTATAGTTTAAAATTATGTTGATTAATCTTGGTTTTGTAGTATTTACAAATCTAATCATAGTACCTGATACCTGTATCTGCAGTATAAAATAGATTAATTTAAAGTTATAGGTATATGGCTAGTGATTTTTGAGGAAGTCCGTTAATACAGTATTGCACCAAAGATTTTTATTAAGATACAGGTAATATATATCTGGTGAGTTTATTACCCGGAAATGACTACTTATTCAAAGTTTTAATAGTTTAATTTAATATCTAATAATTTTTATATTGAAATATGTTTTTTATTTAATTTATTAATAAATAATTCCGGCACCAATTGCGCTAACACTAAACAAATGAGATAATAATTTTTTTGATAAGTGATTGATTTTTTATTAATCAAACTTCATATGTTTTGTTGTCAAATATGGTGCTATTTCGGTGGCCTGAATTAAGGCCCTGCAAACCCCAGGGCGTCATTTATCATTAAATGGGAAATAACACCTCGGGGCCTTATTTCGCAGGGCCTTAAGTCAGGTCACCGTTTTAGCAACAAAGATTTTGATAATTTGATTATTTATCATTCGTGATAAGTTGTTGGTGCAATAAGTCCCAATTCTAAAATTTATTAATAAGTTATACGTAATAAAATGTCTAAGTCTAAAAGTATTTGGAATACGACTACTTAGAAATCAAATATTTCACATATTAAAACTTTATTAGTTCTCCAGATTTAGGGTAATTTTGAAAATTAGAATATGTAAGTACTTTTAAAATGAATCTTAAAAATATTTGAACTTTATAATTGATCTTTTCTATATATTATTCTATGTTTTGATATTCCTCTTGATATAATTTTATATTTATATTTCTATATTTCCTATAATGATCTTTACAAATTATTTTAATATCAATTCATTAAAATGAAATAGAAATCCCATCAATTAATTTCATCTTATCAAATTTAGTCTCATTAGACATGACATTTTTTATCACTCATATATGTATAAAAAAAATTTTATAATTAATAGTTTTTTGAATATTTTTCTACTTATGTACAGCTTGTATTAAACTATTAAAGCTCATAAGATTGAGACATAGCTGTCTTTTGGATAGAGTGTTGTCCATCATTGGAAACCAAGTTACAAGTAAAAACAAAAGACTTCCTAGAAAATAATTCAATAAATCTGCAATTCCTAAAAATTTTAAATTAAACTTAGTACCCCAACTTCCACATTTAATTCTGATAAGTTCAAACATACTAGCTGTCATTAGCTACACTGTACCACATGGTAAAAATAAAATGATAATCTTATATTAATAGTATATCTCATAAATTAAATGTATTGAGCGGCATCCCTTCATTTAAAATTTATTCTTATTACTATGCACTGTAATACCAAATTATCTACTGTTAGGACATACAACAGTAATGATAATTAAACTACAATTCATTGAAAATGTCAAAAAAAAAATTTATATACAAATATTAGATTATTTAAGTTCATGTTTTGGAATGACCTCAACTGTATTTAGTTTTGAGGTCTATAAATTTTCCAAAATAAAATGTCATCTCATAAAAACAGAAAAGCAATTCTGAATTTAATTTTTTGAATAAACTTAAAGAAGATAAGAGATAATTTTTTTTTTCATTTCTTGTCTAAATTGGTTAAATGATTGCATGTTATATAATAAAGTCATCATTGCACTATATCAAAATTGTATCTACAAATACAATGCTCATTTTAAAAAAAAAACAAAAGCAAAAAACCGAAACCCAAAAATCGATGGATTTATTTAATTTTTATTTTGTATTTTTTTTTTTGGGTTTAGAATTCAACAGCTTGTGTATAAAAAAAAACACAAAATAAAAAGTTAAAAAAAAAAAAACCAAAGTGTCAAAATGTCAACTGTCAACTTTTGTACACATTATAAATATTTCTTGTCTTTTTTGGTTTTTTATTCACTTCTGTTTTTATTTTACTTCGGCGATGACCTAAAGACTATTTGTGTTTTAGGTTTTATGCTACTATAGTACTTTCACACAAATACAATTTGCATTTATACACTATTCTTAAACGTTTTTAAAAGTACTCATTTTAAAGTACTTAATATATACAATGCGCGTCAAAGTAACTAATCCAATTATATAAGTTTTTTAAAATAAAAATAAAAATCAATTAATTAAAGATTGTTCGTGTTCTCATGTTAGCATGTTAGTAAATATTGAGCGCCGCAGACAGATGTCAAAATTAAGTGGGCTTTTTGACAATGTATTTTCATGTGTTTTTTTTTTAAGGGAGTTTATATTTTCAATTACAGTTAATTTTTGACGGATTACTTGAAAAAGTGATATAAAATATTTAGTTTATATTACTTTTAGAATTAGTTCCAAAAAATTTAAATGGACGCATTTAAATTAAAAAAATTTTGCAATTAAATTGTAGGGTTGATATAAAAGTGATGAAAAAATTGCGGGGTTAAATTATTATCCTAAACAACCTCAGGCTACTTTATTGTAGGAAGATTTTTTGTAAAGTTACAAATGAATTAGCAATACTTTAGGTTTACATTTGTTCATTTGTAAAGGTATAAGTAAAGCTGATTTATGAGTGATATGAAATTAAAATATGAGTGTTTACGTCTTCCATGCAGTGCAAATATATCATCTAATATTGATTAATGATAGTACATATGCAAATTAAAGCATACTACTACTTTTTTTTAGTTAAATTTTCGATTTACCAATATTGACATCAAAAATGATAAAAATTTAGAAATAAGACACAAAATAACCATGGCAACCCGTTTCTACTTCAGTTAGTCGAACTGGCTTAGTTGAAAGCTCTATTACGAAATACTAAAGTGCAACATTACAAAACGCTCACACACCCCATTTTGGCAGTTCGGTATCTATATTTGAAAGAAATATTCTAGTTGAATATATGGCGCGGTCTGGTGGAGAAAATATAATGCCGAAATCTATGAATCGATATTGATATTGATGTAGTTACGAAAGTCAAAATTAGCCGCCTTCATTGGCTCAATCTCGTCAAACGAATGCTAACCGGATGCTCTTGTAAAGAAAAGTTTTGAAGCCAGACCTAAAGGAAAGGAATGTAGAGTAAGACCGAACCTTCGTTGAGGAGATGAGATATTTGAAAACTTAAAAAAATTACACATCACCTATTGGAGGAGATCTTCGCAAAACCGAGAGAAGTGGAAGAGGATATTGCATCAGGTCCAGAATCATGGTTTGTAGTACTAACTTTTTTTGAACTTAATGAAACTACATATACTGAAAATTCAAAGAAATCAAATTTCTTTATGTTAACAATAATTCTCTTTTTTTAAATCCTTTAATAATCAATTCATATCGAGTTATTAAGAACAATATATACATCGCACATTCACATGTGATCGCTCTTTCAATGCACATTTAACTGAATAAAAATCTATTAATAGTAAATCACTTTATGTATAGTGATCACTAGGGCAAATAAAAATATGCTCTAAAAAATCAGTTTTAAGCGCTTAAAATATGCTCTAAAAAATCTATTTTAAGTATTTAAAATATGCTCTATGAAAAGGATATCAAATACATAAAAAAAGATCTATTACTTAGAAATCTTCAAATAAAATAGGTATTAATAATGTTAGACTAGTAACACCATCTCCAAAAGTCGTTTAAATTTAATTTTAGTAAAAAAGCAGATAATTTTTTATTTTTTAATATATTATTTTTATTATAATTTTTTATTTTAAAATTAAATTTAATGAAATAAAATAAAATTAATTCATGAAACTAAAATATTAAAAAAAGATAAAAAGATAAATTAGAGAGTAGAATAAAAATTAGATTAAATAAATAAACATAAATTAAGTAAACATTAATTAAATAAACATAAATTAAAATAAAAATTAATCCAAATAACGAAAATCTTACATCTAGTAAAATTAAAAACTAAGTTTAACTGAAATTTTGGTTGCAATATATCACAATCATTTCATTTAAATGTTTAAATAAGAAATTCTTCCTATTCGATCGTAGGACGCTTTTGTACATTTAAAATCTCCTTTCTACATTAACTGTGTTTATTGGTGCGAATTTAAATGCAATAGTTTCGTTTGTCGTGTAATTTATGGTAGCATTTTGTATCGCTTTACCAGTCAAAGCTGCAGATATAGTTTTTAATCAAGTTTAAAGTTTCTGAATCAAGTTGAAGTGAATAATAAAATAAATATGTATATGTACATCCATACAAAGAGATTTCTTTAATTACTTAATTACCTACTTGTTTATTTTGAAAGAATGATATTTTAAATAAATAAATATCTAAATAGTAACATCAATTTTTATGTTTTTTTATGGAAAATATTTTAAATGCAAGAAAATTAAAAAAATTATATCTTTTGAACGAAAATTGTCAAAATAAACCAAAATATGCTCTTAAAAGTTAAAATATGCAAAATATGCTCTAACAAAAATATTTTAAATGCAAGAAAATTAAAAAAATTATGATCTTTTAAACGAAAATTGTCAAAATAAACCAAAATATGCTCTTAAAAGTTAAAATATGCAAAATATGCTCTTAAAAGTTGAAATATGCAAAATATGCTCTAACAAGTGAAATATGCAAAAATATGCCCTTACAAATCTAGCTTAAAGTTCATAATTTTTGTTGAAACGAATTACTATCATGTTCATTTATCGATAAGACATAAGGAAAAAAAGATGCTAATGCATATTTTTATTTGCCCTAGTGATCACTTATTGCACCTACAACTTAATAGACTAAATTCTTATATTACTGGAATGTTACGCACCTACAATATTAATAAAATAAATTAACTTATTACAAACTATTTAATATATTGGTTACATATTTATAATATCTTATTCCATTTTTTTTTTTTTCGAATTGATTTTAATCTTTTTGATATTATATCATGTCACCTGTCAAAATAAAATGCTATAATGTAATCATTTTTATGACAATATCAAATATTTTATATTTTTAAATACTTGCAGGTTAAATGTATAATAAATACATTCAACCAAACACATATATTTTAAATAAGGAAAACTTGTACTGAAGTAGAAGAAAAAAAAAAAATAAAAACTATGAGAAATAATATCTTTACTTAGATTTCGTTTGATATTAAGACTCTTGTGTTTGGATTTTTTTTTTTAAAATTCAATGCAGGAATTTTCAGGTGAAAAAATAGTAACAGATATTGGCTTTTTTGTTTTACTTTCAGGTAAGAAATAGAAAAAATTTTTATATAAAAATACGCATAATTGTGATGATGGTGTGAATAATGTTAACGCAATTCAAATAATTTTTTTATTTTTGTTAAAAAAAACCAAAAAAATAATTTATTACATAATTGAAATTTATGAACACTATTTACTATATGTGTATAAGTTGCTTAAAGGAATTCAATATTCTTGTCACATGTAGTCTTTTTATAACAGATTTTATAGATTCACATAAGGTATAAAGTGTGAGAATTTTATTAAAATTGAGATGTCAAGTATTTGGGTTTTTATTTTGTATATATATATTGTACTATATGCGAAATGAATGGATTGAATGAAGCTAGAGAATGAATCTGAAGGTTATTACTGTAACTTAACCTATTTCAGTTTTTATTAAAAAGATGAACAAGGAAGTGTTAATTATGCTAATAAAAGTGTAACACTTGTAACAAGTCTCTGGAAATATGATCTCGCCTACAGGTGGCACCAACTAAGATGTACGATAAAGTTAGAACAGCCTTCGGCAGACTTCGCCCCCATATGGAAAAGCTCGCAAATATCAAGACGGACTAAACTAATAATTTACAATTCGTGCTTAAAATTTATATTTACACATGGCTACGAATCGTATGGTCGCTCACTACTTCCATTAAGAATAAATTACAGGTTTTCATAAATAAACAACTCCGAATAATATGCCGAATATTCTGACCAAACAGAATAAGAAGAGCAGATTTGTGGGCAATAACAAACGAAGAACCAATATTGAAGCAAATCACCCGAGAGTGGATTGAACAAATACTAAAGAATCCTTTAGGAATCCTTAGAAATCCTTATCTGAAATCCTTTTGGTGGATCTATGTTAAGAGATTAACCTAGATTAAGAGATATACGAAGATCAAATAGTGCAGCAAATCACCAGAGGGTGGATTGGCCAAATACTAAGGAATCCTATAGGAATCAGAACAACATGGAGAAGATAACGGTGTTGTAAAGAAATTGTTGAAAAAGCTATGAATAGAAATGAATAGATACTTTAAATTGAAACAATATGCTCCCAAGTGGAGTAACAGGAAAAATTTATCTTCAATTGATTTCTTTATAATAGCAACAAATAAATAACCTAAGGCCTCAATAAATTTTTCTTTTAAATCAAATAAATTATTAAAAATTATTGTTTCCTACATAACTTCATTTTTTGAATAACGAATACATTTTAAATTAACTGCACCCAATTTTAATTTTATATCCTATAGTAATCATTTTCTCAATTTTAATTAAATTAATGTTTTTATATATACACATTATCAAAATTTATCACATCAATTAAAGTGATCTTTTATGTCACATAAAAAAAACAAGTATTATAACATTGTAATTATTGAAATTAAATTCATTCAATTCAGATTATTTCATGTTTATTGCCCATAAAAAATCGAATACATCAACTATTTTTTTTTTTAAATATTCAGTACATTCAATTAATTATATACCTATATATTTTATAATTTGCAATCAGTCTTCCTTAGCTCTTAACATATTAACTCTTATTATCCATCAATAAATTTGATTAATATTTTGAAATAAACTAAAAAAAAACTTTAAAACCAATTTTACAACATTAGTCTTATCTAAAATGATATTTATTTAACAATTTGTCAATTAAAAACAAAAACACAGTTATGTAAAAATAAATAATGAAGATCAAGTATTTAAAATTTTATAAACATTTTCATTCTTAAAGTGAAAGTCATCATTGTTTTAAAATGTGTATAATGCAAATACTTATATATGTATTATGTATGTATTATTCCATGATTCTGGCTGTTCTTATCCAAAAGATCTCTGATAATGGATAATTTATGATAGTTGTTTAAAATTTAAATTAAAATATCTTTTTTTACAAAATCATTTAGTATATCATTTCAATCACTCAATAAAATAACAATCAATTAAATTGGGCACCCCAATTTTCATTTTCTTCAGTTCATCAAACTAAAAAAAAACAATGAAGAAAGAATTTACATTGCAGAATTTCATTCAAAAAAAAAAAGAACAGGACTTTATGGGTAGATGCAGTAAGGCCAAATAAAATAAAGCCAAATTGCAATTTTTTGGCTTTATTTCAATACCATATTTTAAATAAAATCAAAATCATAATTTCTTAATTTTCGGCTTTATTATATACTTTTATATGAACTTGACTATGTCTATGGCTTTTTTAATTTTTAAAAATTTTTTGAAAAGAAATAAAGCCAAAAATATTTTGAACCAATTCTTTTTATATAATTATATAATTTTATTGCTTAAATTATTCAGAGTTGGGTTCAAAATCGAGTATTCCCCTTTTCCAGAATATTTATTTTCTATAAAATCCTTCTTGATTTCGAATATATTTATATATATCCAAAAATGTATAAATGTTGTGAAAAAAGGCAATACCCTGATTTTGAACCGATTTCTAAAACCTCTCTAAATTCAGAATCTCACATATACAGATATATATATATATTTTTGGTAAAGCGGCAATCCTGATTTTGAATCCAATTTTAGAATATCTCCAAATTCAAAATTCCACATGTACTCGTACACATATATAAATATTCTGTAAAAGGGGAATACCCTGATTTTGAATGCAAACTCTAAAATCCATCCTTATTAAGAATCTCACGTGCACATATATATGAAATTAAGTACACATATATATTATTCTTCTGGAAAAAGCGTACAACCCTTTTTTAAATACAACCAATAACAAATGTAATTTTCACAAAATTTTTGAAAAATAACAATTCAATTGTTTGTACCTTAAAAAAAAATTTAGCAATTTGAAATAAAATCAAATTGGCGTTATTTCAATTTTTCATGTTGACATAAGACCAAAATTTAAAAATTCGTTTTATGACTTTATTTCAAATATCATAATGAAATAAAGTCAATTGATCTTATTGCATATACCCGAATTTACTCTTCTCTCTTAAAACATGTCTAAGGTTTTTAAATTCACACAAATTTAAAAAAAAACAACAAAATCAAAAAAACAAAAAAAAAAATACGCGAAAAACCACCACTTTTCATGTTTATTATTTTTAAGTATCAATTAACTTCTTCAATTTTTATTTATATTCTTTTCATCAGTTATACTATACTTAACTACTATAGTATATTATATGGTATATTTTATATATATTAATATTGTATATATGTATATATTTAAAATATTATATTATTAACTGTAGTACTAAAAATACTTCATAAATTATAACTTATATTCATATTTTTATGCCTTTAAGGTGGTAACTAAACAAGATGATAAATAATTATTATTTTTTTTTGTTTTTTTTTTAATCATTTTGCATTTTTAAATTGTTATTTACGTTATATTCAAGCATTTTGTTTTTGTTGTTATTTTGTTTTTTTTATTAATATTTATTCAATATTTTTGCATTAGTTGTTTCATAGTGTTATTAATTTTTTTTTTTACAACAAATTTTCACATAATTTTAACAAAATTTCATTCTTCTTACCAAAACCCTTTCAAAGTTCTTCGATTGATTTTTAACCTAACCTAAAATAGTTGGTGATGTTGATTACAGTTAATGTTACAGTTAATGACGTTTAAGACGTCAGTTAATAAATATTGAATATAGTTATTAATATGGAAACAAATATATTGTATAAAATATTGTATACTGTAATATTACAGTTAATGACGTTTAAGACGTCAGTAAGTAAATATTTCATGAATTGATTAATAAGGGGACGAAAATATTGTATAAAAACTAATATAAAGATTCTAGGGCTTAGAAAACCTTATAATTACTTCGAGCAGACTTGACTAATCCAATAGTATAGATCCAACCTCCATCTAGGATCTTTTGAATAATTTAGCGAATTTTTCTAAAAGCTATAATCAATTCGATCACCATAGTTTTATTATCATTAGTGTAAAAAAAGCCTTTTGTACAAATCTCCTGGCTCAGTCTATAAGGAATAAACATTTTTTACTTGAATAATCGAAGTAATCACATAATAGTTACTTTGCATATTTACTCTCTTTGACACAAGCCTAATAAACTTTTTGTCTAATTAATTTATTTGACTAAGCATAGTATTATTCGAATCCTTGTATTTAACTAGTAATTAAGTACTGTGATGCCTTGTATTTAAGTAGTAACTAAGTTCTTTGATGTTATAATTTGATTCCAATTTCCCTCAATAGTAATATACATATTTGACCAATTTTATAGTTATAAAGACGTCGACTTTTTATTTAGAAAGGTCTCGGATTCAAAACCCCCGGTCACATCATATCAAAATTATCGTTTAAAAATAAAAAAATATCGTAAAATATAACAAATTTTGTCGTAATAGTTTATATCGTAATATTCTTAAAATAGGATTAAATAAAACTATATAAATAAGTCTTGTGTAAGATAATAGATGGCGCACAAAATTAACATTTATGTATTCATAATTTTATACAATAGCTACAGCCGAGTAATCAACGGTTTTATGTATAGAACGAATAAAGAAACTGAAGCCTAGTTTAAGTATACTATTCACCAAGTTTCTATACTGCCTATCCCTGGGAGTATATCCTATACTCCATCAAGGAGTGGAAAACAGAAAAAACCAAATCACACATAAGTACCACTTTTTTGCTATATAAATTATTATTATGTACTCATTCAAAAGAACCTCACTGTATTTTGTAAAAAAAGGATCCTTATAATTTTTTTTTAATATTAAAACCTATTAACAAGTGATATTTTGATATAATTGAGTGCATAATGATATAATTAATCGTATTTTTGAAAAAAAAAAAAAACAAAAAAAACCAAATTAAATTTTTATAATGAAAAACAAACATTTAAACCCTAGAATTATATAAAAAAAAAAAACAATAATAACAAAAATAAAACATTTTCGAAAATATACTTCGAAAGAAATATTGTGTATTGTATTTGACTACCCATGACGTTTCTTAAAAATAAAAACATAAATATAAAACTATTGTTTTAATTAAATTGACAGGTGTTTTTTTGTCACGTTTTTTTTTTGTTTTTTTTTTTTTTTTATTGTTGACCTGTCAATCTTTACCAAGAAAATGTTGCACCTTACTATTAAATTCATAAAGGCAAATTAATGCACATTTTTTACATTCATTTCGATTAATTTCGAATTATTTCTTACAAACGAAATTTAGTGTCAGTTTATCATAAACTGAGGGTTGATTCTGATCCTCTCTTTACTGCTTATTTTTTTCTGTTTTTATTTTTTTTTTAATTTTGTATATATATATATATAATATATATATATATATATATATATAAAATTGATGGCCTAGTTTCGTTACTTCTTTATCTCTAATCATCGACATTCAAAATTAAATTGATGAATGTGCATCATATATATTTAAATATATATATATATTATATATACATATTTACATACTGATTCACATGCTATCATATGTTTCTATATGTAAATCATTCGTACAAATATATATTGTACATCATATGATTCAACATTCAACAGCAACATGAAAAACAACATACGCAACATTATCAAAACTATATATTTAGAACAACATATAAATTGTGGATCCCATATGAATAGGGCAAAGAGGCAAGAGTATGCACACAATCAATAATAATAATAAGTATAGTGTGAGTAGACAGAAAGAGGAAAAGAAAGAGACAGAAGAACATATGCTTCTTAAAAAAAGAAATAAAAAAAAAAATACAATAAAATAAAAAAAAAAAGATTCGACAAGTGGTCAGATCAGATTAAAATGTTGTTGAGGGCAACATTGAACCACTGCTGTTTTTGTTTGTATTTAAATATGTGTATTTGTTTGTAAGGAAACCTGGAGGGTCACAATAAATTTTAAGAAAAAAAAAAAATGTTTTTTTTTTTTTTTTAAATATTAATGAAAATTTGTTGTTTTTTTTTTCTATTTATTTAATATTTATATGGGTATCAATGGTTTAGTTCCTCTTTTTTTTTGTTTATTGTTTTTGTTGTACTTAAAACTCATTTATTGCTCTATTAATGTTCATTAATAAGCTAAGAACCTCTTGTTTAAAGAAGAAAAAATGTAAATAAGGAAATGGATAAATTTCAACAAAAAAAATCTAAATGCATTTTAATTCAGTTCTTTTAGTGTTTAAAAGATGAATCAGGGATGGCTTTATCTGACAATGTTGTAATGTATAGAAATCCATTCAATCAAATAAATTTAGAGGCTTACACTATTTAAGTACTTTTGTACAAATGCTATTAATTGAGGCAAGGACAGTAGCCATGAAAGCCGCCACGTTTGAAGTGTTAAAAAACGCGAGAGCATTGAACACCAGCAGATAAATGATTAACAGAAAAAAATGGTACATTAGTGATTGGATCTTCTTAAAAGATAAGGACATTTTATTTAAATTTATAACTGTAAAATTGTAAAACAAGAGAAAACCCACTTTTGCACAAAAGATATTATTAATGGAAGAAAAGAAAGTAGTCATGATTAAAAGGTACCTCTTGAAATAGAAATAGAATAGGGGAGCATTGAACACCAGCAGAAAAATGATTAACAGGGAAAAATTTAACATGAGTGACTGAAGAATTCTAAAAGGTAACGACATTTAAAATTAAAACTGTAAAAAAGGAAAAGCATTTAAAACACCTTTGTTAAAACACTCCGCCTCTGTTCCCCCTATACAAATTATGTATGTTAATTATAGTAAAATTAATAATTTAATTTAAATAAATTAGAAAAAATTTTCCAAAATTAAAATTTTTAGATTCTGTTAGGAAATTAGGCGTATTTCGTTTTTTGGGTATTTGTTTTTTTTTTATTTGAGTAAAACCCAATAACCCTAACTCTAATGTATACGATCTCAAGTCAGTTGTTTTTCAGTTTTTTTTTTTAATTTTAAACCATTTCTTCTAAAATTTTTACCTGAATTTTTACCTTTTTTCATCCGTTATTATCAAAATTCTTTTTTCTTTATTTTTTTTAATATTAGTTATTATTTACATATATATATATTTATATAAAATGTTTGGTTTATAAAAAACCCTACAATCAAAAAAAAAAAAAGAATAGAAACAACATGTCAAATTATATTATAAAACGGTTTCTGATAATATCAGTTTGTTTTTTTTTTGGAGGTTTCCTTTATTTATTTTTTTTGAATTTTTTAGAAGATGCACTTCTTCCAAGTCACATAGCATATGTTTTATTATATGATCTAAAAATAATATTCTTTACTATATATATAGAATGGTGCAGGGTCAGAACTTCAAGGGTGAAAAGTCCCCAGTGTCATAATTCCCTCAATTAGTGGAACATAAGTTCTTAAGGGGCTCTTTAAAATATTTACGTGGGACATAAGTCCCTTTACAAGTGGGTCACAAGTCTCTTTAGGAAATTATGATCCATTAAGTGAGTTATAAATCCCTTTATTAAACTATTAGTTCCTTTAAAAAGTTCACCCTTTTCCCAGAGTATTTTGAATGCATGTATGCGAGACTTTGATTACAAAATCAGGATTACCATTTTGGCAAAATAGCCTTTCAAAATGTAGATTAAATGTAAAATTATGGTTATGGATATGGTATGGATATGGTTGTTTTCTTAATTCTGAATAAAAGGGAATACACTGATTTTGAATCCAACCCTAAAATGTGTACTCGTCACTGATATTATATAATTAAAATAAATATTTTTTTTTATATTACTGATATTTTTTAAGCTGATGAGGCACCATGACGCTAAATCAAAACTCCCAGGGTCATAAGTCCCATAATCCCTAAAGGACTTATGACCTTGGGAGTTCTAACCCTGCACCTATAGAATACAACTATAAAGTTTATCAGATAAATTGAACGCACGTACGTAACGTGGACTTAAGAACAAAACAAAAAAACAGTGAGTGATTCTAGAATTTTTGAAAATCATTGTCTCCATGTCATCACTAGATTAAAAAAAAAAAGGGTTTAAAATTAGTTCATTATATTATATATCTTTTGTATGTAATTTTTAGTCTATTATACTTTTATGTAAATAGATAATAGATAGATACTATATATTATAATATATATATTGATATTATCTTTATAAAATTTTATATAGTTTTATTTTTTAATATATTTTATATTCTATATAATAACAATTAAAGTTTAAGTTTTCATTTAAATGTTTAATGGTATTCATCAGATAATAATCAGAAAATGATATAAAAATGCTTCTGTATTTGGTCTTTTACAAAAAGTAAACATACGCTTTTGTAATAATGGAGATAATGAAAGGAGATTGTTATAGTAGTTGGTAGTTCTTTTGTGGATAAAAGAATTGTAGTAGGTATTTTGTAAGCCCGATTAAGTTAGGATTATATACTTTTTCTAAAAATACTCTTTTAAATTGGAACTTAAAGAATCATTGTGACAGGGGGAAATAAAGCCTAGAGAAATAAGATCTAATAGGCGCATTACAGACACTCTACGTCCGAATGCGCTACAAACACTGTTATATATAAATATTTAACACATATTACGAGATTTTATAAGCCGGATTTGTAAGTGGATGTTTCTAATACTAAATCTTATCTATAAAATTTTGTAAAATGCTCAAATTAAGACTCAACTCATCACTTAACTCAAATTTTGAGTTCGTTTAGAGTGCGATCGGATGGGCTTCGCTCAAATTTTGGGATAGATCCTTTTGTGTTGACCAAAGCTCAATAGACCAATAGACCCTTTTGTGTTGAACTTAACGAATCATTGTGACGGGGGGAAATAAAGTCTAGAGTAATTAGACCTAATAGGCACGTTACACTCTATATGTCCGAATGCCTTATAAAAACTGTAATATATAAATCTCTAACACATATTACGAAATTTTATAAGCCGACTTTTTAAGTGGCTGGTTTTTAAACTAAATCGTATCTATAAAATTTTGTAATAAGCTCAAATTACGACTCAAATTATCACTCAAACCAAATTTTGAGCACGTTTGAAGCATGAACGGGTGTGCTTCGATCAAATTTTGGGCAAATCATGTACAACCCAGATGATCACTAGTGTTGATTCAAAAATCCACAAAGTTTAAAAAAGTTTTAAAATTAAACGACCGGTAGCTAGACATTAAACTTGTAGGAATTTATTTTTTAAGTTCTAATTCCTACTCTAAGTGAGGTTCAGGTAAAATCTACTTGAAAGTGGAAACAGCAACTTCAAAGTATATCATAACTTGATGCAGTGGGAAAATTCTAAAATAGAAACTTAAAAAAAAAAATATTTTACGGTTATTTTGTGCATAATTTAATTTAAAATTTATTAGGATATGCACATTCGTATAAAGTGAAATTTACCCATTAAGATTATAATAGTGAAAGGTTACCCATATTAAGATTAATCCATTATAACGATGAAATATACTTTTAGATAAACGAATAAATTATACACATAATATGAATTACGAATCCGAATTAGTCTAGACATGAACCATATATTTTTAAAAATTTAGATACCAAAATGTTGATAAAATAAAAAAATTGAACTAAACATTTTAATAAAATAGAATAAAGGGGTTGTAATACTATTTAGAATAAAAGAAAATTTTAGTCCTTATAAAGTTGTCTTAATGTATGTAAATTATATATACATATATACATTTAGCAACCAATAAAAATTATAGATTTAAAGTTTTGCAGTAAAAAAAAAAAAAAATTTGTTTTTATCTTTAGAATTCAATAAAAACTCAAAAACCTCCCCAAAAAATACAAAATAAAAACTTTTAACTGTCTAGACAGTATAATTGTCATGGCAATGAAATAGAATCCGTGACAGTTAGTATATAGTATTAATTTATATATGGTTGGTACAGTCAAAGAATATTGTGTGTATTATTCTAAATAAAATGATGGTGGCTAGTAAAAAAAGAAAAACAAATTTATATACATATACTTATTCATATGGGAATTTAAAACGAGAAGGAGAAGGGTTTAGTTAGATATATATTATGTAGAACAGAAGATCATCCAAAATGAGTAGAATTAGTGACTTTTTTATGTTGTTAATTTTTATTATATGGATTAAATGTCAAATTAAATAGGGAAGTCAAGATTTTACACTCAAAAACATTAGATCAACTATCATTAAAGAACAATCGACCATCGTGTTGTTCTACGTATTAAAAATTTTTTTTTATATACTTTGCCCCACTTTTTATTTATATTGATAACTTATTTATATTGTCCTTCATTTTAATACCCAAAAAGCTTTTTAATCAAAAGGTTTCAAATATTTAAGAAAGTCAAGATTTTACACTCAAAAACATTAAATTAACTGTCATTAGAGAAGTCATATAGTATGTCTTTTTTAACACTTAAATAATTCCAAATTGTAAGTTTATGGAACGAACACTAAAATAAGATTTTTAATGAGTTCAGTTCACTTAGTGTGCATTTTACTCAGTTTATTTATATAGTATTATAGCCTACCACCCGAAATTCGAGCGATTGTCGCGCTCAAATAATTTTGACATTAGTAATTTGACAGTTGGTTTAACTTTCATACACTGCTTTTTTATTAATTTATTTTAATTACATAGAAAAATCTCTTCTGAGACACCTCTCACTTTAAAGGTCTCTGTAAATATAACTCCATTTTCTTTTACTTTTAAATACTTTAACATTTTCATAATGAATCAAGGACAATTCAAGGTCATATACAATTAATATTCGTTATTTCATTTACAGTCTGCTTAGGTATATAAGTAATTAAAAACAATTTTCAGAATAATTTCGGCTTAAATTATTATGTATTATATATTATGTACGAGGATATGTACTATGTATTTACCAATAAACACTTCAAATAACATATTAAAGTAAAAAAAAATTAATTCCAAAATTTTGGTAGCTTTCATTTTAAAGGTCTAGACAGGATAATCGGAAATAACAAATTAAAGAATTTGTGTTTTTTATTTCGATTGGTTCACGTTTCTAAACTTCTTCATTTATTAAAACACTCACATATACAATTGTAAATTCTTATATAAAAGTACTATACAAACATACATAGATGTATGTACATGAGAAGATTATTTGATCAAAATCATTTCATATTGAATTAAATCATAAATTTTAGAAATGACACTTTAGACAATTTTTTATTTTTTTTTCCAGTCTTTGTCCCCTCCCCTTCCTCCCGCAACAAAAGCAACAAAATCTTTAACATCAGAACACATTCATCATTTGTTGTCTGTGTTGGACAGCTAATAAAAATTTACTATCAAATAAAAAAAGCCAATCAAATTAAAAAAAAACAAAAAAAATTGTGCCAAAGGAATCGAAAGTTAGTTATTCTGAACCTGCCTTAAGTTATTTCTTAAAAAAATACATATATATGTATATATATATATATGTAAGCATGTAAGGAAAGTTAAGGAGAAATAATCATATTTTATTTTCTCTTTCTATGGAAGTTTATTTGAATTGAAAGTTTTAGGGCACCAACCAGTGCCAAAATTTTTTTTTTGAGTTCAACGTACATATTTACATATTTGTTGTTGTTATTGTTGATTATTTCATTAAAATTTTTTTTTATTTTTATTTATTCCTTTAAGGGGTGCCCATTTAATGTGTGCGCACAATTTAACCCATTCAATTTAAATTATATTTTATATATAAAACTATGTATAAATGTACTTATAAATATTAAGTTATGTATTTTTAATTTACAGGGTGTCTCAAAAGTCGAAAAAAAGTCAAAAAAACAACTGTCAAATGTCAAGTGTCAAGTACTACTGTCAATCTAAAATCAAACTAATGTCATGAACCTTCAGATTTAAAACATACTTGTTACTACCGCTTTATTTTTAATTAAAACCAAATGTCAAATTACTAATGTCAAACTAATGTAAAATGCATGTCATGAACCTTCAAATTAAGAATCGGATTGTTAATATGGCCTTATTTTTAATTATTTTGAAAAAACATAGGATATAAAAAAAACCAACTATCAAATTACTAATGTCAATTAAATGTCATGAAACTTCAGATTAAGAACCGGATTTTTAATATCGTTAATTAAATAATTTTTAATTATTTTGAAAATTTTGAACTAGAAAGATCTATAAAAAAATAATTTAAAATTTATTAAATCTTTGATAAAGCAAGAGGGTTAATAATTTAAAAGTAGTCTTAGATTCCTATACTAGTGAGACAACCTGTTTTGGTTTTTATTTATATAAAAATAATATATTTATGCAAATAAGTATAATATATAGTTTCCATTATAATAAAAAAAACTTTGACATATATATATATATATATATATATATACATGTATATATATTATTTCAAAATGCAAACCTCCTCACTTTAAAGTAGATTCATGTATGTATGTATGTAGATACATAAAGATATATTAATGTGCAAAAGTAAATAAAAATAAAAACAAACTATATACAAGTATGTATATTAAAATAAATAAAATATTCTGACAGATCTAAAAAAAAATAATAATAATTTGAATAATTTTTAAATAAAAATAATAAAAAATAATACAGAAAAAAAAAACTGAATTTGGTGGTTTTTAGAGAACAATTTTATATTTTATTAATTTAAAGTTTGTTCATTTTGTTTTGTGTTGTTGTTGTTAGTGTTCAGATTACTATTGTTATTGTTGCTCATTCATTAATAATTGAATTAATTAAGTGGTCAGACAAAGGATTGTTGAAATTTTGTGTGTGAGTTTATGGTGTATTTTTTTTTTCTAATATTATAAATAATAAAATAATAAATTAATTTAATATTTTTTTTTGTTTAAATTAATCATATATTTACAGTCAGAGTTTACAAACACTTCAAATTTTATTTTTAAGAGTTTAATATACAAAATTTTTTTTAAACTGCTGGTAGTTTGATTATTGAGGATCGCAAGCGAATTTCATTCAATATATTATACATATTATTGTATGGCAAACATAATTTGATTAATTTCTAAAATTTCACTAACAAATTGTATATATATTGAAAATAACCAATGTCTTATGTAATTTCTCTAAAACCTTTTCGCAAAATTATAGAATTCTTATTAAAACATACATTCAAATAGTTTGTATCTATTATTATTCGTTTAACTCTGATAACCCTGAAATAATGGATAATCCCCCTCTATTGAAATTAATAGGAATTGTGAGAAAAAAAATTTCATCACTTTTGCAGTAATACATTCAAAGTATTTATAAACTTCTTTTCAGGAATTTTTCATCACTTTAAGGACTTTTTCAGTACTAAATGAGTAGATAATAACTTAGGATTTTTTCAGTGCTGAATGAATACATAATAATAACTCAGGACTTTTTCAGTACTGAATGAAAGTAGTTCTTTTACAGTACTTTCTTAGGACTTCTTCATCACGGTGATTAAAATAGTTTTTCAATACTTTTTAAGTGATGAATAGAAGAACTTAGTTCTTTGCAGCAATTTTTCAATATTTTTTTCAGTAATAAGTTAGAAAAAGTCAGCGATTTAGAAAGTAACAGTACAGTATATTGTTGTTTCATTCATTTTATAGAAATTCTGTTATTCAGTACCGATTCAGTATTTTTTAAATATTAAATAATCAAGATTGAGCAATTACTTAAGACAAATTTTTTTTTAATTCTATAAAAGTGTAAAAATGCATTTGTATGCGTTCTTAACTCCTGAACTAAGGTTACCAAGGAAAAAAAACCCCTTCTATATTACCACTATTCAAGTTTAGTTCGGAAATAATTTCTGTACACTCAACTTCCAAATTTACATAATATATATATATGTACATATAATACATACACATCCTGTTGATTCATAAGGAAATGCATCATACACTATATATATATATAAAAAAAAAAAAACAATTCACTTAAACAATTAAACATATCCAGTGCACCATTTTAATAAAATTATCATAATTTTTTATGAAAGATTTTTTTCCCGCCCAAATTTAAATTCTTTTTTTGTTTTTAATTTTTCTTTACATTTTTCCATTTTGATTTTCTTTTTATTTCTTCTAAAGTCTAACTAAAGTCTATATACATATATGTTGGGATTAATGAAAACCAACTTAAAGTTAAACCCAGACACAGTAAAAAAAATTCAAAAAGAAAAATTTAAACATTTTTTTTATGGTCACTTTGCATACAATATGACGTGAAAAAAATCATAACGATAAATTTTAAAAGTCCGGTGAACATATGTATGTATCCTATATATGTACATACATTCGTTTGTAATATTTGTACAATTTAAGAAATTGCATGAATATTAGATGTATGTAAATATGCATATAAAATATGTTCATATTTTTTTTTTGAATTTGAAATAAAAAAAAAATAAATAAATTATCAGATCCGAGAAAGACAGAGAGAGATATAAAAAATAAAGAATTGTAGACAATGTACAGAAAAAATAAAAAAACAAAAACGACCATTTTTATAAAAATGGTTTAAAAAATTTGACTGAAATAAATCAATCAACTAAATGGTCTTCAAAACTTTTTAAAATATTCTGTATTTTTTTTTATTCTGGAGTTATTGTTCTTATTTTAATTTAAATGAAAACCGTCCGTATAGTCATAGTCTGGTCATAATCAAATCAGCCCCATTCTTTCTTTAATTCTTATTTTTTTGTTTTAATATTCTATTGTATAATAATTGGTTAGGAACTTACTTTTATGTATGTACCTACATATTATTTATAACGATAACAACCGCCGAGTATGAGACTTTTTGTATCTGTGTAGTCGCGATTTTTTTTTGTTTATCCCATTTTTACTTATATATATATATAATATGTTTTAATTTAATACCATGCACTCGCGTTTATTTAAATGACCATGGACATGGTAGTTTTAATGAATTTTACACGAATTTTTAAATTTATTTAATTCATTTTGTATATATGTACTTATTTTGTAATATTTATTTGTTTTGTTTTTTTTGTATTGTATTTTACAGTAGAATCCAGATATTTCGAAATATTTAAATAAAATATACGAATAGGTATATAGCTTAAGTACTTTTGGAAATATTTAATTCGAAACCAAAATTTTGAACAAGGTATGGGGTTGATGTACTTATATTAAAAGTACTGAAGATTAATAAATTACACCAATTACTGATTAAGTACAAATACTTGATACTCATTACTTTGTTAAGGAGCAGTATTATACTTAGGTCTAGATATATGCAAAAATGAATTAAAATATTTGGAAAAGACTTTAATACTTGGAAAATAATTGAATTATTAATACTTAGTACATTTTGGTATACTTGATTACTCGAAAGTACTTGAATATCAAAAATCGTTACAAAAGTAATTAAAACTCAAAATTTAATTACTTTTTTTGAGAATTGCAAGTATTTTTACTTGATTGTTTGTATCGAAAAAATAGTTACAAAAGTAATTAAAACTCAAAATTTTGTAAAGTATCAAAAAAATGATTACAAAAGTAATTCAAAATCAAAATTTAATTATTTTTTGAGAATTACAAGTACTTTTACTTGATTTTTTGACTTATACAAGTATTTTAACTTGATTATTTTACTTATTCATTTAAATTTTGTAAATTTCGAAAGGTAAGTAATAGTGATACTTGATAAAGTAATGAGTATTAGGTAAAGGTAATGGTAATTATACTTGTACTTTATATTTACAAGTCTGATTTTGAGCAATACGTATCTAATAATATTGTCGATTAATATATTTTAAAAGGTTATTATAATGGCCGGTCTTGCATTTATAAATATAATGTAGAATTCAAAAGAACAGCTTATAAAAAAGCAAAACACACTTCTTAAAAACTTTCATTTAATCGATTTTAAAATTGGATTCCATAACTAATATTTATTTAAAAAAAATTATAATATTTTTTAAAAATATACTTTAAAATTTTATATATATTGATTAAAAAGAATTCCTTTTAACTAGTGGGTGGTGTTATAAATTTTTAATATGTTGTTTATAATTTGTCAAAAAAAAAAAAATAACATTATAATTTGTTTTATAATATGGGGAATTAAAATGGCCGTGCTGCTAATAAACTAAAATTAAAATATAAAAAAACCAAATCTCCTTGTTACATGATTGCATTGTAACACCATTTAAATGATAATTTAATGAATTGTAATAAAAAAAATAACAAAAAAAAAGTAAAAAAAAAATATGTGCATGCACCACCCGCTAAAAAAAAAAACAATAAAACAACAAACAAAAAAAAAAAACAGACAAACAGTCTCAAAATAAAATACACAAAGGAAAATATGAAATAAAGTATTTTCTCATATTAATTGTACTTATTAAATTCATAATATATGAGTTCATGTGTTTATGTATATATATTTATTTGTAGACTTGTATTTTGTTCAGATATTTACAATTATTTCTAAATATGTATATATATATAGTATATATACTTATTTGTACTTTATAATATTAATATACATATTAGATGATTTCCTAAATATAAGAAGCTTTTAAATGTTTTGTTTAATAATTCTGACATGTGACAATTTACGGTCGAATATGTTTTGTACTTTTTTTTATTTTGCTTTTCAATTTTATTTAATTGCAAGGTTAAAAGTGACAATGTGCTTGGTAAATATTAAGTTTATTTATTTTTTTATAAAAAGTCCCTTACCTCATACAATGTGACTTTTAAAAGTAATTAATGATTTTCCTTGTATTTTATTTGTATCATATCTTTATTATATTTATTATATAATAGATATATTACTTTATATATTTGGTTACCAAGGAGATTTTGTAAAGCAAAACTCTTTTTTTAATAGTTTGTTTTTCAATTGAATATTTAATTACTACGGTACGGGGAGTCGAACCATTTACAAGTTTGGTTTATAAGCCAAATGCTTACCTACTACCCCACTGAGACCCCACATATTAAATTTACTAGATATTTAAAATGGTATTATATTTGGTTACCAAGGAGATTTTGCAAAAAAAACTATTTTTTCAATAATTTGTTTTTCAATTAAATATTTAATGACCTGGAGGGGAATTGAACTATGTACAATTTTAGTTAATAAACCAAATGGTTACCTACTTCCCCACCGAGGCCCTATATATTAAATTTACTAGATTTTTAAAATAGTGTTTTGAACACTAATATCCCGGTTTTGGGTTTTTTAAGTTAATTCTCTTGTTTAATAGATCTTTAGACGTATACAATAAGAATAATTCTTGCGGTAATTGAATTCTCTCCGTTTTTCGGAGCAACATTCAGAGAATGGACATTTTAAAACTATTTAAAATACACGGGCTTTAAAAAATTACCAATAAAAGAAATGAAAATCTGATTATTAGACAGTGCCCATTTTACCAATTTATTTTCCCTAAAGTTATTATTCTGAATTAAAGGAGAATATAGCCTATTATAGGAGAAGTCATTTTAAATACAGCTTTATCATATCCTATTTTTTTTGTAAAGGAAGAGTTTCTATTACAATAGTTTTAAGTTGCAAGTTGCAAAATATTAAGTACTTTTAACTAAGTTGACTTCAAATAATTGTACTTATTAATTTCAATTTTTTAAGATTCAGTTCAATTGGATAAAGTTAACATTTCTTGAACTTAATAAAAGAATTAAAGATTTTTCAAAATTAAAATAAAAAATTACCTAACAAAAAAAATAAAATTAAAAAACAATTTTTTTAAATCAATATTTACAAATTTAAAGGTGCAATTAACTTTGCTATTAAAAACTAAGACAACAAAAGAAGGCTTTGTTTTTTGAGTAAAACTTTTCATTGGTTATCGAAGAATAAAAACTATAAAATGTGGGTAGAAGATATTATTTTTGGGGCTGAAACCAATCTATAGATATAACATCCATATTTTTTTTTTTTTTGTTAATTATATAGCTTTTTTTAAATAATTTACAGCTTATTTTTTTATTTTATTTAATTTTTGTGGGCTGTTGCTTTGTCTATTAAAAAAACTTATACAAACACGCGTTTCAATGTTTGTCAAAAATAAAAAAAAAAAAACTAAAAAAACAGACATGAACAATTTATTTTAATATAGTGACAATTTCTGTTGAAATTTTTTCGTGTTATTTTGTCAGTCATCAAAAATAATCGTTAGAAAAATCGCTACTTAGTTATTTGTTTTTTTTTTTTATTGTAACTAGCTTACTTAAATTTATTACTACCATTCATCGTGCGATTAATTGTCAATTAAATAGAGAAAAAAAAAATAATAATAAACTTACATACTTATTTGAAAATAGCGTGAGTTTAAAATATACAATGGTTTCTATATTTTAATTTCAGAGTACAAAAAAAAAGTTCAGAGTATTTTAACTTTAACACAAAATAAAAAAATAAAAAAATGTGGCACTGACCAGAAGCTTAAAAAAATATAAAAAAAAAAAAACAATATTTAAGTGTTGATGAACAACAACGAACAATGACACGGACCTAATTTAACGAATTATAAAAATTGTATAAATCAACAATCTGTGATAAAGTGTGCGAAAAGAGTATGAGAATGAAATTGCAGGTTGTTATAAAATAAAGAGTCAAATGCTTAATTTTTTTATGAACATTTTGAATAATGACTTGAGCACAATGAGCGTAGTCGTAACGCGGCATCAAAGTTAAATTGTAATATGTCAAAAATTCAAAGACATTTAATTAAGTAGATACATATAAATAATTTTTTAATCAGTGAACTGAGAGTAAAGTTAAAATTTACTGTTATTTTAGATTTTTTAATTTCTTTTATTTTTATAATTCTATGTTCTCCAATTTTAATTTAATAAAGTAATAATAAATTTAAATGGCTGACAAAATATAAAAATTGGGTATAAAAGTAGCGTAGAAATTAAAAGTTGAACATCTTTTGCATGAAGGCTTTACGTTGAAGCTTTAGTGTTACTTTTATTGCTGCGTAATTATGTATATGTAGTTTTAAGTATTAAAGACTAAAATGATTTGCTTAAAATTGCATAAATTAAATTAATTTTGTTTTTGTCGATTTATATAATCCCTTGACTTGGACTTGGAGGATTCTCGAATCTGTAATCAAGTAACTGTGAACAACTCAAGCATCAATGACATATTATATTCCAAAACGCTTAAAAATCTTCGACAACTTTTATTATATAGCGTTTATGTTTTCGACATGTGGTAAATTGGGAGCATAAATTAAAATTATAATTATTAACAAAATAAATGTCTCGGTTCTGAAGAGGTTTTAAATTTAAAATGCCTGGTTAGTGTCTGATGTACAAAAATAATAGTTCATATCGAATTGTAGAATAATATACTTGTATACGTTTATCTTAGAGGGTTTTTAAATAACACATATAATAGGTAAATGAATAGGATCATTTCTACAAATTCAACGATTGGAATATTCCCGAACTAAGCAATTTTTCACCACTTTTCTGTAGTGAGCAGGAGCTTTATCTTCCAAAAACGATTTCGAGATGATTTTTTTCATTTTCGCCACCTTGACAATAAAAATATTGAAATGTTCCTGAAAAAGGGAATACCCTGATTTTAAAAAAATCTTAAATCCCTTCTTATGGTCTTCTTTTTACATACGTTTTCAAGAAAATATTTGAAGGCTGCCACCCTCAAGCCTCCCACAAAACAAAATATTGAAACTTTAATTTAGCAAGTAACGATAACGATCCTTCTACTGATCCTTTTAAAATACATGTTTGGTTACCGTCCCCAAACTTCTGTTAAGTAAATTACTAAAGTCCTGATATTGAATTCAATTCTTATATATTAACAAAACTGCAACTGCATATACATATTATGTTAATATTTCGGAAAAGGGCGTAACCCAAATTTAATAACAAACTATAAAATTCCTTTTAGTTAATAAATATTTTGAAAAAAGTTTTGCAGAAATTCTGGTTTTCGTAAGGGGTAAGGTAAAAAATCAGGGTATTTCACTTTTCCGGAATATATGGAAGTGCTAATTCGACTTTATTTCATTGTTTTTGGTAATAAAGCCGCTTGGACTTTATTTCGTTCTACTGTATTTCACCCCTCCATCGATACTATATATTGTCTTAAAAAAAATACATCTTAATATAAAAACTTTTTATTTTGACTGACGTCACAATAAAATTAAATGACTCGTTTCAAACGATAGCAGAATTGTTTTTTAAACTTTGAACAAAACTTTAAACGTTGTCTTTATCAAATAGATTCATTAATAACCAGATGACAATTGCCAGCTTTTTATACGAACGATAACTCAGCAAAAACACAATTTGCTCCCTTTTAACCTTGCCTTAATTTTACTTGGTAATATAATTCTGAAAGTTTGCCATAAATTAATGCATTTAAATTTTGTTTTTGTTTTTATTAAAATTTAAATTGATTTAAATTGAACTTTAATAAAATTTTTGACAGCTTCTCAATTAACTTGAATGAACACAGTGTTTTTCAATTAATTTAAATGGAGTCAGAAAAATAACATAAAAAAAAAAAATAAAATTTATATAAAAATAGAAAAAAAAAATACATATATTTATACATATATAAAAAAAAATAAACATATTTTGGTTAATATCCATACATCTATATATTGGCGGTCCATTAGTAGTTGTGGTTTTTAAAAAAATTTAAAAAAAACTCACCTGAAAAAAAAATAAAAAAAGATCAATTAATAAATAATAATTTTAATTAATAGATAATAAATTATTTTTTTTTTAATATAATTAATTAACAATGATTTTTTATAATTAATTTGTATATTTTTTTTGACTATTTATTAATTAATTTAGTTAAACGCACTAAATTAAAGAATTTATTTATGTATAGGTATATGTATTTAAGTTATTTTAAACCTAATTAGAATAATAATTAATTATTTTTAATTAATAATATAAAATTTTAATCAATTGAATTTTGGAAAAAATTTTTTTAATACATTAAAAAAAAAAAAATAATCAAATATGGCGGTAAAGTTCAGTTTAAAACTAATAGATAAGTAATAATCTGACCGACAGGTTAGTAGTAAAGTGGCAGCTATTCATTCGAAAAGCCTCGGGTTCAAACCCTCCTCGTTTTATAACTAATAAAAATGAGGAAGAGTGTAGTAGAGCAGACTGTGTCAACTCTGGGATACCCGTTTGACCGAACCCCTGGACCAAAATGGCTGGATTTCAATAGCTATAATGACTATTGCATAAAAATGAGTTTGTGAAAAATTCAAAATCCTAGCTCCTTTATTTTTTCATTTATCGTGCGGACAGACGCCCTACTAATAATAATTTTTGATAAGTACCTAACTTGAAAAGTATGAAAATCTTATAGCCCTTTCAAATTAAATAATCAAATGTTTATTAACTTGATTTATTTAATTCAATCAAATGTTATTTTGTATAAGTGTACCTTACGACTTTCTCTATATTTCTAATTGAAAAATCTTGAATTCTTAATTTTTTAATGATAACTAAAATTTAAAACGCCTCTAAATAAATTGTGCAAAATTTTTTAATTCATTCTAAATACTTTTACATTAAAATTCCATTACAAGTTAAATTTTCCGAAGATTGCGAAGATATTTTTAAAATAATATTTAAAAAAAATTTAACTTTATAATTAATTTACAATTTGCAAAATTGTTAAGTTGTATATATTGCAACTCAAAACATCTTAATTTATTATAATAATTTCATGTAATAAAAAATAACTTAAATTTTTTATTTAGTTTAATTCAATTTTTTGATTAAAATTTAAATTTAAAAGTCAAGTTTAATTATTAGCGCACCACCATTAATTATTTATAAATTTTTCATATATACCTAATGATACATTAACTTAAATACATATCATGTTTTTTTAATCATATGCATGCATACATGCACATGTATATACATACATTAAAAGCATAAACGTAATGTATTTAAATTGATTTAATTGCTTTTATTGACTTTAATTATTTTTACGTGTTATTCTTACAAATAATAATAATAATAATAATAGTAACTAATAATACCATTAAATATAGATGTACAGTTGTGGTAAATTAATTTGAAACATGATGAAAAAATTTTTTTAGGAAATTTTACTTGTATTTACATGGGTATGGACTTCCGTGTGTTACTGAGTAATCATTTGGCTTACTAACCGTGAAGGTGTAGGTTCGATTATCATACGGGTCATAAATTTTTAATTGAAAAATATATAATTTTTCTTTACAAATCTCCATGGTAACCAAATATATATATTAAAATATAAATTATATGATATAGTATAATCTGTTCTATAGTATAATTTAAGAGTGCTCAGAGCGTGATCTATGTCCTCAGTGGATATATATTGAGCACGGCTGAGAAAAATAAAATACAAAGACATTTTGACGTTTGTTTAAGATTTTACTTCTAAGTTTTTTCAAATCGTGTTTTTTTATTAAATCTGAGCGCTCTGAGCCTACTCTGTTCATACTCTGCTGTTAGCGTGTTCAGATCTATGCTCTGATTTAAAAAAAGACGGCTATTTTAAAAATTTTTAATTTTATTTCCCAATACATATAAAACTTTTCTTCAATTTATCCAGAATATTTAAATTTTTTTCCTTCTAATTAAATTGATCATAACTGTATCATAGCGTTTTTCAAATTTAATATATGTATTATTTTGTTAATTATACAAAATATTATGAAAATATACAGAAACATAGCATCAAAATATAATTTATTTAAAGCAAACAACAAACAGAAAAAACAACAAATCATAAATAATAATATTTAATTATTTTTTATTATTTAATTGAAGATGTATAATTATTTATTGTTATTATTATTATATGGTTATGATTTTAATTATTTCCTTTAAGTTATAATAAATTTTAATTAATTTATTAACAGTAAAAAAAAAAAAAAATTTTTAACAAATCAGTATATAAAGCGCAATTATTTAAATTATTTAAAAAAAAAATGTGATACTTGAAAAACCAGATTCATCAGATTCCAAAAAAACAAACTCTAAACAAATTAACAATTTAAAATTCCTTTAAACTAGAATTAGTCTTTTAGGTATAAAAGTAGGACAACATTATAATTAACCAATATTATAATCTCGTTTTTATTTTAATTTTTAATTTCGAACGATTTTAAAATATTTTAATTATATGACTTAATCTACAATTAAAATATTTATAAACTCCTAAAAGAAAGATTATTAAAGTTTAATTAATCAAATACATTGGTAAGCTTTAGTATACGCAAAAAATAACGGGATTAAAGGATTAAAAACTGGAATTAATTAGGCTCTTTCAATTTAAACACTCAAAATCATAGAATACATCCTACATATATTTCTTAATGCCAGTTTAATTAATTAAAATTTCGAATCACTCAATAACTCTTCATTTCACTCACATTTCACTCATAAATAACATTAACAGATTTTACTCTAATTCGTATTCTATTCAATCAATTCTTAAACCCTATGGGGACAGCTTTTAAATTAAAATATAAAATTTTTTAAATACAAACCAATATTGACAGAGGAATTTATTAGTTCTTTAAATTTAAACACTCAAAATTATAGAATACATATAACTAATCCCAATTTTATTAATCAAATTATTTCGAATCACTCAATAACTCAAAATTTCACTCACATTTCCACTCAAAAAAAAACATCAACTGGTTTTACTCTAATTCGTATTCCATTCAATAAATTCTTAAACCATATGGGGATAGTTTTTAAATTAAAATATAAAATTTTTTAAATACAAACCAATATTGACAGATTATAAAAAAACAAAAAAAAAAAAATTAAATCTCATGTCATTTCATCACGCCCGTTTTATTATAAATTAAATTGTTAAAAAATCCTGTTACAGATTGACAATTGGATTTGTGTTCTCTTTTTTTTTATTCGACATTTAAAATGTCAAAAAGAAAAGTGATAATTGGTAGATGCGCGTACACAATATAATTCTAACATGCACATCATTTCTGTTACAAACATAATCGTCTTACAAAAAAAAAAAAAAAAAAAAAACAACAAAACAAAAAAAAGTCTGCTGTCAAAGAATTGAAAGATTTATTCTTAATTTCATCTCAAACTTAATAACCATCAAATTATGGTATTTCTTAAGAACTGAGTGAAAAAAAACGTATAGTAAAAACAAACGTAAGAATAAAACAAAAATATATATTAAAGGAAAGAGACAAAAAATTAGAAAGGTGCAATAAGAAAAATAAGAGTGTTAGCGCAGTACAAATTTTCTGAATAGAAAATTTCAAAAAATGGGCAAAAAAAAAGAAATCCTTCATAACTCAAACTTTATAATGGTTATTAAACGTTACTGACTTTTGTTATATATATATATATATAAATAGAGATATACGTACATAATATTTTATTTAATTAATAGTGTTTTGATATACATATTCTAATTTACTGATGCGCAAGTGAATTTAGATTGCCATGGCAACACCATTTGATTATCTAAGATATCTTGTAGTTGAAATCCACCTTATATATTAAATAAAACGTTATAATGTCAGACCTTTCAAGTTTTTACCTATATTCTATATATATATATATATATATATATATATATATATACAGATTTAATATAACAGTTTAGTTTTATAGAAACAAGATACAAATAGATAATCTTCCTTATTTAATTGAGATATTAGATTTATTTTAATTACAGGGTGTATTTCATATCCAATAAACTGAGATAACTCAAAAGTGATCATCAGAATACATAAAGTAAGTTTATAACACAATGGAAGGATATGTTATCCATCCATTTTCCTTATTTAATTTAGACATTATAGATTTATTTAAATTACAGGGTGATTAAAGTAAAATTTATAGTACTTACATATAAGATACATTATTTCATATCCAAGTAAACTGAGTTAATACGAAAAATTATATATAGATATATAATTATATATAGAGAAAAATATATATAGTTACTTAACTTCTTCCAGTAAAGACAATAATGACCATCACAAAACATACGATAAGTTTATAATATAATTAAAGGACATTTTAAAAAATTCTAACCAAATTGTTTCGAAGTAATGTTTTAGAATTAATCAATGCCAGGGTTTCTAAAGTCAAAATCGCTTGATTTTAAAAATATTTATACAACTCATATCTATACTGAAACATCCTGTTGCAATCATACTCATATATATATGTATATTTATATATTTCACATAATTTTTATATGGTGTAAAAGCGATAAATTACTGACATGAGATCGTAAATGTCAAAATTGATGATGAAGACATAATTAAATATATTTACAAAAAAAAAAAAAAAAAAAAAAAAAATTAAACCAATAACTAAAGTAGGTATAAGGTAGAATGTAGAGATCATCACTTAAAGTATATGAAGGAAATACGAAATATTATAGTATAAGAAATTAATATTAAATATATATGTATGACTATTAAATATTTCTACATATATATATATATATATATATATTGAAAAAAAATAAAAAAAAAAAAATTGGGGTGCAATATAACAACTATAATTATATTGTACACATAAAGAAACAACTTGACATATTACGTGATAAAATTTTATAGTTTTATATAAAAAAAAAAAAAAATAAAAACAGAAAATAGCAAAGAAACAAAAAAAAAACAAATCCCTATCCTGCGGATAACGTTTATTATTACATAACATACATACGTTAATGGAAAATTATATAACAATGATATTGAAGAAGATCATGAACAGCTCATCATTTTGATGATCTATCAGAACAATTTAATATCGTCATTATGATATATATAATATATATATATATGTATATATATATATATATATAATACTTATATAATAAATATAACAAAATTAAAACTATGTTGACTATGATTTGAAGTTTCTATAACGCACAATTATAATCAATATTGCATGATATCTATAAGATATTTAATATCGCGGTTTTTTAATCCCCGTCAGAAATTATAAAATTTTAAATATTTTGATAATAATTTTTAAATATAGGGTATTGTTTAAAATTTAACATTTAAAACACTTAACATTTTCATTAACACAATTAATAAAAAGATATAAACTTAAGGTTGTTGAACCTTTTCAATATTTTTTAAGTTCTAGATTCTAGTCATATATGATTGAAATTTGTCTATTTTCAAAACAATTTGGTTTTTTTTCAAATTAAATTGATAGCAAATTTTCATTAGACTTTGAAATTAATTTGATCCTTTTTTTTAAAAAAAAGTCACTTATTGTGGCACTCAGAAGTTGAACTGGCGTCATCTGAAAAATTTAGTCCCCACTTTTATAATATAGAAACAAAATAAGGAACACAAATTAGGATAAGTCCCAAAAAATTACATTTAATTTTTAGGAGGGTCTTTTAATTAGTTTTTAGGACAGACTGAAGATTCGATCATTTAATTTTTCTAACTGTTTAAATTCTATTATAAAATCGGTGAATAATTGTTTTTAAATATGTTGATCCTACTACTGGACCTGTAGATATAGCGCAGATTTAAAAAGACCAATTAATTTTGAAAATTTAGGACTATTAATACATTGGAAAAAGAATCAAGTTCATTTGAACTTTATCTGAAAAAAGACCAAGTTCAAGTGAAAACAGTATATATTGACAAAAATCTTAAATGCATTTTGTCTAGAAAATACATTTAAGATAAATCAAGATATACTTGGATTGGAGTAGAATAATGATAATCAGAGTGATAAGGCCCTTGCTAAAAGGAAAAAAACCGGATTTCGTATTAAGTATTTTATATAAAACCAAAAGAAAATCTATCTTCCATAATTCTTATAGCTTATGAATGAGTAATTGAGTAATAACACGAGTAATTATTTTTCCTGAGAGTTATGGAATGCATTTAATATTATCTAATTCTTTACAATCTCTTCATATTAAAAATTACATTGTGTTTAATTCACCGTACTTCGAGGGCTACTTTCTAGATCTTCTCAGATATACCTATATATATAGCAATAAATCAATTATTCCAAATCTATTACTACAGGTTTTCTAACCCGCATATGCATACATCCAGCTTTTTTAAATTGCTTGACCTTTTATTTCCTCCTTTCATAAACAAGTCTAAACATTTAATTCTACTTTGGTTCTGTTCTCTTTTTATTTTTTTTTTTTTTTAATTTTTATTTTACCACCGTAAAATAACCAATTAACAATCACTTGACTTCAGCTGTTAAAAAAAAATTAAAATAAAACAACAGATATACTTTAAGATCCATCATCCAGATTGAAAGAAAGGAGTATATAAAACCCACTAAACACCAAATCAAAAAAAGAAAGAAGAGAAGAGAATTGTAAAAATGTAAACAAAAAAACAAAAAAAAAAAGGAAACATTAAAACAAGAATCACCACATAGCAATCATCACCCATGCCATGTGTTTATTTAATTATTTTACTCATTTTTTTTATAATATTGTGTTGCCTTGTTATACACTCCAAATATATCATTTTCCAATTAGCAAAATTCACATAATCGATGCTGTTAAACATAATTCATCTTATTATTATTGTTGTTGTTGCTTTTTTTATTCTTTTAATTTTCAAATAACTCAAATAATTTTCAACAAACAAACAAACAAATGAATCAACTTTTTTTTTTAAAAAATTTTTTTCAAAATTCAATAAAAAAATAAAGGTATAAAAAAGGCGCCTTCTGCTAATATATTCGACGTCCCAACTTAAATTTTGCAAAACCAAAAAAAAAAAACAGTAAAATTTGGAACAGTAGAATTTGAGGTCAGACTCAGATCACAAGAGGAAAATGGAAAGATTTTAAGAAAATTCAAAAAAAGGCAGTAAAGGGTTAAGCAGTAGAGGCATCAAGAAAAGAGGCAGGAAAGGGTTTAAAAATAAAATGGAAAATAATATAAAATAAGGAATTTGTTTTTGTTGATTTTTTTTTTAAATTATACCATCTCTCAACAACTAACTAGTCTTGATCAGAGCATATTACTGTCAGGTTAATAATAGGTTTTGAATATTGATATTTTTTTTTTTTTTTTTTTTTTTTTTAAAGCTTGTTATCATTAAATTAAGCACATCATATATTATTATTATTATGTACGTGTACTATGTGAATATATACCTATATATATATTTCCATTATATTTAAATATGTGTATGTAATATGTATAAAATAAATTTTTTAAACACTTGCACTCATTTAATTATCATATGTGTAAATTTATAGATGTATATACATATGTTTGTTTATAATTGTATCCAGATACAGGGTGTTTCAAAAGTTAGTGTCTTTACATATACTACCACCCTGTAGAAAAAACCGTGAAGATCAAATTGTTGTATGTGGGCTAAGTTAGGGGGCTCAATAGTAACATGTGTTATTTATATATAATATATTCTATTGTGTATCCAAATACAGGGTGATCCGCGAGTAAGTTTCTTTACATATACCACCCTGTAAGAAATATCTTGAAGACATAATTTTTAATACCATAGTGCATTAAAGAAGATCGTATATTAAATTAACCTTGAAACTAGAGCCAGAATATTTTAGAATATGCATTTTAACATCTGAACTTTTTTTTGAACTGATTGACTGTCAAAATGACATTTTTTTCTAAAAATTAAATTTAAAAAATTTTCAAATTTTTAACAATAAAACGTTTTAGGACAAAACTTAAAAAAGATCATAGAGAAGACTAATACATTTAAGTAAGCTACTTTATCATTCTATCAAATTCTAATTTTAGAATACAAAATCTTGTTCGAAACGTAAGTTATGGGTGTGTTTTAATCAAAACCATGAAAACAGCCCCAAATCTTCTTTAATTGCCTTTTAATTCTAAAACTATTGATCCCATAACTTAGTCCGCATATAAAAATTTTGCCTTTATGATTTTTCCTGTGGGGTTGTATTTATCAATATACTTACTAACAAACCACCCTGTATATTAAAAGCTGAATTGAATTTTTGCAATGTGTATTTTAAGTAGTGTTTAGTTATAGTTTTTTTTTGTTAAAGAAGAACTAATTTTCAATCAGATAGGTGCCAGATAACAGAGAAGAATTTTTATATATACATATGTATATATACATATTTAGATATAGAATATAAAAGGTAATTGTCTTTAAAGAAATAAAATTAAAAACAACAAAATGAAACTGTAATTAAAAGAAAGCAGGACGGTAGTTAAGTAATATGTGAATTTTTATTGAAATTCAATTGGGCATATTAATCATATATTACTTTGGGATGCATGTCAATAAGGTATTTAAAATATAAATAAATTAAATGCTTTTAGAACAAGGTATACATATGTATATATGTGGATCCTGTATTAAGGTTATGGGAATCTAGCATTAACGGTTTATTTTATTTTTCAGAAAAAAACAGCTTTGAAAAATAAATTAACTGTAGGAATTTCTACTACTAACTTAGAGTACCAACTTAGAACTACTGCTTAATATATTTGTGCTACAATTCCCTAATTACCTCATGAAAATCTAGACAAAGGGCAAAAGAGAGCAAACAATTAGTTTTATATATATGCGATTCTAGTGCGTTGAGATGATGTCCCTTCATGTAGCCATCCACGTACAGTATTTTCATTAAGGGTTTCACAAATACTTGTAGTAGAAGTTAAAATTAAACAGGCTTTAAAAGGATATATTTTTTAAAAGATTTCATCATGTAATATGTAACATGTGTCATATATCTTATTTATTTATTTTTTTATACAATTCCCTACAACACCGCACGTACAATGTTAAAAGAGTTGGAATCTGTACACTTTTCTTTTACTGTTATTTGTGAATCTGCCTGGCAGTTCAACCTTTTATTAATTATAAATTATATGTTTTATCAGAAGGTTTGAATCCTAGACTTTTGATTGAAAAACCACCACTTAACCACTGATCTATCTGTCAGATATATGTTAATTTTAATACTTCATAATTCATGTAGCATATATGTATTATGCGATCAAATCAAAAGAAAAATTTCTTATAATATAAATTAGCTGTGAATTTTAAATAATATAATTTTTATTTAAATTTTGAAAGCTAGCTGCTGCTAATATAGATTCATATTTTCTAGTTTTTATTTAAATAAAATTTTAATCAGTCTATAAAAGCATAACAGTTAACAGATATGTAACTAATTATATTTCATGGCCAATTTAATTCTGTTCAATTGACTATAACATCCAATTTTATGTATGATTTTTAATTTTATTTGCGTTGCAAATTAATTGGGTATTAGTTTTTCATACATAATAATAATAATATGATGAATATCTTGTAGATACATTTAATATGTGTGCTTTTTTTTCTTGAACTCTTCTTCTTTTGCTTTACAAATTTATCCTTTAGCGTGTATAATATAATATGTAATTGTTGTTGTTGTTTTTTTAGCCTCTTATTTTGATTATAATATGAAAGAGCTACATATTATATATATGCATATGATATATATAATATACCTTAGGGCTGTAGATTTTTCATCACATAATTTTATAGTATAATTTTATTTTTGAGTTATCATCTTCTAGTTATCATCTCTTCTTACCCCACTATGTCTTTATATATTGATGGGTATTCCTTTAATATAATATTAATATATATACATATATATAATATATACATGTGTCTGTTTTTTTTTGTTCTTATTAATTTTGTTGTTTTCTTTTCATCATTGTCCCAAAAAGTTGGATTTTAAGATTTTTTTATGTTTTTTGTACTTATTCAGGGTTTTGTATGTTGTTTTTTTATAAAGGTCGATTGTGAAGGATGTGAAGTAAAAAAAAATTTAGTTTCTGTCTGTAGTATAAAAGAAAATCGCAAAAAAATCTCTAATTTTAAAGATTGCAAGTATTTAGAACAATTTTAACAGATTTGGCAGAATATGAAGCCCAAAAGATATATTGGAGTGCGGAAAATCATTGACTTAAACAAAGAGTTATGAACAACATCACACAGAAACTATAGGTTTTCATTGACAAGTGTTGAAGAATAATATGCAGAGTATACCAGTCTAATACAATAAGTAATATTGACGTGTGGAAGATTGCCAAAATAGAAACGATTGGACAAAAGATCAAAAGAAAAAAGTGGAGAGAGCACACACTTCGAAAGTCGCACAAGAAAGCATAGGAAGGGAAGCACTGGACTGGAACACGAAGATGAGGCCACACCAATAACCCCTGGAGGAGAGCGATATTAGAAGAACCGACCTCAACTGGAAAAACATCGGAGGAAGCAAAAATAACTGCTCCGAATAGAGTCAGATGGAAATGCATTGTAAATATCCTATGATCACAAGAGGTATTTACGATATCTTTCTTCTCTTCTACATTTTCCAGTAACTTAAGCCCAATTGCACCAATCACTTAACACTAATCAAATTTGATTGGTTTTTTATCAAGAATAACTTATCAAAAAATTATTATCTGATTATTAGATTAGTGGTAACTGATTGGGCCCATATCGTCAATTATAAATCAGGCTTAAGTTTCTGAGAAATGTAGAAGTGGAAGCAATTGTGCGATAGTCAATCATTACTAATAAATTTTTGATTTGAAAATATTAATACAGGATGCATCATTTATATTGCATCAATCTTATATTTATTGCAACTTATCACTATAGCAACACCACCTAAAATTTTTAACAAAATCCCTAATTAACAACAAACGAATGAAGGTTGATTAGATAAAAATTAGATAAAAATTACTAACTAATCAAAAAACGATTATTTGATTAGTGATAAGTGCAATAGGTGAAATACGGAAGCCGAAGACACTTACTAATGAATTGAGTTATTATATTATTATTACGAATTGTACAACTATTTTTAAGTGGCGCAAAATACTTAATCAATTATTAGGATTCCGACATATATTCTTTTATACATAATTTTTTAATAAAAGAAATTTTATATTCTCATTTCCTTTTAATTTTATCATATTTTAATTCTTTTGTTTTATTTTATTTTTATTGTCATTCAAATCCTTACCATCTTTATAAATTTACCAAATAAAAAACAAAACAATCAACAATATTAAATTCAAAAATTTATGACGAAAAATTTATAACATTTACTAGTATGTGTGTTTGTTTTTTAACTGTTCAACAAATGGTATCATTTAACAAAAACAACATAAAAAAATTTTATATCAAAAACTAAAAGTGAACTAATTATAGAATTTGCTCCATCCACAGGACGAATAAACTAAAATTGCGAATAAACAGACCAAATTGAAAGAAAAATTGAAAAAAAAAAAAAACTGGATTGAGTGGGGTCAAATGAGTTAATGGTACCATGTACATATTGTATACCATTAACTTTTTTTAAAGCAACAAAAAGAAAATAAAAAAGAAAAAAATTTTACAGCGCCACCACCGTAGTTGTTCCTTGTTTAGCACAATTTTTTAAAAATAATTTTGAAAAAATATGTTTTGTCTGTTTATCCGTGTGTTTATCTAAAGTCTTGAAATAATGACATGACATTTTATTATGTCAAATTAGGACATTTCAAATAATTAATTTTTATAATTCTGTATATCATAATATGTTAATTATGTACATACAAAAGCCCTAAGCTTTTTTTTATATTTTATTGATATAACATGTTTTTGGTATGACAAACATAAAAATGTTGATATGTCAAATATAAATTTATAGACTTATATTGTAAAATGTAAAGTTATTAAAAGTTTTTCTAAAAATTATAAATTATTTTCCAAACAAGAGGGCTCAACAGTTTGGAAGCATATCACATGCCTCGCTAACACGGCAGGGACATCACATGTCTCGGATCCAATATATTTCATTACCCAAACATTTATTGTATAAAATTGTTTAATTTTGATGTACTCTTGAAATTTCGAAATGTACTGTTTTAAATACCCTGGCTTAATTTTCATTGCTGCTTTTGTCTCACAACCACATATACACATACACATCCAGAAAATTTCGTTCAAAATAAGTAAAAGATTGCCAAAGGTTTTGTTTTTGGGGTTTTTGAATACTTATTTCAATCTTAATTTGTTTTATGTTTTAAAGGTACTGAAACAGATAACAAGTATATCCCAGATTTTTCTATATCTTAAATATTATTAAAAAACATATTCAAAGACTTAACTTTGAATTCGATTTCATTGTATAATTGTATTTGAAAAAAATAAAATAATATGTGAAGATCAATAATTTGGATTTTTTTGTAAAAATTTTAAATTTATACAACTGAGGCAATCCTTTTTTCCCAAAATGAAGGATGCAGAGATGAGAGGAGAAGAGAATAGAATAAGAAAAAAAAACTCCAAAATCAAGGTAGCACATATTTTTATTTTTATTAATCATTTATACGACTAAATATTCAATGCTACGTCACGAGATTAAAATTTGTATTTTTTAAACTTCAAAAAAACCTTGTTTTTGTTTTTTTGCATACGATTCGGTGTTTATTCTTTCGATGGAGAAGACAAAGTATACGACGTAACTGCGAGGTCATATTAAAGTAAAAAAATGATAAGATAAGGTATAAAGGTAAAATTTCTAAGTAATTTTAATTCGCGGTATATATATATATATATACCGCGATATTTCCTTTATATATATATGTTTGATTTGAGATATGTATGTATATACTAAAAAGTTTATTGTTTTTTTGTTTATTTTTATATGTTATGTTCCGCATCTTTTGGCCCTTATTTGTTCTTCAATTTGAAATTCTGAACTATATACAGAATTAATTTGTTTTTGCTTTTTTTGGTCAAAATTTTTTTGATCTTTTTCTGGTTTTATGAAGAATTCGAAAGATTTTTTTGCTTCTCTTTTTTTTTCTAAATATATTTTTTTTTAAGAGTTAACTGGAAGATTTAAAGAGGAGCACAATATAGTTTAGATCGATTCAGATATGATTTAAAGAAATGATATTTGAATAACTTACAATATATACAATATATGGTTATATACAATAAGTGGTATGTAAAGGTCTTTTAAGGTTGTGTTGTTAGAGTTTGTCTTAGAAGTGCCTTTGCTTATATAATTTTTATAACATTTCTGAGTTCCGATGACAAATCGAAATAGGGGTTAAAATTGTTAAATGAATTTTAAATTCAATGTACTTCATATCTAAACAATATTTTATTTAAATTTTTTGTATTAATCAAAATTGAGTATTAGAATAGATTTAGGGCTAACCTAATTAGAACCCTTAAAAAATTTTCCAAAATATTTAACTACTTCAGTATAAGCTTAAAATTTCAAAATCAATTTTATGAAAACTCAATATACGTATATGCCTCAATAATATATACGTAATATACTTCAAAAGTCAAGACTCAAAGAATTTCAAATATTACAAAACATACTCTAAACATTTCTGGAACACAAAAATAAAAACGAGAACACAAACAAATATAAATTAAATCCTTTAAGAAATTTCGGCGAATTTTGTCGCTTTTCAATTGTTACATTTTTTTTTTTATACGGATGTCTCCACTTTGTTTTTCACTGATAGTATCAAAAACACTCCATTTAAAAAAAAAAAGAAAATCCTTGAACATTCAAAAGAAATAAATTCAAGAAAGTAAAGATCTTAAGATTTATACAAAAAGATTGTGTTTTAGGTCAAGTTATTATTGTATCAAAAAACAACATCCGAAATTGTCTTGTCTCGACAACAACCATTTACAACACAATTTAATTTGTCACTTATGTTTTTTTATTTTTTTTTTTGTTGGAGTTTTTAAAATTGCAGAAAAAAAATAATAAAGCGTCATATACAACATTGATATAAGAATTTAATTTGAGATGATTAGGCAACATTCACGGACATATAAGAATTTAAAGATGATGAATTTTTTAGTCTGAAACAAGAGTGTTCATATTTTATGTACAAATACAGGTACTATTTGTAAATTGATTATTACAAAAAGCTTATATGGCTTTCAATTAAGTTTGAGTTAATAATCAGGGCTCTATTGCACTAAAAACTTATGTCTAATCAAATAAATCATATTATCTGTATACTTATTAGTAAGCAACTTGGTGGTTAGCCAGGTTCTACTTCCATAAAACAGAACTTATTTAACATTGAACATCCTCAGCTTTGCATTTTGTGAGACCTAAGAGGATTTCCAAATATTTCAATCAATTATCCAAATACCATTCTTGCATTGCCTGGTCTGTTATCAATATTCTTTACAGTTTTATCGTCTGTGCCTATGATGCTGCCTAATATTTGAAATTTTTTACATCTTGATGTGCTATTTATTTCTGGACCTCTCTGGTTATTAGGGTTGACCTTTTTCCTGTTATATTAGTTATTAATATTGCATCTCCTGATTTATGTTTTTCAAATCATTATAGTTATAAGGCATATATTATTAACATATTCATAATCTTCTACCTTATTTATGATATTCCACTTAATACCATGTCTATTAATTGTTTTTCATATAGCTTTGTCAATAACAATATACTGAATATGGTAAGTAAGAGTGATCCAATTAAGGTTGATTAGTAAAAAACTTTCACTTATCAAAAAATTTAAAATTTGAATTGATAACTGTTGGTGCGACAGAATCCTAATATTATATACTAATAAACTCAATGGTCTCAATTTAAAACACTGTGTATAGCTAAATAAGTTAAAAATCTTCTAGTGATTTAAATATTTTTCTAAAATAAGAAAAGAGTTTCCTAAGTAGGTACCCGTAAAATTAAATTTTCTAGATTTGCGGATTCAAAATTTCATTTATATGTTTATCTAACAATACACTTAGTTAATTAATATATAAGAATAAGTTAAAAAATTCACTTAATTTTTAAAAGTTAACTTGGGTTTTTTTTTAAATTAAATTTAATACGATGGGATCCCTATTATGATACCATGGGATTATTTTTAATTATAGGATCAATTATTTCTATATATAATCAGTTAAATTTATTAAATAAGCTAATAGGTACATTAAAAATTATTATTTAAGAAAAGTTAAAAAAAATTTCACACATAGCTATAAAAGCTAAATACCTACATGTACTTTATAAATTATTAAAAAAATATCTCATATAAATATAAATTTTTTAATTTTATCTATCATAATTCAAATTCTTCATAAAAATTTTCTTACACCTACACACGAAAAATATGTACATTTAATCCTTTAAGGAATAAGGATTCTTATTTTTCACCTTCAAACATTGTTTTTCTTTCAAAAAGAAAATTTAGTCAATTTCTAACACCCATAACATTGTCTTATAATATTAAAATTATTTTAATTTTTTCTACTTATATTTTTTTCCTTATGCACTCTAAGTATGCACTCTTATAATTCAAAGATTAATTATTTACACCTTTGGTTGTTTTTTATTTGCATTTTTTATTAATAATCTCTATGTATAACACAATATATACTTCAATAAACAATGAATAATTTGCATTACAAATAGATACATATATTGTTAATATTATTCTGACACTAAACTTATATACACCTATACATTTCCTAATAACTGTATATTATAATTTTATAACTCTTTATTTGAAATATTTACATTATAAACAAAAACTAAAGCAGGTATTTATTATTTTCACCCAAAATAAATGCATTAAAAATAATTATAATTTTTACTTCCTGCCTTTGCTTAAATGCGATATTTATAAAATATATTTTTATCTATACAGTATTTCCCATTATTTTACAACCACCTCATCACCTCACCACTATCTCAAATACACTGCAACATTTTTTTATTTTTCTTTTTGAATTTCCTACACATCTTAATAAAATTGCAAAGGGAATACAAGTCAGTAATACAACATGTACAACTTCTACTATATTTCGTATTTAGAATGAATGCATCACGTATATGTTGTACATATTCTGTAAAAATATTACACATAAAATTATCCAATATATTTGAACCACGCACTTAACACATTAATTTATATATGCATGAGAGTGTACTCGATTTAATACATATGCAAAAATGTTGTTTTTATTTTAATTAAACGTGTAAATTTTTCATTAAACAAAAATAATAATTAAAACACAAAAAAAAAAAACATGTGTTAGGTGTGAGTGAGAAGAAAATAAATAAAAAAAAAAAATGAGTGAAAAAAACAACACAACAATAAAAAAAAAATACGTCATTACCATATGATTTGAAAATTTGATGACGTATCTTGTATAGTACACTTCAAATCTATACAATCTTATGATATAAATGCAATATACCTATTTATTAAACTGTATTGTGTTGTGTTGTTATAAAGTTGTTTAACAACAACAATTATTTCATTGTTGCTTATGCAATTTATTAACCACAAAGCGACAAAAAAATTAACACACAAATTTCACACCATCAAAGTAATTACTCTTGTTTTGTTTTGTTGTTTTTGTTTTCGTTTCATTTCTTTATACCACCTTTTCACTTCACCCTATTACCATCTTTTAAATAAAATATGCATTTCTTTCTTTTTAATAATCTCCTTCCCCTTTTCTACAATCAAAGTTGTTGTTGTTGTTTTTTTTTTAATTCACTAAAAAATTACACACATAGGTTTTATTACAACAATTAACACCAAGTTAAAACAAAAAAAAACAAAAAAAAAAAAAAGCTAAGAGAGCGACAGAGAGAAAAACATAAAAAAAAAACAAATGAAAATTTTGAAAATCAATGCTTAAGTAGAATATAAAAAGGAAAGAGAGATAATAAAAACAACTGTAAATTGTAATATAAGAGGGAAAGAGAAAGAAATATGTAGTGTAATATTTTTTAAGTAAAACTTAAAGAACTTTTATATATAAATAATTATTAAATTTAATTAATAAATTTCAATAAATTAAAAATGATTTTAACAATTAAACAACAACAACATATTTTGACAGATTAATATTCTCTCTCAAACTATAAAATTCTCTTTAATAATTTTTCACTTAATTTTAAAATTTTAATTATGTTTTTTTTTGCTCTTGGAATAATGGAAAGGAAATGTTAATTAATTAATAATGTCCCATAACTTTATGTTATTTTATAAGATGTCTACATATGTTATATATACAAGAGTGTTTACATTTTAAAAATAATGAATTGAAATACGTGCGTGTAAATATGTCCATTATAAAAAATAAAATGCACAAAATCAATATAAAGTACTTATATGTAAAGGTGTTAATATCTATTAAAGAGAATGACATTAAAAATTAATCGATTAAATGATGAGTACAGCTTTAATAGAAATTTTTGATTTCTTTTTTTTAGTAATTAGATTACATTTAATTATTTTTTAATTACTTTTTAAAAATGGTGTATTTTAAGACATTAATTAAAATTTGGAAAAATTGTATTAATATTATATAATAGATGTGATTTATGTGTGTTAAGAACGATTTTAAAGTGTATTATCTTCTTATAATATACCAAAAGTAGAGATATTCCAACGTCACCACAACGCTCACTCCATTCCACCATGGTCGGGGTAATCTTACCTTAAAATTTGGGTAATCTGGCCGAGGTTGGGTAACTGATCTTAAAATTATGTTTTATAGATATCTTGTAGGGACTAACACCTGTTCAAAAACCGATAACTCCATTCAAGACTTTCTAACGGGAAACAAAGAAAGCAGCAGATGCCAATTCCTACGCGGTTGAACTAACTAAAATCAATTTCTCATGCGTTTATCAGGTTTATAGAACCACATTCCACCAAATTTGTTGCCCAGAGTTGATAACTTGTAACAATTGTCATTGACAACAATTGTAAATATCCTAAACCCAATCTTTCTCCTAATCCTTAATTTCCTTACCTCTTCCTCGAAACCAAAATGCACATTTGTATGACAGATCTCACCCGAATGTTTGGTTCAAAAAGGGTCTTGGTTTTGGTGTGTTAAGGTTGCACATTAACCCTGAAGAACCTTGCACAGTTGCATTGGGTGGCTTTCGAAGCTTTTCTCAGCTCTTCTTCGAAACTGAACTGCACATTTGTATCACAGATCCACCTTAAATACTGGTTTAAAAAGGGTCTTGGTTTTGATGTGTTAAAGTCACACATTACCCTAAATTGCTTTAGATGGCTTTCGAAGCTTTTCACTGTTCCCCCTGTACAAAAAGTGTTAATTGTTCTTAAATAAAAGCTTAATCAAGGCCCACAACTGACAGTTAACGGAATCTAACATACAATTAACTTTTAAAATAAGTGTTAAGCTTTGTGTCCGTAATAATATCCAAAAGTCAAAAGAATCAAAAAAAGAGATTACAGTTGGAATCAAAATGATAAAACCGTTCGTACTTAAATTTGAACTTCTCAATAGTCTAATAATTTATTTGAAAGTTAATTACTCACAGTATTGGCTTTATCATTTAAAAAAAAGTCATTTAAAAAAAAAAAATAAGAAAAATAAAAATTATAAAAGAATTTCCGGTGTAAAGAAACCTTTTAAGCTTTATTTTAAAATATCTTAAGATACTATTAATTTATACTAGTGTGTTACCTGTCTAACTTTGTGTATTATTAATTTTTAAGTTCAAATAAGTGTAAAAATAAATCAAAATATATTATTTCTTATAATATACAAATTTAAGAAAAAGGAGTAATTAACACCCCCCTTCATTTATGAATACCTTTATAAATTCAAAGATTTTTACTTTTATAATAAACACACAAAAAAATTTCACAGCTTTTTTTTTTCTTTCAAAGTGTTATAATTTGTTGTTGTTTTTTGTTATTATTTTCCTGTCAGATTTTTTTTTTTATACCTATTAAAGCCTGTTTCCAACAATCTTTATTTGACATCAACCTTGAAGCAGTAACAGCAGTAACTGCAGTAGATTAAATAGTAACATAACAGTAAAATGCATATAAAATAACAAAATAAGAAAAAAAAAAAAAAAACAAAACAATTTTAAGAAAAGCTTTCAATATTGTGCAAGATTATATGAATTATCGTTTCCTTTTTTTTGTTGTTGTTATTATTGTTGTTGTTGTTGTTATTATTTTAATTATTATGGGTGCATATTTTGTAAGTAGAAAAAATGTATAGAGTAATGGTGTGCAGTTTGATGGTGTGTTTGATTGCGCGCTCTTAAAATTATGATGATTATTATTTAAATGAACGCGCGAAATGAGGTAAGAATTTTTTTTATTTTTATTATTTTTATTTTTTTTTTATTCTTTTGTTTCACACCTAATTTATTTCAACAAAATAAACAAACAATACAAAGAAAAATTAAATTCATCTTATAACAACTACATTTATATACAAGATATAATATATTAATATATGAATATTCATATATACATATATATATGTATATCTTTTACCAGAATACACAAGAGAATTAAATTTTAAATATGGGAAAAGTGATGCAAAAAAAAAAAAAAAAAAAAAAAAACATTTTTTTTAGAGGAGGAGGATGAGAGAAAGAGGATGATTCCTGTTTTGCATTTTTTGTTGTTGTTATTTTTTTTTTTGATATAAGATTGAGGATTCAATGCATTTTTTTTTAATGTATTGTTTGTTTTCTCTGGTGTGAAATTTTGAAAAGAGTTTTTGATGAATTAAGTTGCACATAAAATTATTGTTGTTTTTTTTTTTTTTTGTTTTTTTTTTTTGCATATTTTTTATTTAATAAATTATGTAGGAAATGAAGAGTTGATTTGAAAAGATGATTTTGATAAATAAAATGCATATTACATTCTTTTTTTTTTTTATTTTTAAATGTTAAAATTTTTACATGTCAAAAAAATACTCATTTATAATTTGTACTCATTTATGATTATGAGTAATAAATAAATGTAGTTCAGGTTCAATGTGAATAGAACTGGTTTGTTTTTTTTTACAAAATAATTGATTTTAATAAGATATTTGTTTTTAATTTATATGTATAAATATATATGAATATATATATATAAATTTAATATATTAATTTACTTGTAGATGTATTTGTTTTGAGTTATTATGATGTAATGTAATGAAACTGTTGATTAGATAAATTATTACATATTTATTAAATAATTATAAGAGATTAAGAGATGTTATCTAGATTGTTTTTTAAATTCCGAGAGTATAAAAAATTTTGGAGAGCTTAATAGCTTGATCAAACTTTACAGTTCTCTATACTTCAAATTGTAATGAGTTGTTTCTCAATAAATGTCAATAGAGTTTTAATACAGTATGACAGTAAAATCAAATTATTAAATTAATAATATTAAAAGTGCTTTACTGCCAAGGAAAAAAGTCGTAAGTGCCAAAAGCGAATTTTCGGGATAGTGGAATATTTGATATCAGATAAATGTCTCACAACTTTGTACTAAAAAAAAAAATGTCTCATATCTCGTTGGACATTCCTTTAAAACTAATAACTCATGTTTTTTTTTTTAAATTGGTTCCTTTTAACTAAGCTTTAATAACTTAATAAATCTAGTATTGCGTAATAAGTTCAAAAAAATTGTTTTTCTTTATTTAAAAATAATATTTAAATACTAATTTTAAGATACTAATTGGTATCTTTAAATTTAATTTAGAGAACGCATTTTTGTATATACAAATTAAAATATTTTCTAACTTTTTTATTAGTCGGAAAATCGAATAATTTTCCATTTACCTAAAATGTTTATTTTAAAATTAAAAACAAAATAAATTCCTAATACAAAAAAAAATAGTAAAAATAAAATATGTGTAAAAAGTGCAAAAAGTCAATATAAAAGGTAAGTATAATATAAAATAATTGTATATTTATAGAACAAGAGGCATGTACAATGAGAGGAGTACCCTCAAGGTCAAAGTTTTTTCAATAAGGTGTTAAAAGAAAAACAAAAAACATAAACAAATATTGTGTAAGGTGAAAATTGCCTTTTATACTTATATATATATTTACCTGGTTTTTTTTATCTGTATATATAAGTATACGTACTTGTAAAATATATTCATACATTACAATGAAAGGGTATATCATTTTAATGTGTTTATACATTGTTTTACTAACTTTTATACATATTTCTATACTAACCTTATGTACGTATGTAAAATAAATAACAAGTTATAATATTTTTATTATATTGTTTTATTTTCATATAATATAATGTTGTACTTTTAATTCTTTGACTTTGTTTTTAGTGTGTTGTGCTCTATACGACATTTAGTATATAGCATGTAACGCAACATTTTAAAAGAAAATTCAAATAATATAATATGTATATATATATATATATATATATATATATATATATATATTATATATATATATACCTTCAAACTTATATTCATGTCATACTAAATATATGTAAATATGCATATTTTATTCGCACCTGCGACACTTATTAAAATATATAAGTATATATTTACTAAAGAAAAATAATAACATGTAAATTGTAATATAAGGCGCGAGATTATAATTGTACATAATAATATCGTATGTACAAGTATAACACAATTTCAGTTGTTTTTATATTTGAAAAACAAAAAGAAAAGTGTGTATAGTATGTATGTATATAAATATATATATATATACATATGTTTCAAAAGAAAAATTTCTCACCTCAAGCGGATTTTTCAGTATGTCTGATAGTAAAGCAATTCATATATGTATATATTATTCATATAAAAGTATGTAATCATATGTAGACACCTAAGGTGGTTTTAGGGGTTTTGTGTTTTTTTTTAAAATCGGTATCTGCAACTTCATTAATTTAAAACTGGATTCATATTGTAAACTTTTTAATTTATTTCTCCGTAGGTTTAATGATGACTACTGTTTAAAGTTCTCAGCTCATATATAAAGTAAAGATTAAAACTCTTGGCAATGAAAATGCATTTTGTTGAATACAAGGTTAAATTAAAAATAAAAACATGTCGTAACATTAGATTCAAGTTTAAGAACCATCCCTTTAATATAATTCTTAAGGGATCTGAAAGATGTGTTGTGTTAACTGATGTAGAATATGGTCACTAATTGACAAACTTGCCATTAGTTACATTAAACTTTGAAAAAAAATTGGGTTTGTTAACCCTTTATATCCCAAACGTCTTGTAAATGATATGTTGAGCATTATACTTATATGTCAGTCAGTGTATACGCATTTTAATTATGATATGTAAAATAAAGTGCGTACACGTAAATTAATTGAAAATTATTTCTGAAAATATCTTCAAGATATTTAACAAATCATCATAATTAAAATAACCTCAAAAATTCCCAAAAGTAATTCAAAAAAAAATAATATTTAAGAGGGTAAAATTAATGCATTATTTTAATAATATTTTCTCTTTTTTATTAATTTAGAAATCTCTTGATAAATTTTAATCTTACTGTATACGTTTATGAATTAGTATACTTATAAGATAAGTTCTTAAACTTGAATTTTTTAATCTCATCAGACCTCCAGAAGTGGCATTGATTCCCAATAGTAATGTTGGGCTTTAATCAAAAAAATAAACCAAGTTATTTAAGTCAAAGTAAGCAATAAGTTAAACAAATCTATATTGTTCCCGGAAATGCTATTCGGATTTTCAGTTAAAATACCTTTGGTTGAAGGGGTTGGGTAAATAATCCTTAATTAAAAAATCCCAAGCACAAAATCCCAGATAACAAAATCTCGAATTTCAAAATCTTAAATTACAAAATCGCAAAATATCCAACTAATTACAAAATCTCAAATCATAAAATCCTAAGTTGCGAAATCTTATTTAGGGTGGGTACGAAATTCCAAATTATAAAATCCCAAAATACAAAACCCCAGATTACAAGTCTCAAATTACAAAATCACAAAATTTTTTTTATTATTTCAAAATCCCAAATTACAAAATCCCAAAAAATCCAACTAATTACAAAATCTCAAATCATAAAATCCTAAATTGCGAAATCTTATTTAGTTTGAGTATACATATTTTTTAAAATTCATATAACTATGATTTTGAATCCAACTCTAGAACCCTTTTTAATGTAAAATCACGTATATATCGTACATATATATATTTTATATATAAATATTCTGCAAAAAGCGGCAATCCTGATTTTGATTCCAATTCTAAAGTCAATAGTAATCAATGCTTACAAAAATATTGAATTTTGACATTTATCTATGGAAAATAGCAAATTTTTGAAAAATTTTGACAGTTTTTTATAAAAAAAATCAATTTTGAAAATTATAATTGATGATTTCTAATTTTTTGATTTTGAATTTGTGATTTTGGGATTTTCAAACTTCGGATTAATGTGATTTGGGATATTATAACTTTGTGATTTGGGAATTTATGATTTTGGATTTTAGTACGTCCCCGCATAAACGACACTTGTATTCCTAACAAATTACAGTTAGTTAAAAAACAATTTCTCCAACACTTAAAAAATCTTCTGACATTTTTTTAACACTCAATTGACACAAACGCCATTAAATTATAAGGTATATTACAAAATAAATTTTAAAATAAAATAAAATTGCATTAAAATTATAATTACATTTTGCAAAGTAATAAATTAAAAAAAAAAACAAAAATAATAATTTTTAATAATGCATTTTTTAAATTGATTTAATGTGATAATCTGAGAGTGCTATAACAAGAGTAATCAAAGAGTTAATTTAAAACATTAAAATAATAAAGTAACTTGTTAATTATAATTTTAAATAATTTAATACTTAGATTTTGATCTTTTTTTTTTTTTATTTAAATAATTATTAACTATAGTAAGTATAACTATATTAATTTAAAAGCTTGAATAAAAAAAAATTTATGACTTTGTTTTTGTATCACATACTTAACCATTTGACTTAATCTGAAATTATAATTATATATTTCATTAATATATATATATGTATATAAACTAGTTATAAGAAAAAAAGTTAATAATATTTAAATTAATAATACTGAAGTTAATAATATTAACTACTTATATATAAAGATATATAAAACATGTGTTGCTGATTATAATCTGAACTCTATTACTATTTTTTTTTTTTTTTTTTTTAAGTCTCAATTAAATAAATTATTATTTATTAAATGTATACTTAGAGTATATATTAAATTAATATTTTTTATTTAAAATTAAAATTGATCAGATTGATCTAATAAAATAATAATTTTAAAAGTGTCAATTATTTGTTACAGAAATAGTTAAAATAGCACAGTTAGTGTTATTAATAATACTATTGACACATGTTATATCGTATATATATATATATAAAATTATCTAGTCTTATTAAAATTATGATAAGTATAAAGCTTTCATAATTTTTAATACTTAAGACATTAATTAATTTAATTAAGTTGAACTGAATAAACACAGGAAAGTGAAGTAACACTTATAAATTATAATATTTTATTTAGAAATTAAAATACTAACTATAATTATTTATTTGTAATTAGATATTTAAATAATTATTGTTTTTTTTAATTAGAAAATTTTACAGATTAACAGCTTTAATAGTTTTTATTATAATAACTCATAGTTTCAAAATAAGCTCGAGAGTGGTAGGGTTTCAAAGTCCTAAATCACAAAAATCCGAAAATTTCAAAATCCAAATTTTAAAATTCAAAAATTACCAAATCCCATAATTAGATATTTTCAAAAATGATTTTCTGAATATGACAACGTCAAAACTTTAAAAAACTTTAAGACGTTATATGTCAAAATTTAATCCTTAGAAATCCGTAGAAAAGCCAATTAGATACTATTACTGCATTCACTAACTATTTGTATTGATTTTAGAGTTAGATTGAAAGTCAGGCCACTTTTTCCAGAATATTTATATAAATATATCTATATATACAAGACTTTAAACTAGAAGCGGTTTAGTTGTATGTGCAAGATTCAAAATCAGGATTATATGGTTTTTCCAGAATATGTATGTGTATATAATTAAGGGAGGTTTTATAATAAATTACAAAGTCAAGAAACTAATAATTTGTTTATTTAGGGCAACATTTGAAAAGTTTGCCATCGAATTTTGAATTTTGGAGTTTCTTTCAAGTGGAAGTTTATTTTTTTAGATTTGGAATAAGATTTTGCAATTTGGAATTTTGTTATTTGGGGTTTTGTAATTTGGAATTTTGTTATTTAAGATTTTGTTTTTTCGGATTTAGTAATTTGGGATATTTAAATCTGGAATTTTGCAATCTAGGATTTTATGTTTGGGATTTTTAAATCTGGGATTACGTATCCAACCCCTATTAATTATGTAATTTACTCATTAAACAGAAATAACTTTATTATTTATATCAGAATATACATATTTATAATTAAATTATTAAGTGTTGATTATTTAATTTATTTTATATTTATGTATAATTTTCATTATATTATATTAATTATTTTTCATTTATATTATGACAAATATTTTAATATTATAATTAATATTCATATGTAATTATAGAATTTGAAGTCTTAATTAGATCTATAAAAACTACAGGTAGTTACAACAACATCAGGGCATTGTAATTTAAAACGTCTCCGAACCAAAAAATTATTATAAATTTACAGATATCTAGAAAAATTAAACAATTACTAATTATACATAAATCAGATTTAGTACAAACTTTTTAATCTAATTTTAAAAATTAAATATTAACAACTAATCTGTATAAAAATTTTTACAAGTAAACTTTACTTAATCTGCTTCTATTTTAAAAAAAATTTTGAATTAATAGAACTTCATTATAAACTTCCTTAAAAAACTATTTAACACTTTGTACTTTCTTCAGATTTACATTTTTAGTTTGTTGTTGTTGTTTTTTTTATATTTGAAAATAAACACTAAAAAAACTGTAAAAAAAAAATTAAAAAAATACTAAAAAATAATCTAAATACAAGAATATAAAATAAAAAAGAAAGTGAAATTCAAACTTTGTTTTATTTTACTTTGCATGAATTTTTCATTGTTCTTTTTTATAAAATCTTCCGTCTCTTTCTTATTTAGTAGAAAGTAGTACCTAGTGTTTTTTTATTTCACTCCAACTTTCTTCCTCTCTACTCATTTATTTTTAGTTCTTAATTATCCCTTAGTGTTTTTGTATTTATATTTTCTTTTAAAATTTACTTTTTCTTCCTATGTATTTGTTGTAACTGTTAACTGTATATATATGTATATATATTATATATATATAAATTTTTTCAAAGTTTTCCCGCCACAATACACTGTAATGCTTCCTTTCAATTTAAATTGCTTATAATCATATTTTTTAAGCTTTCATAACTTTATATATACATATATACATATACAACATATATATATGTATACATATATATGTAAATATAAATTTTATTTATACTTATGAAACTTTAACAAAATCTTGTTTAAATAACATGAAAATATTAGAATATTTGACACGAAATAACTACCTGAATTTACAATTAATATCGTTTATAACCGGTCTAATTGACTTTGAGTCAACTGGTTAATTTTTTTAATATCAAAATTGATTTGACATGTTAATTGTTGATTTTATAATTATATTATTAATAAGATATTGATTTAAACTTTGTATGGAAGTGGCAAATTGAAAATTACCTTAATTAGAAGGTCAGTAGTCTTTGAATGGAAGTGTCGAACAGGGTCACAGAAAGTATGACAAGTGACCTAAAAATATTATCAGAATATAAATCTTAAATCTGAAAGATTATGAGACATCTTGAATAAAGTATATAGTTCATCAAATAATTCTACTAAGTGGAGAAGAAAAATCGGGAGCTGCCAATTTCTTGACTGCAGAACAGTGTCACAGGACTTATGACTAGTATAGTACCTTAAAATATTGTTAGAATATAATTCATAAATCTGTAAGATCGTAAGATATTTTTAATAAAGTACTTATATAGCTCATCAAATAATTCTGCTAAGTGGAGAAGAAGAATCGGGAGCTTTCATTTTCTTGACTGCAGACTTTGATATTGCATATAGGATTATAGGAATAGATATATCCAGGATTAGATATTGGAACTATTACATTTAAATTGTATATTGAATATATAAGTATCTAAAATCCAAGCATGTTTTTTATTCAAAAACGTAGAGTAGACTGTGTCAACTCAAGGATACCCAGATGAACCTCTATGTTATACATTAAAATTATATGGTAGCTTTTTAAATCTCTCAAACCGCACCCACTATATTTATTGCAGGTTTTAGCAATTAAAATTAACTTATTTCTATTAATTAACTTATTTTTTTATTAATTCCTATCTTTATTAAGTATAGAATAATTGTCATATAAAAAAGGAAATTGTATTGGAACTGTTAAAATCCACTGTCATAGACCAACCAAAGTTTACACAAATTATAGCCATTAATAGCGATGATGGCTTTTGCGAATTTGTGAAAAATTTAAAATCCTAACTTCTGCAGTTTTTGAGTTATCGAACGGAGAGATGGACAGATATTCGGACGCACATAGTTAGATTCATATATTTTTCGAGTAGCTATGACCCCTGTTTTTGATTTCATATGTAGGTTTTTTTTTATTAGACATGATCTAACCAGATTTTGAACCCGAGAGCCTTCATTTAAAAGGACAGAATGTAAAGGATACTTTTTAAATTTCCAAGAATGTTATAACTAATAATGGTTATATATAATTTTTTGATCCAACCCACACTTTGGAGTCTATATCTACCCATCTGCTTTACAGTGTCACAAAAGGTATGCCAAATTTAGTGTGTTCTTACAACATACGTTGAAGTGGAATTATTAAAGCTGACTTCAAAACTGTTTTATAAAACGAAACAATCCCAAGTAGACGGAAGCATTCCATATAATTATAATATCTGACATATCATTTGATTTTTCTCTTAAATATTGATTTCTAAAAAATATCAGACCCAAAATTAGAGCAAAATTATTTTATAAAGTATAGGTACATGAAAAAGGTGATAAGTAGTAAAATAATTTTTTGTTTGTATATTGTTTTTTATTAACAACATTCTTTCAATACTTATTAACTGTCTTATATATATATATATATATATATATATATATATATATATACAGTATATAAGAACAGGAAGAAAATGAAAAATAAACAAAACAATATTTTTTTCGTATTCTTTCTCCTTCACTTTTCTTTTTTAACCTTTAGGGAAATTTTTTAAATGCAATTCTTAATATATATATACATATACATACAAACAAGTACAAAAACAACAAAACATGATTTTATTTATTGTTATTTTTACTGTTTTATAAATTTTTAAAACAATGACAAAAAAAAAAAAAATCCATAAAAAAAAAATTTGAAATGCAACTATGTGGCTAAAGTGTTAAAATCGTTTTAAATCTTAATCAAAAAAGAGTGAAAAAAAAAATTATAAGAATATTTAAAACAAAAAAAAAACAAAAAGAAAAAAAAATTACAAAGACAATAGATTTCGATGTCAATTCAAAAATAACAAACAACAACAAAATGTAATAAGAAAATGCAGATAATATAGACAGAATTGCAGATAAAATTCATAAAGTTTTACATTACATTTATTTAAAAACACTTTGAGAAGTGCTTTAATTTTTGACACAAGGGATTTTTAAATGTCAAATTATATGAAAGAAAAAAAATTTTACTAGAATATTGTGAACTTAACTACTATAAGAAAGCTCCTATAAACGCAAGGGATTTCAATTAAAACTTTTTAAAAAAAATTGCATAATTATAGGCAAAATTAATTATTTTATGAAATGTACAGTAAAACTACGAAAATGCAGTAAAACTGTTCAGTGTTATACATACAGTGTTATATGAGTTAAAATTACTGGAATTCAATTAATTTTATTAGGTTATGAATATAACCTGGGCGAAATGAACGGAAAAAACCTAAGATACGATATGTTAATACAAGGTGTAGATAAATTATTATAAAGAAATCATTGGTGAATGGAAAACTCTTAATTTTTAAATTAAATATAAAATTCGCCTCAAGTAATTTATACATACTGTTTTTAATTAGGTTATGTTATTTAAACTGAGCACTTTGAGAAGTGTTTTAAAATTTTGACACATTTAGGAATTTAAATGTCAAATTATATGACAGAAAAAAAACTTTACTAGATTATTGCGAACTTAATTATTAAGGAATTTTTCCAAACACAAGGGATTTGAATTAAAACTTTTTTAAAATAAATTGCATACTTATAGGAAAAATAAAATTATTTTCGAATTTTATACATTGAGCTGCTTTATTTTATAATTATTAGAATTCAATTAAATTTCTTGGAATATAACCTGGGCAAAGTACACGGAGAAAACTTAAGATACGATATAGAGTACACTGAGAAAACCTAAGATGTTAATACCAAACATAGATAAATTATTATAAAGAAACCTTTGGTGAATTTGGAAACTCTTAAGCTTTTAATTATGTTATTTAAGCTGTTATAAGTTAGGTTGAGTCTTTATTTAAAAAAAATTGTAAATATATATTGGTTTATATAATATATTGCCTGATTTTTAAAATATTGATAAGACTATATAGTATTTAGTTTATAAATTAAGCCAAAGTGTAGTAGTATATAATTTAAGTTAAATTAATCACCTCATTTGAATTTTTTCGGACTTCGGACGTAACTGCAACTGATTAATAGAACTTTTATAATTTCTAATAATTAATTATAATTTATAATCAACAACTTTAAAACATAGACAGACATCTTTTAAATAAATTTATAATAAAAAATTTTATTTTTTTTTTTTAGAAAAAAATATACCATAAAAAAAAAATTTTTATAATTTAAATATTATATTTAAACATGCGGTTTAAACAGTTTATAATATAATTAGAGTTACGCTTTTTGTAACACGATACATTTAAAAGAAACACAACAACAACAACATATAAACACAAAAAAAAAAGACCTTTAAATAAAAAAAAAATCAAAAAAAAAATAAAAAATCTGAACAAAAGTTTTTAATTTGTTGCATATAAACCTCATGGTATACAACTTTGTTATACTTTATAGTAAAGGTATATATCGTCTGTTATACAAATCTGTACCATATTGTATATATACATATATTAGAGAAACGTTCAAAACTAATGCAAATATACATATAAACAAATGTCTGCAAGAAAAAAATTGAACTAATTTGAAAGAACAAAAAAAAAAAATCATATATACATTGTTGCAAAGACAAAAACATCAAAATAAAAAAAAAAAGAATAAAAACAAAAGTTCTTCATATAACTTACATTTTTCTTTTTTTTATTGTTCAGTTTTTTTGTTGTTTTTTTTATTTTTTTTTTAAATAACAGAAAAAAAAAAACAAAAACAAAATTTAAAAAGATTTGCATGCAAGTCCCATATTACCCTTTTTTAAAGTTTAAATAAATATTATTTAGAAGCAACAGTGAACTAGTGAATTATTTTAAAATATGATTTTGATAGTACAGTATTGTAATCACGCTAATCGCTTTTAATCAAAAAGATTAAATAAAATTATTATGATGTCATCACTTTGTACCTAAACTCTATAGGTGACTTAAAATTTGAAAAAAAAAAAATGTGACTCAAATTTTGTTATACAAATATGGTGTGAATTTTAAATGCCTTGTAAAAAAAAGCTGGCCGCTTTAAAGTAATCAAAAAGTAATCAGATTAAAGTAATTTGATTACTGTGAATACATTTTTTTGATTAAATTTGATTCTAAGGTGTCGGTTTGTTTCAAGCGTCTAACCTTTTCTCATTATTTTTTTTTGGAATTATAATAATAATAATTAAAATATTTTATATAATAGAGATTGTATGTACGTAATTACATATTTAAGAATATAAATATAATAAAAATTGATGCAATGCAGTATATACAAACAGTTGATTACATTCATTCATTCATTGTTCGTTCACATTATAATATGCATTTTGTTTAAGACCCTTGTTTTTGTTTTTTTTTCTGCTTTCATACCTGGTCATTACACTTAAGGTTCAGCATATTATTATAGTATCTATTCTGAAATATAAAACGCAATTTCTTTTCTTTAAAGGTGTAAAATTAATGTGTGTGTGTGCGTTTTTTTTAACAATATTATTTTCTTTTGTTTCAAGCGTCATTTGATATGAGGAAAACACATATTTTTATGTACGTATGTATGTATATTTAAATGTGAAATATTATATAGGTTTAAGACTAATTTTACTATTTTTTACTATTATTTGATTTATACAATGTGTTCCGGTAGTGGTTTTTTTATTTTAAATTGTGATTTAAAGGTCGAATGTTATTGATAAAGAACATATTGTTAGATTATGTCTAATTATGGTAGATATCTTTTAATCAAATAAAAAAAATTTACCGTTTCAGTGTTCAATTTACCGTTAAATGTTATTATTAGAATCATATGATTAAATTATTAAAATTAGCACGCATGCGGAAGGGAAGGGGGCGGTCAATTTGCAGAGGCATTGCGTGCACTTGGAAATATTTAATAAACATAAAATAAATAAATAAATAAATATAAAATTATTAAAAGTTATATGTGTAGGAAAAATTCCCTTTTATTTACGAGGTAGTGAAAAACTGTCGAAAGCTGCAAAAGACGCTCATTATAACTATATGGAGTTTTAAATTTTAAAGTCACCTTTTACACACCAAATCCTTATTGAATGAAAGTTTATTAGAAGACCTGTAATACAAATGTATAGTTTGATTTCGGAGATGCGGATATGGAAGAATTTTGGGATTTTGGTTTGAGTGATTTGGGATTATTCGATTATAGGGGGTGCTGAAAATAGGATGGGATAATTAAAAAAAAAAAAGATGTTAATGCTCTTCTTAAATTTAGCTAAATCATACTCATTTACATTATCAACTTTTGGGAACATATTTGATGGAAAATGGTTCCATAAAGGTGACAAGCCCATGACAAACGAATTTCTATTTGTGACGTGATCAGCGCCATTTAAAATAAATTAATTAGTTAGCGTATATACACAATTTTTTGGAATGCAACTTGATGATTAGCTTGCATATGACACTTGGTTGGATGAAAAACAAAATAATAATAATTAAATGGAGACTCCCCACATGTGGATAGGGAGGAAAATCGGCCGTTGGACTTATTATTATCACAATTATATTACATCAATTTTAAAAATTCAGATTTCATTAATAGGCAATCTATAGATTCAATTTAAAATATATCGACTAAGGTAATAAAATCTATTAATAATAACTGATATATTCTGAAAACTTAATATTATTCAATCACAATATGATACAAATTGAATACATTAAAATTTCCACCTTTTTTGAATTGGATTTACATGTTTCCTTATAAAATATTGATAGTGTATACAACAATTAACCACCCACTTTTTTATATAATATAATTAATAAATTCAATTAAAAAAAAAAAAAAAACATCAATGTAGTAAAACTGTTTTATGTATAATTGAAAATAATTAAAAATGTTTTTTGCTCAATTTATTATATTGCTGTGATGGATCCAATATTGCACTTTTGCTCGTTCTCTCTCTCTCTCTCTCTGATGATCCTCTTAATGATGCATGCATTTATCAAACAAAATTTTCCCATAATAATATTTTGAAAGTTATAAATTTTTTTTTTAAAAAATATGATAAGTGCTTTATACATAAAATAATATGATTGATGGTTATGTATATATTGTGTATAAAATCCACCCACTTACATATATATAGGATACATGTATATATAGGATATTCAACAACATTTTTTAATGAATATTATCGTTTTAAAATAATCTGTTTATTTTTTTATTATTTATAGTATGGATGGGTTCAGTGCATAAATCACTTTGTTTTTGTGTTAAAAATATTGCACACTGACACTACGGTATGTACTATACTTACTAACATTATAGTGTGTTAATAAAATTAATAATATTCAATTTATATGTACAAAATACATTGAAACACAATTTATTATAAAATTTTTATATACAGACTTGTATAATATGCAAGAATTGAATAAAAATTGAAATAAAAAATAAAAAAAGATGCTGTTTTTAATAGATTCGTGAAAAATTAGCGAATATATTGTTATTTTGTTACACAATTTAATGATACAACACACACAACAACACATACAACATATAATTTTTGTACAACAAAATAAAAAAATAAAAATAAAAAAAAAGACCTGCAGTGGAATGAAAATAAAAAATATATAAAATATTTATAAAAAAAAAAAAAAAATACACTATAAAGAGAAATTGATTTTGGCACCATAACCAGCTGTGAAATAAATTTTCACTGATGGATTGAATTTTATTATTAGTCTTTTATTTTTATCTTTTTTTTTTATTTCTGTTGTATGCTCATGTTGTTGGATGATGTTGTGTGGTGATGATGGCGATAAAATTACATTATAATTTATATAATATAAATATAAAGAGTATAAGAGTAGGAAATATATATAGCGAAAGATTTATTATACAAAATATATAAACTAATTGTTAAATTATATAATCATATATTTTTTTTTTTTTGTAAATAAATTAACCGTTACGCTTAAAAGTACCGTAAAATTTAAAAGTTAAAGTGCTGAAAAAGAGTGTAAAAAGGTCCGGTAATTGACTTCAAAAATCAGATACAAGTTTAAAAAGTTTTAATATAGTTCAGAAATACTGTACCCAAAATAATTTCGCAATTTCAACTAATTTTATAAGCTTAAGTTTTACATGCCTAACATTTGCACGTTTTCGGCAACCTTAAGTCATCTACCCAAACACGTTTTAAATTTCGAATAGTTGAAAAATGTAAGAATTAAGAAAAATTGTACTCGTATGAATGTATTTCAAAGAGTACACTAAACTTGCTAGTACGTTTGTATTAGAGGAGTCAGATGAGGAAGGGGGATGCATTGAGTACGAGTAGCCATGCCATACAACTTATTTTTTAATATAATCATTACTTAATATCTAATAAAGCAGTATATCATAATTGCCATTCAACTTCCTTTATAACATGAACTTAACTTAATATATAATAATGCAGAGTATCAGAATATTTGTCAAAAATAGTTCGTTTAATGTAATAGACAACATCGGCAACACATGGTGTAGTAAATAATGTTCAAAAATCTGCTGTACAATTTATATTTGTGTTTATTCTTAATTCAAAGTCCAATACTTAAGTTGTGTATTTGAAATTTTTCCAAAAGTAAATAACAAAAACATGATATAATGGTTATAATACGTTAATGCGGGAGATATCCTTGAATTTACAGTCTACTCTACACTCTTCCTCATTTTTTAGTACAGCAAATTAAAATTCCAAATCAAATTTTTATAATACGCTACGTACTTTTCCAAATTTTATATATAATATGTACAATCATTTTTGATTATGATGATATGGTCACCTCAAAACAAAAAAATAATAAATTTAAAATAAACAAAATATTTATATACATATATATATCTGTATATGTTTACAGTATTAAATCTTGTTTTGAAAAATGTCAAATAATAAATAAATTATTATGAGAATATAAAGTATTTTACTAAATCACTGTTATGACAGTAATTGTAATGATGACAATAATAAAAAATTGGCTTGCAACTTAATGTAAGTATTTTTTTATTACTTTAAAGGTGGTTTTAAACAATTTTTTTAACTAAAAATTTAATTGTTTTTTTTTTTGTAAATAATAAAAAAAAATGTGCGATTAATGAAGATTGAATTTTAAATTATCAATCAGGTTTTGGTTTTTTTATTTTATTTTTAAGTTGAGTAAAATCGCAATTTTGCATAATAGACATAAAAAAAAAAAAAAAAAAAAAAAAAAACATTAATTTATTCGCTCACTTAAACGGTATAATTTTTAACAGCCGTCGACGCAATTAATTTAAAATTTCTATTGAAATTCTAATTAAAAACAAAAAGTGATTGTAAAGCGTTTTAGTTTTTTTTGTTATTCTTGTCTCTATTCCGGTACAATTTTTTTTTTTTTTTATTATTTTTTTTATTATTATTTTTTTTTCGATATTATACGTGATTAGCACACAATTCATTAAAATGTCGAACCTTTCATTAAAATTTTTTAATTAAATTTATGATAATTTTTTTTATAGTATGGTTTTTTTTTTTTTTTTTTTTGTTATCCCGTATGTATATATGGTATGTTAATGTGTGGTATGTTTGTTGGTTTTTCTAATGCCATAATCACTTGTAAATTGAAAAAAAAAAAAAAAAATAATAAAAAAAAAAAAAATTTTAACTAATGCATATAGTATAGTTTAGTGTATGTAATTAGATAAAATTGTTAACATGTTAAAACCATTAAATGACACCCATATGTAATTAATTTTGTATGTTGATTTATTTTTTAATAATTACATACACATGTATTATTACTATAGAAATGTAAAAAATATTCTTAAGAACCCTGTATCATATCTGTTTTTTTTTTTTTTTTTTTTTAAATGCAGTTAGGTTGTTATGCTTCATACTGTGTTATAACACCATAACATTATAATTTTCTGTTATTTTACGCACGTTATATACAGTTCATTTTATATTTAAAAGTAACAAAGTGTACAGGGTGGTCTTAATCGATTAATGCAATTGCTATTTAGAAAAGTTAAACAAAAAAATAAAAAATAACTGTGATTAATTTTATATTTTTGCATTTTTAATTAATGTAGGTTTTAATTTATTTGTATTGTGATTAGTGATTACTATTATGTCGATATTACAATTCAAAGTAATTTAATTTAAATGTAAAATGTAGTTTTACATTAATTAATGTATAATTGAAAGTGATGGATTATATTATGTATTTAAATGGAAAAAAATTAATAGCTACCTAGTAGTTAATTTTTTAAATATGGTTAATTTATGTTTGATCTAAGGAGGGTATAAGATCATGAACAGAACTGGGTGAAATTTTAAGCAATTACAATTGGTTTTTATTAAAATTAATGGAGGGGGAAAAACTGTTCTAGTACAAGATTAGAGCTGCATTGTCAAATATTTAAAAAAAATAGGTATTTAGATTGATCTTTTGACTCCTTTTCGTCCTTATAAACCCGTTTGAAGTTACTATTAGAATATTATCCTAATATTTATTTATAATTTATAATTGTATTTAAGTTTATTATCATATGAAGTACATACTTTGTTATTTTAATATTTTGTAATTGTTATTTTAAATTGATTCTTTATGATGTGGAATATTAACATAAAAATTTGGCGTCATATAACGCTATTTCATACTTCGTAGTAATTTAATTGAAATTTTATACTGCAATATATACAAAATCTATACAATGTTTGGGAATGTATTAAAATTCCAAATTACAAAATCCCAAAGTAATAAATTCCCAACATTTTAAAATTTCAATGTAATCAAATCCAAAAGATAAAAAATCTAAAATCACATAATGCCAAATCTGAAAATCCCGCAATTAGAAATTTTCAATGCTAATTATCAAAATTGATTTTCTTCATTTAATAATGTCAAAATTTTTAAAAAATTTACTATTTTTCATACTATAAATGTCAAAATTTAATACTTTTGTAGGAAATCTTGTAAGCATTGACATACTTTAATAGTCGATTTTAAAGTTGGAATCAAAATCTGGATTGCCGCCTTTTATTCTATATTTATATATAAACATATGTATAAACTTGGGTTGAAATTAAAAAGGGTTGGGTTCAAAATCAGGGTTATATGTCTTTACTCTTTTACAAAATTGATAGGTATAGGATATATATGTATATGTGAAATTCTAAATAAGAAGGGATATTGTAAAATTTGGATTATATGGGTTTTCCAAAATATATATGTATATGTTTTGTTTTGGGATTTTGTATTTTGGGCTTTCGTAAACTGGGATTCAGTAATCTGGAATTTTGTACTTGGCATTTTATGATTGGGATTTTATAATTTGGGATTACGTACCCAAACCCAATGTTTACATTTCAAATATATCTTAAAATTATTATCACTTTTTAGCTTCAATTATTTCAATAAATAATAATAAAAAATTATAATGAAGGTGTTAATTAATAAATCTTTACTATACTTTACTTAAATAAATAACAATTTTCTTTTGTTTTATCTTCATTTTATAAACATAAACATCAACATCAACAATTTAAAACTACAAACATAAGTTTATTATGAATTTCAAAACAGTTTTTAAGCATTTTTAATTCATCTAAGAGTAATATAATCATCTTAAATATCACATCATCTAAATATTACATACAATTAGAAAAAAAATTGTTTATTAAAAAAAAAAAATTTCAAAGTAAATCTAAAAGCTCATACCGCCTCTAATAACTATGTTGCTCTTTATATTACAACATATTTGAATGTATGTAAACTATATATTTATTTGTATATATAGTTTACATACTTGAGTTAAAAGTGGGTGCTAAAGATTGTGACAAGTCATAAAAAAAAAAAAATCCTTTGATCTGTTTTTTTTTCTAAGTGTATTTTCTAATGTATGCTATATAAGTATAGGGTGTTATAAAGTTTTGATTTTCAAACTAAGTGTTTAGTATGAATTTTTTTTTTTTTTTTCACTTTGATCTCTTTGTGATGGAACTGTTTTTTTTTTATTATTTTTTTTAAATTCACCACTTAACATATGCTCCATACGATTAAGATGTCATAATATGGATGGGTATGAGCTAAGCACATTCATATATTGCAATAACTGTGAATGAGTGTTTGATGAGTGGATAGTCTATAATATTAGAAAAGTGTTATAAATTTATTTTGTAACTTTGGTGGGAGATAAAAATATTAAAATAGAAAAAAAAAAAAACAAAATAAGAAATAATTTAAAAAAAGTGAATTGTATATAGGGGTTTGAAATAAGAACTTAATGTCACCATTTTGCCTTCTGATTTTTTTTTTTTCTTCAAGTATTTTTAAGGGTTATTTTGTAGAACACAAAAAAAAACAAATATGGTTTCTTAAGATATTGTATTATAAACTTGTGGTTTTTTAACACTTAAACACTAAGAAATGTTATAGAAGTATCTGTTTACTATTATATAGAAATTAGAGTATATAGAAATGTTTATATCAGTGTAGGATTTGAAAAAAACATTTAATTTTGAATATCAATAAGAGGGCGTTTCATATTATGATATTTTAAATTTTAAATGACTGCTTATGAGAAATTTGCAATTGTATTAAAAAAGCAGTTACTTTTATAATCCTTACAAAAATATATGCCCAAATGCATAGGGTTATTATACAGCGCTTTTATTTACAGTTACATAAAACTCAATTTATGCAAAATTTTTGGCCCCATATTTTCTGAACTGCAAAAGCTGGAAACATGAAGTTTGAGGAGAAGTTAGATCCTTATAAGAATTAGTAGGAGTCGTTTAATTAATTGTTTTGGTGACCTCCACTGTTTAGAAGTTATAAGGGGTCGAAATTGAGCTTTTGATATTTTTAAGCAACTTTAACTTGAATATCGGACCTAATATCTTTTTAATAGAAAGTATACAAAATTTAAAGCTTCAGCATTATATTTTAACATATATTAAAAGTTTTTCTTAAATTTGAAGGCGGTTCTTAAAATTACAGAAAGTGTCTCTTAGTTTAAAAAAATTTTTCTTAGATAATAGAATTCTATGAAAAATTTCAATTTTAGATGGAAGTTACTATTTAATTCCTAGCATCTGAAAATTTTGGCTTGGAGAAGGTGAAGTTAGAATCTTGAGAATCACCATAAGTTTACTTAGTAAATCTTTCGTTACCTTCCCTATCCAAGAGCTATTAGGACATAAAATTTAAAAATTCCCTAGTTTTATAAATCAGTAATTAGTCAACAGTGTGTATATTTCTAAAAATTAAGGGTTAACTTTGAAGATCCAACATTATATTTCGACATTTGTTAACAGGTTTCCTTGATTACATTTGGGTTATATTCTAATTAAGAATTTCATTATTAATCAATCTAATTAATAATGAATTAATGAAATAACTAAATTATAATATTATCAATTTATTTTTATATATATATATTTTGTACTTCAAACTCAGTATGAAACAATATATAATTTTGAAAATGTACTTTCTAAAAACCTTTGGTTTTTTTCATCACTTGTCAATACTATTTTACTGCATTTAATAGGTCATAAATAAATTTTAAAATTTCTTAACATTTTAATTATAATCCAGTTTTTAAATATATATAGATTCAAAATTTACTTATCTAATGTCAATATACTTCAATTTTAAATGTCAAAATCCAATAGAAATTTTAATTTTTTTAATAAAATTAAAATGACGTAAAATATTAAACCTATATATTTATGAAATTGATTAAGATGTTATGCTTGTGACAAGTACGTAATTACTGAACGTAATCAAAAAATATAAATATGCAAATTTTTTTTTCAAATATTTAAATATATTTTTAATAAAAAAAAAAAAAAAACATTCTAATAAAATTTAATACTTGACATTTGATCTGATATTTTACATTATTACTTGACAAGTAATAGAGATTGCGTGTTATCAATAAAATAATCAAACAATTAAATAATATCATTACATAATATTTTAATATAACTGGATAACTAAATATATATATATAGATATATATATATATATATATATAGTTAATATATGCGCATAATAATTAAAATTTAAAACATTATTAAAATGCAATATTTTTTTTTTTTATATATCGTATAACTAATTCTACTTTTCCTTTCTTCTCTGCTTCTGTAACTCTCATATAAAATTTGCCGTTATAAAAATTTTATTATATGCAATTCTTATAATAGTTATAAAAATTATCTATATACTTTTTTTCTACTAAACTATTAGCACAATTGTTTAGTACATTAGTACGCGTGTTTTTTTTTTTTTTTTTTAAATAATTTCAATCCTACTGTACTAGAATTCTAATACAAAATGCATTTTTTTTTCAAAAGATAATGCAAAATTGGAAATCGCGCATAATGCAATGCAAATTACATTTTTGTTTTTTAAATTCATTGGTGCAAGTTATAAAGTTCATTATAAAAAAGAGTTATTAAGCGGGTTTGTTAAAAAGATATACTTTTAATTTCATTTTTACGACTTGAAGTTTAAGAAAACCCCTATGCGCTTACAATGATTGTGTGTGAGTGCACTTATATAGTATTAACTAATATACTTATTTTTGGAGTGTTAATAGGCCATATTATACAACTGAGTTGATAAATAAGGTCTTATTCGAGAAATTGTGCGGTGGGTCTTAATTCTAATTTTAAAGAAAATTATAGTCTATATAAAGGCTTCATTTCATTTTTTGTTTTTTTTAAATTCTAACTGTTCAACTGTAAAGCTAATAAGCCTGTCTATACCATAGGTACATATTGTACCACGGGGATCATAATATATTGTTGTTATTTGAACTTATCTCAGTGAATTTCACATAAATTTTTGAACATGAGATGAGTACTAGGCTTTATGAAATCTAGAGACGTCTTAGATTTTCAATTAATGCAATACTTTTCTCTGAAATCTCGGTTTAGTAAATCTCGTTTTAGATAATCTCGTTTAGAAAATCTAGTTTTTAAAAACTTCCGTTTTTAGAAAATCTCGTTTTAGGAAATCTCGTTTCTTATATTCTGAAAAACGCTCATAATTTTGATTTTGTGTCGAGAGATTTTTCAATAAAAAACAAGATTTTCTAAAAACGAGATTTTCTAAACGAGATTTTTTGAAACGAAATTTTCTAAAAACGAGATTTAAACAAAAAGATTTACTAAAACGAGATTATGGAAGCTCCCATTAATTTGAACCCCAGTGGTTGCTGATTCGAGTCGAACATCAGATAAAAGTTCTTTTAATTTTTACTGTAATTTGAACCGCGGGTCCTTCGCATGAAAAATCTGCATTCTAACCACTCTATCACCCAGTCATGGTATTTTATATTATCCCAATTGCCGAATATTTTCAAAATGTTTCAAACAACTTTCTATATTCTAGTTAGCTTGTTGGATATTTAGGCTTTATTGCTCTCTCCCACCGCCTTAAGAATTCATAAAGCACTTGCAATTTTAATATTAATGTATATTTATAAATCTATATCTATATCTTAAAACTTTCAATTGGTAGTGTAAATAAATTGAATAACAATAATATACAACTTTTAATAGATTCTATTGATCAATGCAATTTACACGTTTCTAACGTAAAAATTCTGCGGCAAATATCAATAAAAACAAGTAACAAGTAACAAGAATTAGAATTAGTTATTATTATTTTTTTTTCAATTCTAATTTCTAACTAACATTCTTATGCATATATGTAAAAATTTTTAACATACATTAGAAATGCAAGTATTGTTTTACTTTTTTGCAAAATTGAATTGTGAATTGTGTGTTTTTTTTTTATTATTTTGTATTTGACATTTTCTTATTTTTGTTTTAACGCTTTTTATAAAAATTTATCGCTATTATTTTACCGCCTTCATAATAAATTCAAATGAACAATTTTCACACTCATTTATCATATCAATTGATATTTAAATACAACACTTTTTTTTTTTATTTTTTTTTATTTTTATAAAAACATAAAAAACACTCCTATATGCGCAAAGAGGTTAATTTTTTATTATATGTAAGATTTTTATTAGTTCTAAGTAATTTTTATTATAGTTATTATAGAACATATAAAAATGTGTATAAGTAGATATAGATATATATATAGATATAACTATAATAAAAAATTTATTTTTTATATAATCAGTTTTTTATGTATAAAATTTTTAATTCAATTATTTAAAATGCAATATTGGAATTTATTGGAAATTAATTAATAAATATGTTGAAATTAAAATAATTAAGATTAGAAAAGAACTGCGCATGCTCAAAAAACTTAAAAAACGATAAGAGATATAACAAAAGTGTAAAGAGTTTATTTAATGTGAGGAGTTTAATTAAAGTTTAGGAATAGGGTACTTTAAAAATGAATTAAAATTCATAAATTATAATAACGGTTTTTTACGTAAAAATTACAGTTATTTAAAAAAATAAAAAGAGTGAAAAATATCAATATTTTTCAGATTAAAGCCCTTCTTACTCTTCAATTATGAGAGATATTATGTTTAGATACTATTTTGATTATATTATTATAAAGCCCATAATCTCGGCTATTTCCTGACACTTAAAAGAATCTTATATATCGTGAAGGACGAATATATTATTAAATTTCTTAAAAAGTTGACGAAATTATTGTGAAGGCCGAATATCTCAGAAACGCTTGGGAAAGGCACCATCCTCCGAGACAATTTTTTGTTATTAATGAACTTGGCTAACAATTCGGCTCTTCGTAACAAATGAGTTCCGGACAATCTATATAGATATTTTAGTAAAAGGAATTTAAGAATCTAATTAACTTTTTGGTGAATGCTTTATTTTAAATGCGTATTAAAGCTTGGACTCAAGATCGACCTCAAAAGTATGCTGGAATTCGTTATAAAATAAACTTTGCATATGCACATGTATTTATAAATCATGTATCGCTCAAATTGAGAACGTTTCGCCAAAAGTTGATAGAAATTTGGCAGCAATAACAGCAGTTCTTACAAAGGTTAGTAATTTTTTAAACTTTACTTAATGGTGTTTTTAAATTTATATGGGAGACAGCAGTTTGAAAGTCATCCATTGAAACTGTGCGATGTTCCTTTGGATAGTGTGCGACTTTAACACATCAAAACCATGACCCTTTTTGAATCAAACTTTAGGGGGGGTCCTGTGATGCAAATATACAATTTAGTTACTAGGATGGGAATATGGAAGGATTTGGAAGTTTGGGTTTGTTGGATTATGGAGGATGGGGTAATCCAAAAAAATTGTAGACATTATCTAGAACATTGGAGTATATCCGCAATTTTACAAAATCAATAAAGCCGTAAAATAACTACTTCGATCGGCACATTATTGCCCCAATTAATATAAAATTATGACAATTTCCACTTAATATACTTACATATTTAATAATAAATTTAAATAATTTCCTCAAATAAAATATGGATATTTACCTGTAAACAGAAAGAAAGAAAAATTAAATATTAAAATTATGTATTAAAATTTTTAATTATTTGTTAAATACAAATATAAAGAAAAATACAAAAATAAAACTTCTTAATCATAAGACATAATTTTTAGCGCAATAAATCACACATGTTAAACAGCCGGAACTCTTTAATTAAAAATTGGGTTTTTTTTTTATTTTAATTTCCGCTAATAAAATTACACTTTAAAATAAATATATATATATAATAAAAATTTGACATGTATATTTTATATATATGTATATTTTTTTCATCCTAAAATTTTAATTCTATTCTAAAATTATTTTTAAATCAAAAGAATTGAGTGAAATTGTGTACAAGCGCTAAAGATTCTTTTGATCTGTCAGCACCCTTTTCTCTCAAATCAGTAAAGCGTTTCGAATTATATTTGACATATTTTTTTCGTTAGTTTTTAAAAATGGGTGGTATCGTTTCTCTGCTAAATATACTTAGACTTTTTATGGTGTATGAAAAAAGTCCCCGAAAATTTGTGTGAAACTTTGGTGACTATTTTTAAATATGCAAAAAGTTTCAAAATTTTTAAAAAACTGTAAAGTTTGCATTTGTTACGTTTAGTTTTCAGAAACTATAAAACAATTACAGTTGTATTTATCCCCACTGTAGAATTTAATATAATGGGCGCTACCGCTTACAAAACCCCGTTAAAAAATTTATTGGAATCCTGATTTTAAAGCCACCCACAGACGAAAGCCATCCATTTAAACTTTGCGATGTATTGTGCGACGTTAACACACCAAAACCGGACTTTTTTTAATCAAACTTTAGCTTGGGTCTAGTGATACAAATGAACAATTCATTTACGAGGACGGGAGTTTGTATCCAAATAACACATCGTACATACCTTTTGATTTTTAGACATTTAATATTTTGAAAAAAGTGGCAAACATAATTTTGAGCTCTACTCTTTCTTCTTTAAATCTTTCGTAGTACAGGATCTCACCTACATATAATCCGGAAAAGGGCGAAACTTTGGTTTTTTCGAAAATGCCAAATATCGATTGGCTTCTTATTTAAATTTTAATAAAATTTCAAAAATAAAATGGAAAATGTCCCTTAATTTGGAGCATTTTTTCCTTTCATTTAAGGGCTTTTATAAAAATGGTATTATGGGGACTGTTTAAATATTTCCCAAAAATTGGGAACTTTTTTAAGTTTTCTTTGGGGACATTTTCCGTACAGCCGTCTTAGTGTAAGAAAGTCTTAACACTTTATAATTTATACTTAAAATGTGTAAACCGCAGCAATTTTTTAAGTATTTCCTTAAAAACTAAGAATCATTTTATGAATCTATTGGGAATTTCGAGAACAAACCAATTTCAAAATCATTTAAAAATCAAAGAAAATTAATTTAAATTTAATGTAAATTATATTTTGTGATTCAATATATCATTGATTCAATTTTAGAAAATCTAATTGAATCAGAAATTAGTGAATCAAAAATTTTGAATAGTGAATCAAAAAGATATTTAATTCATAACTCAAAAAGTACCTATATAAAATTTAATAATTTTCTCAAAGAACAATAATATGAATCATAATGTGAATCAATATTTCAAAAATATACAATTAAAACTTAATATGATAATAAAATTATATATTTAAAATGTACTTAATGATAAGTAAATCAGTATTCAATAACCTGACCACGAATCCTTAAAATTAATGTTAGTATATATATTATACTAAATGATCATAATCTATTAGAATTATAATTTTCTTCAATCATTGTTGTGATTCATTGAATTTAAGTACATATATATCTATATATATATATATATATATATAAGATATATATGGGTTTGAAGTAATAAAAATAGAATTTAACGTGTTAAAACACTTCAACCAATAAGTAATATCCTATATTTGTTTTAAAATATATATATATATATATATATATATTGTGGTGCCTTCCCATGAACCCATTTAATTACTATTATTCCTTTTAATTTTCAAAGAATATCACAATAGCAAAACCTATCTTAATAAAAGTTATAAAAAAAGAGTATAGGTACTTAAATAATATAAAAGGAAATGATCCTAGTATATTATCCAATGTTCCAGCTATTTAAAAAATAATAAAATAATATTTTAATATTCATTTCATATTTTTTTTTTAATTTTTTTTTAATTTCTTTTGTACGCTATTGTAAATTGAACACCATAAACATAAGTTTATACGTGAGTTTCTTACTTATTTATGTTTTATATTTATAACTACTCTTAATACTCTTATATACAAAACATAGAACATATAAATGATTAAGCGCATAATATCTAATATTTTCAGATACTTTAGATCAAAACACTTATTAAGAATATGATCAACTAACCACCCATTATTATTTTTTTTAATTTTAAATGTTGAATAATTTTAATAAAATAATAAAAACATCAACTTAATATTATCATATATCCTTCATATCTCTGTATCCATTTTTAAATCTTACAGATACAATATAAATATTTATTAGTATACAGAAACGTTTGATAAGTTTACCAACAGTTGGGAAAAAATAGTACTGAGAGCTATAAAAATAAAATAAAAAAATTATTCAAATTTTATAAATTTATGAATGAATAAATTTAATATTATTTTAGAAAGTATTAACACGTTGACTATACAAGGTTTCAATGCAAGTTAAAATATTTGCATTTTAATACTATCTGGTACTTAGGATTTGTTTTTTTCAGATAATTTGAACCCATAATTACCTGAAATAATAGTTTAATAGATAAAAGTTTAGATATAATTATGAGAGCCCATAACCTCAGCTAGTTTCTGACCCTTAAACGAATCTTTTATACAGGCTCGAAGATATTGTGATATTACTTAAAAAGTTAACAGATTAATTTTAAAAACCGAATTTCTTGGAAACGACAATCCTCTCCCACAATTTTTTCATTAGTTATGAGCTATTCTAAAAACTTTTACTCTTTGTGACTTTTGAGTACCGGACACCCTGTATAGTTATTCTATATAAAAGAAATTTAAAAATCTAAGCAACTTTTTTATAAGCTAAACTTTAACTTAAATGTACATTAAAACTTCGACTCAAGACCTTAAAAATATGTCGGAATTAGTTAAAAAATTAAAATTTGCATATATGCACAAGAGTAAAGGAACCATGTATCATTGAAGCTAAGGAGTTAAGAACGATTGGCCAAAAATTGAATGAAATTTAGCAACAATAATGGCGGTTCTTACAAATGTTTCAAAATTTTATTTAATGTAAAAATCATTCTAAATGTTTTATACACTTCTTATTTGTTTTAATTAAAAGTTAAAACCAAATTAACACATCATTTTATCACAAGGAGCTGGTTCTGTGAAAAGCTCCATTTAATCCATTAAATTCAATTTACAGATGTCCAAAATTCGAAGCAACACCCCCTCAATTAATAGAATGAAGCTTAATTTGATAACAAAATATTGTTATATAGTACGTAAAACAGCCTTTTATTTTGATTTGAATATTTTGACATTTAACATTTCTTAACATTTTTGAATACTTATTTTTGAGTTAAAAAGCAACAACAAAATTGATTATTAGCAAAAGGAGATTTTGAGAGAAATTGACTTAAGAATTATGAGTTATTAATTGTGACTTAAGACTCTTAAGAGTAATTAACATGTAATGAGATGACATTTAATAGATTCAAGGGCATTTATAATTAGGTGAAAATTAAAAATTGAGTTAGTTTATGTTAAGATGCGGTGCGGTGCGGTAAGTTTGGTTTTGAGATTAATAAATTTAAATTGAAATGAGATGAGAAATAGTGTAAATTTATTTTGGTATTATAACTTATGATTTAAATTTAAAATTTTTTTTTTATGTAAATATTTAAATAGTATTTTTTTTTTTTATTTAATTTATAATAATAATTTTAGTTAATATTAATATTATTATTTGAATAATAATTTAATCTTATATATAATAATCAATTTCGTTTCGTTTCTTATAAAAAAAAAAACTAATAAATAACAGACACTAATATAAATGTGTGCGTGTGTGTTTTATTTCATTCTTTTATTTGTAATATTAATTATTTTTTAATGTAGCTTAATTTTTAATATTTTATTAAATGTAATTTAATTTTTTAGTGTAATTTTTTGTTATTTTTTTTATTTTAATTAATTTTAAATATAATTTAAATTTTTATTTTTAATTAATTTGAAAATATTTAATTTTTCGATTTTAAATAATTTTAAAATATTGAATTTTTAATAAATAATCTTTTTTAATTAATAATTTTTTTTAAATTAAAAATTTTTATAATTAATAATGTGTGTTTATGTGTTTTGTACTTGATTTTAAACCACAAAAGAGATCCTGAATAAATAAATAAAAGGATTCCATTTAAGGTATGTATCTTACAAGATTATATTTAATTAAACTGCAAACATAATTTAAATAATTATATTATTTGATTTTACTAATTTTAATTTAATTTTGTCTTTTATCTTTCTAGGTTAGTTATATTTTACATTACATTAGTATTTTTGTAGAACAAACTTAAATATATAGAAAAGTAGATATTTTTGAAATAAATAATTTAAATTTATTAAATATACATTAAAAATATTTGGATAACAAATTTTCATCGTGATATCAACATTGAATTTATAAGGTAAGAAACTTGTCATTTGTTGTAATTATTTTATATATATAATATTTTTAATAAAATTATTTAATTAATTAATTAATTTTCTTTTAATTTACAGGTAAGTGAAGCATGTTTAATATTTTTATTTTGAAAATTTATAAATCAAGTTTTTGGAATTAATATGATGCAAAATGCTACATTATATTTAAAGGTATGTTCTATAAATTTTTTATAAAATTTTAAATATAATTTAAAATTTTTTTAAATTGTCAAAAGTATTTGTTAAAAAATAAATTTCAATGGAAAATAAATAAGAATTAAAATTAAAATTGAATTATATTAATTTAATAATGTTCCGAAATAATTACGAAGGTCTAAATTAAATAAACCCTAATAGATATTCCAAAAATATATTTTAAAATGTACTTAATATGAGATTGCTCTTGATTTTAAAGTACAGTAAGAAAAACTGAAAATCAAGGTAATGTATCTACTTACTATTCCATGTTGATTAATTAAATTTATGTTCAAATAGTAAAACACTGGAAGGCAGTGGGTTAAATTTTTAAATTTCATATTAAAAAAACCAGGAGTAATAAAATAAAATTATTCTTAATAAAAAAAACATCATTAAAAGATTCACTGTATATTTAAAGTGTGAATATATTATTTAATAATCATGTGACAATGTTTCCTTTCTCTATTTTAAAATTTATTAATTTTTTTTTTATATATTTATTATTACGCCATTAAACTTGTTGATTTGGTTGATTATTTAGTTTTTTTTTTTAATTTTTTCCATTATAACTTTAAATGCTTATTTAAGGCACAGTTTAATTTTACACGTGAATTCATTTAACGTTTTATGATTTTACTTACCTTTGATTTGAAATAAAAAAAAAATTAAAAAAATAATAAAAAACGAAAATACACAATTAAAAAAAAAAATTTAATAACTGTTAGAAGTGGTGGTAATGAAGCGCCTGTAAATGTCAACCATTTATGGATGTAAGAAAATTTAAGGTAAATATGGTACATAAATGGTAATACCTCTTCAACGAGGTAATCATTCAATAAAAACTTTTTACATTCAGTTTTTTTTTTTAAAAATGATTAAAAAAATGTTGTCACATTAAATTTATATCACTTTATGTTATATAAAGTTTTCAATTAAAAATTGAAATAACTGAAAGTATTTATTTAATTTATGAATTAAGCTCTGTTGTGTGATTGTTTGGTAGAGATTGACCATAAGATGGAATTATATATTTGGAAATTAAGTCACCTGTAATTTACTTAATTTTTAAAAATCAAAATTAAGTTAATTGTATTTTATATATTATATATATATATTTCATTTGGGCGTCCTTTTTGAATATTATCATATACTTATGATGATCATTATCATTCCTGTCTATTTATTATGTATAACTAGCAATGGCGTCTTCCAAAGAAATAACAAAAAAAAAAAAAAAACCAATGATTTTAGAATTATGGAATTTTGGGATTTTGAATTTTGGGATTTTGTATTTGAGATTTTGAATTTGGGATTTCGTGCACAACCCTTCAAAATTTTAACTCCATATTATTTTTAAAAATCAAAATTAAGTTAACTGTATTCAATTGAATCGTACTAATACTTTCATTATATTTTAAATTTTTAAAAATAATATGGAGTTAAAATTTTGAAGGGTTGTGTACGAAATCCCAAATTCAAAACCTCAAATACAAAATCCCAAAATTCAAAATCCCAAAATTCCATAATTCCAAAATCCCAAAATCCCATAATTCCAAAATCTAAAATCCCAAAATTTCAAAATCCCAAATACCAAAATCCTAAAATGCCAAAGCACTATCGTTATCATAGTTCTTTTTGTAACAAACTATAAAATTCATCCTGGATATTTTTTTTTAAAACTTCCAATAGTGGGGGCTGCCGCCCGCCGCTTAACTATTTATTGAAACCCTGATTTTCTAACCAGCTCTAAAATCTCTTCTAACTCAGAATCTCCCATAAACATATATAAAGATTCTGGAGAAAACGATAACACTATACTTTTAAATTCAACTCTAGAATTCCTGCTATATTCCTGATATATATACATTCTGTAAAAGGTGCATAACTATGATTTTGTAAACACATGCATGCACATACATATATAAATATTCTGGAAAAAGATATAACCTTGATTTTATAACTAACTAAAAATTGGGTTTTTCCAATCTGGGATTTTAAAATTTAGGATTTTGTAATTTGGATTTTGAATTTTGGGATTTTGGAATTTACAATTTTGGATTTTGGGATTTTGGCACTTAAGTTTTTTTTTTTGTGTTTTCGTGGCGCTCCCAATTTTGACTCTGCTTCAATATAATTTAAAAAAATAATATAAATTAACAGATATTAGTAACACCCCAGACGAGTTCAGTATACATCTTACTTTAAGTATAAATTTTAAAAATCATATAATGAGCAGTCACTCAAGATTTACCTATACGCATCCTGAATAAAAATTAATAATTTTAATACTCAATATCAAAACAAATTGATCTAGGACGTGATATCTGAATATCATATTTATATATATACATACTTATTTATGATCACAATTCACAATATGATTGTATAAATGGTTATCAAAGAAAGTAAAATTATATATATATATACGGACCATCAATAGGGCCTGAGCAAATTTTTATCTCAAAAGAGAGTCCATAATATAGAATATAACAAATAACCACGATATGTTAAATTATAATAAAAAAAACAAAAAAATATGCCGGTAAAAGGACGTTACACGAGTATATCCAATAAATATGTATCTTTAAGATACATTTATAGATACAAATATCATTGTTGATTTTTAAAAAAAAACGTGGTGTGGGGCGATTTTATTTCGTTATTTATTCAATTTCAATATACAATTTAATAACAAAAAAATAAAAAGAGACAGAAAATTGTTGTTTTTGTTTTTTTTTAATTTTTTTATTCTGTCTCATGTTGTTTTTTTTTTTAATATTTTCCTTGTTAATATTTATGAAATACACATCTTTTTGATTTCTCGATATATTCTTGAATATTTAAAAAAAAAAATTAATAAAGAACACCAGATATGTTGTATTGTACGAAAAAATTATAAAATTTTTGAAAGTTAAAAAGAGAAAACAATAATGTAAAAAATCAAGATTTTTTGTTTCATTTTATTTTGTGACTTGTTTCGTGTTTTCAATTTTGTTGCTTTGTTGCTGGTTTTTTAACAACTTTGGACACATATCCTGAATAATATTATATATATATATATATGATTTGATTCTTCAGAATTATATATAAAATTGTGTTGGTGGTTCATTGGTTTTTCTTTTTTTTTTCTTGTTATTTCTTTGGAAGACGCCATTGCTAGTTATACATAATAAATAGACAGGAATGATAATGATCATCATAAGTATATGATAATATTCAAAAAGGACGCCCAAATGAAATATATATATATAATATATATGTATTTATATATTATTATACGGTAATATTTAAAAATTTAAAAAAATAAAAACAAAAAAAAACACGAAGTTCAACCGTATGAGTATATATCGCTATTGTTTTAAAAAGGGCGCTCACTTTCCAGACAATTCAGACAATCCAATTGATTTTAAATTATGATGGTATATTCGATTTTCGATTCAATTTTTTTTATTTTTTTGTTTTTTGTTTTTTTGGAAAAAATTTATTGAATAACAAATTTCGTTGTTTTTTTTTTTTGGAAATAACAACAAAAAAAAAAATACCATCAGAGTGGGTGGTCAGAAATATTATTGATATTGTGTAAGTTTTAGTTTATTGTTATTATTTGGTTGTTTTATAAATTTTTCAAGACTATTCACAATAAATCACATAATTCTCAAGAATTATGTTTGATATTTTTGTTGTGTTATTTGAAAATTTTAAAATGGGTACCATTTTAAATTTGATAATGGAATCTGAAAAATGTACAGTTGAAGGGCACATTTTAAACAAAAAAAAAAACTAAAATGGTAATTTTATGTTTAAACAGCAAAATTTGTTCTTAAGTATAAAACTTTTATTTTGTATTTAATTTAAAAAATTGTATAGTAGAGTAAGGCATATGGGAAGCGTTCCATAATCTCCATTTAATAAATTTGTTTTTGAAATTTTGTTTTTTTGAAAATTTCCATTTTTTCTCGTTCTTAAGGATTTTGGAGTTGGATACAAAATCAAAATCATGAGCTTTGCAGAATATAAAAAGAGGATATTTTCTAAAACGTGATTTTCAAATAACAGATTTTCTAAAACGTGATTTTCAAATAACAGATTTTCTAAAACGTGATTTTCAAATAACGGATTTTCTAAAACCATGATTTTCTAAACTAGATTTTCATGAAAACATGATTTTCTGAAATGAGATTTAATGAAAATGGAATTTACTTAACCGAGATTTTAGACTAAACTCCTGGAAACTCCTTTAAAACACATCCTAATCTATGTATGCCCAACCCCTGAAAATGCAAACATTTTAAAACATATCCGAACTTATATATATATATATATATGTATATTATATTAAATTATTACAACTTTCGTTTTCGAGAATTTAGCTTAAAGCTTTTCTAAATTAAAGTGTATGCCTTATAAGATGAATCATAATTACTAAAACCAATTAATTAATGTTTAAACCAACTTATATAAATAAAGACCTCAAAATATGTTGTGGGTAATTTATTTAAAATTATTTTATTTAAAATTGCGTTTTTACTTTAAAAAATTACTTAAACTTAAAATTAACTACTTATTTATACTTAGTACCTATATAAAAATATTCCAAAAAAAATTTGCAGACAAAAGTACGCCAAAAGCTTATGCTGCCAAAAAAAAAATTAAAAAATAAACAACTACTATATAGTTTTTTTCATATTTACAATTATGCATGGGTAGAATACACTTTATCAAAAGACAAATTGCAAAATTAGTTTTTACCGAAAGTAGTTCAACATTAAAGGTACTTGTTAGTTTTCTTTGACACCAAATATGTCCGTTATAAAACAGTAAATATGTCTGTTGGAGTTATTGCAAATCAGGCGTAAGTTATATACAGGGTGTTATATAAGTGGAATCTTTGATAAATGAATTTAGTAAATTTTTTTACATGAATTAATATTTTTTTAAAAAATTTTTTTGTATAAAAAACTTTTGTGATTTATTAGTCTACGTTTTTTTTATAAAATAATTTTTATTTACACTTTTGCAAAAAGTTGTTTTATTTTATTCTTAAAAAAAAAACTATACAATCAAATTTACTACTTATAAGTAATTTGCCTTTTTTTTTTCTTATATCCGTCATATTAACATAATTTCCAATCAAAAGAAGGCGCCCTTATTAAAATTCATAAAATGTTACCAAAGGAAAAAATAAAAAAAAAATAAAAAAAAATACAAAATGTTAGGCTTTAATTCTGTACAATTATTATGAACGCATAATTTTGTATTTTTTTTTAATTCAAGTTCAAATTAAATTTTATATAAATATTTACTTTAATAACTAAAAAAAAGTTAAAAGAAGTAAGTATAATATATTTACAACAAAACGAACTATTTATGATATTTTTATATCATATATGTAGGCATATATATACCTACAGGTACTTAATGGACTTAAGTTATGATTTAGTTAAAAAAATTCAATTTGTGATTCAAATTTTAAATATTATTTTGATATGATTCATAAAATCGGTTTCAATAATGTTAAATAAGTTTAAAAGCTGTTATATGTATGTTATCTTGTATATTGTTATTTGAAAAAGACCGTAAGAATTATCTTTTGAATTTTAGAAGAAAGTTAATATAGGAACGTATCAAAATCCCAAATCATAAAATTGTAAAGTAACAAAATCTTGAAATTTCAAAATTCAAAACACAAAATTCTAAAATTGATTTTTTGTATAATAAAAATTTCAAAATTTTGATAAAATTTACTATTTTTTATTAAAAAATGTCAAAATTATATACGTTTGTAGGAAAGCCTGTAAGCATTGAAATACAGATATACAAGCCTTTCCATACTGATTGATTTTAAAGTTGGATTCAAATTCAGTAAAGCCATTTTTTTTAGAATATTTACATATAAATATAAGTATACATACGTGGTTTTAAATTAGAAAGGGTTTTAGAGTTGGGTTTAACATCAGAGTTATATACCATTTACAAAATATCTTTATGTAAATATATGCGAGTTTATAAATTAGGAGGCATTTTGGAGTTGGTTACGAAATCGGGATTATATGATTTTTATGAGAGAATTTGTATGTATATATGTTTTAGAAAGAAATTATATTATGGGTAACAAAATCAGGAAATTAGTAATTTAAGAGGGCTAGTTTATAAAAATAAGTTAGCCAATGAATTTTGAATTTTCGGTTTTTTTTTTAAACATTTTTTTTTGAAATTATTATTTTAGAATTTCGAACCCAAATCGAATAAGATTTCGCAATTTGAAATTTTGTAAATTTAAATTTTGTGATTTGGTATTTTGTAATATGTTAAAAGTTTTTATGGGATTTGTAATTTGCGATTTTGTAATTTTGGATTTTGTGTTTGGGATTCTGTTTTTGGAATTTCGAAATTTTGGAATTACATATCCAACCCGTTAATATTTAATGAAATTTTTGTGTCTGAGTAAATTTGCATTTAGAACAATTTAAATATGTATGTATATAAAATAAAATAATTATGTAGTATAGTATGTACACGAGTATATTCAGTCGTCGGTTAAACAAATATTCGAATCTTAATTTCTGAAAATTGTATATTCATATATATTTAAAAAATGAAATAACATTAATAATTTAAAATATGAATTATTACTATATTGTCTACACATGCTTTTTGTTTAAAATTAATTCTCTTTTTTTTTCAAAAAAATCCCAAAATTTCAATAAAATATTAAAAAGTTTTTAAAATTCGGGACTAAATATACCTTTTAACTATATTGAGTTTATAATATTTTTTAAAGTAATCGTTTTTTATTATAGTTTTTTATAAAGTAATCGTGATCTTGAAAAATTACGAACATGTATCAAGTTTTGAATTTTTGTAATATTTCAAATCAAAAATTGAAGTCTATACACTTAATTGTGTTTTTTTTTTTTTAATTTTGAAATATAATTTTTTTTAAAATGTATTTTTATAAGTTCTTAGTTATATATTAATAAATTTTAATTGAAAGTACGTGCTAAGTATTTATTTAATATTCTCTGTTATGTTTTCATATTTTATAATTAAATAATTTTCCTATTTATTTATATTTTATTAATATATATATATATATATACATAGAAATTAAAAAGAATGGCGCTAAAAAATTAATTTTCATTTTCATTGATTTTTTTTATTATTCTTTTTTAATGCGTGACAATATTCTAGGCATACATTTGTAGGTACCTACCTATACCTACTGTCAATAACTAAATAGTCAATCAAATCACTTAATATTAAATTATTATTAAATATATTTAATATCTATATTGACATTTAACAAAATGTTATAAATATTTTAAATTATCCACGTAAAATAATTAAACAAAAAAAAATAATAAAATATTTTAAAAATTTTATTTGTAAACAAAAATATTAAAAAATATTAATGATAAAAATATTAAATTAAATATGAAAAAAAAAACAAAGTATTTAAAAAATTATTAATATTATAAAAAGGTAAATAAAACAATTAGTTGAGAATTTGTAAACTTTTATTTATACTTTCTTATAATAACAGTAGATTTCAGGTGAACCATGGGTGGTGGGATGAATTTTCTTGAGTTTGAACTTAAATTTTGCAAAACAATACCCTACAATTTTAAGCATATAGGTCGTGTTTAAAAAACTTAGGTTTTAGATATGTTTTTATAAATATATTCAGATATTTACAAAAGAAATTCAGATATTTACAAAAGATATTCAGATATTTGTTTTGTTGATTCAAATTTTTATTAAATATTATTAAAATATCAGAATTTGAAAAAAAAAAAACGAATCTGAATTTAATTTGGAAAATTCTGAATTTCAAAAAAAAAAACCTCAAATTATTTAGTAAAAATCTGAAATTTTTGAAAAAAAACGGAAAAATACTAATTTTTTTAGTAAATACCTGAATAAATTTACCAAAATCCTAAATATATTTAGCAAAAACCTGAATATATTTAATAAATACCTGAATTTGACTAGAAAATGCTATATATACCAACCAACATAACTGACAAACAATGGACGAGACCTACATAACTTGATATTTAGACAATTTAATATAAATTCTTAAAAAAACCAGAACTGACATAAAATAAATAATAATTACTATATTTATTTAATTAATTTCAAAAAAAAAGATTCTTTATAAAAAAATTCATCATTCATTCACATATTGATCCTGTATTGGATTTCTTGGAAAAAGTGTAAAAAAAATTATATATGATGTACTTATTGTCAATCAAGCCAAATTCCAATTCTATACGTTAACTGCTTTTCCATTTACATTAGAACAAGAAAGAACTTAAGAACAAAATGATTTTTTTCTTATTTTTAAATTATTTAATTACAAAACTATTTATAAAAAAAAAAAAAGAAAAGGTATAACTTTTACACAATAATGTAATATGTCATTTACAATAACTTATCAAGATCACCTAAATTCCATTAATAATAAACATTTATTTCTTTCTCTTTCTATTCTATTTAAAATTTATTACATATAGGATATTATCACAATGTCATATTATATTGCATGATTTGTAATTCTAATTTTAAGATGATGTGTATTTAACTGAAATTGTAAATTAAAACAATTAAAAATAAAAGAACAAAAAAAAAAAAAAAATAGATAAATTATTTATATTATCATTAAACAAGCATCAGTGAATTGTGAACATTATGAATAGCGCGGTATAATGAATGCGCATTTAAATGCGTTTTTATATATGAGTATATCTAAATACTAAACATACATTATTAGCAATAAACAGATATTGCAAAAATCAGAATATATTAAAAATATACAATTAATTACAAACCGCTTATATGAAATATAATAAGCGTGTTTTGTTTTGTTATGATGTCCTTCTTTGTGTATATATGTAAGTCTGTCTGTCTACATGTGGATAACTTAAACGGCTAAATATACTTCCTAATTTCTTAGATTAGATTTCATAATCTTTCCTAATTGTATTTTCTGCTTATATATTTCAACTTCAAAACTTTTAAAGTAGTGAGGGCTGCCGCAAGCTTCTGTTATCAAATTATTAAAATCCTGAAACCAACTCTAAAATCGTTTCTAATTTTATTTCCTACATATATATAGTATTTCAACTACAAAATTATAAAAAGCGTGGGATTTTGCAGTACGAGATTTTGATACACGAGATTTTGATTCGCGAGATTTGATACGCTTCCATTTCATATATAAAGTTTTGATTTTAGTATCTTGAATTGAAAATTTTTTTGGAGAAAATCAGATAACTTTAAGCGGCACTTCTCAAATTATCATAAAATTGAATATTTTGTAATAAAAAAATAGTACAAAAAAATGTATTATGTAAAAGTTGTAACTTTATAGAAATAAAAAGCTATAATTTTGCCATAGAAAGTTTTATGATCCGACAAAGTTTGGTGTCCCCTTAGTTAAATTTAAAAAAAAAAATTTATTAATTTTTTCAAATTCCCAATTTAATTTTAATTTAAAATCATATTTTGACATTATTTCAAAATTTTACATTAAGCTTTTCCTGTAATAGCGGGTTGGTTCTGTAGTGAACACAGCATATTTTTTTTATTTTCTTTCTCTCTTTATTCTTATTTCAATTATATTTTTTTTTTTTATATTTTGTTACTGTAATTCAAACGTATTTTTTTTTTTTTTATTTTATATTCGGTTCGGTTTAAAATTTTATAATTTTTACCTACTGATTTATTTTTATTTTCGATTTGCGACACGTAACGCGGATGGTGATAATTAAATCCCAGATAAGCGACATGTTATAGTTATAATAACATTGCATTAAAACTTTACAGAAACAATTTATATACAAACATACATATACACACATTTATTTATTAAGAGTATTTTATTGCTTAGACAATAATTCAACCACGGGTAATAAATGAAGACTTTTTTAATAGAGGATTTAAAAAAAATGAAAAACCAAATTCAAAACGCGTTTAATTAGAACGTTTTTAAAAATAGAAGAGGTGCTGTTAAATTTATATATAAATTTTTTTTTTTTTTTAAAGTCACAGTTAACCCGCCATGAAAAATGCATTTTAAAAATAAAATCGCTTGGTTTTTTTTTTTAGTTGAAACTGTTTAAAAACCAGTGGGTAATTTGCTAATAAGTAATTAAAAAAAAAAAGAAAAACAAAAAAAAATAATAAAAAAATAAGAGAATTAATATAATGTTTAAATTTTGATTGAAATAATGTTGAATAAATGACATTTTGTGTGACATATGTGACAGGTAATTTGTTACATAAAATTAAAACTTTTTAATGTAATTTAAGTTTTTTTGTGTATAATAAGTTGCATGTAATGAACGTTCAAAGTTGTTGATTTAGTTGTACATGTAATTTTGTTGTTTTTATTTTCAAATTGGAAATTTATTAATCTTAAAATTAAAATGGAAAATTTATTAATTAGATATTTTATTTTAAATTATGATTGTCAACTTTTTATATTAGGTATATATGTATGTCAAATTAAGTTTTAAAATATATGCAATATACATCGTATATAATTTTGTATTTTAATTAATTTGATATTAGATTAATTATATATTTTTATTTTAATTGAACACTTCTTTTCTGCTGAAGATTTTTTTACTTTAAGTGAAGTTGTTTTTATTTTAAGCAACGACATTGTTATAATTAAAGATTTTTACTTAATACAAAAGACATTTTACTTTAAGTGAAGACATTTTTATTTTAATTGAAAACTTTTGGTCTGTTAAAGACTTTTTACCTTAAGTGAAGGCATTTTTATTTTACTTGAAGACTTTTGTTCTGCTATAGACTTTTTACCTTAAGTGAAAACATTTTTAGACTTTTTACTTTAAGTGAAAACATTTTAATTTTAAAGGAAGAATTTATAATATAAGTGAGGATATTTTTATTCTAATTGCTGACTTCTTTTCTGCTGAAGACCTTTTACTTTGATTGAAGACATTTTTATTTTAAGAAACAGCATTTTAAATGAAAAATTTTTTTTTTTTGCTGAATACTTTTTTACTTTAAGTGAAGATATTTTAATTTTAAGTAAAAATTTTTATTATGCTAAAGACTTTTTACTTTAAATGAAGATATTTTTATTTTAAGTTAAAACTTTCGTTTTGCTAAAGACTTTTTACCTTAAGTGAAGGTAAAGGCATTTTTATTTTAATTGAATACTTTTATTTAAGGCATTTTTATTTTAATTGACGACTTTTTTCTGCTAAAGACGTATTACCTTAACAAAAGACATTTTTAAACTTTTTTTCCGCTAATGACTTTTTACTTTTAGCGAAGATTTAAAGGAAAAATTTACAATTTAAGTGAGAATACCTTTTTGTTTTAATTGAAGACTTTTTTTCTTTAAGTGAGGACATTTTTATTTTTAATGAAAAGTTTATAATTTAAGTGATGTCATTTTTATTTTAAGGAAATGGCGTTTACTTAAAATGACTTATGTAATATTATAGATTAAGAAAGAGTTACATATGTCCACAATCTATACTTTATATATTTATAAATATATATTATGTAACGAAAAAGCGTACTTAAATCCGTCAAAAAGTATAACTATATCTCTTCCATTCTTAAGTTAGTTGTAGCTCCCATTTTTATTCTAAAATTCCAAATACGCAAATTTAGTAAATTTTATGCATTCTGATTGCATTAACCTATACTAATTTGTAATTTCTAATATATTATTAAATATTATTTAATTAAATCCATATCCCAGAACTTAAAAATTTTCCACAGTATATATTTAAAATTTTATTAAAGATTAAAACAAAATAATTTGTACAACAAATCAGTTGTAATATAATATAAGTGACAAATCAAATGACATTTCATAATAATTTGTTTTTTTTTGATATATTAAATTTTCTAGAACAAATTTGTAATAAACATAAAAAATTGAAAAAAAAATAGTAATCTATATTTATCACGTATCTTAAGATAATTTTTAAAATAACCTTTAAAAAAAAAAGAGAACAAACAACTATCTTTTGAAAAAAAAAATAAGTATAAATACCAACATTAAACATGAAAAATTGTTTATTTTTTGTCGCTTTTTCTTAACAATTTTTTTTTTTTTTCTTGTTTTTTTTTTAACTGAAAAGTAACGACTTTTTAACATTAATCGGTAAATAGTCGCCTGTTATGTGCACTCAGGTAATTACACTTTACATTTTATATATTTTGTATTATCACTTAAATTCGCGTTTATTTATTATTTTTTTTTTTTTTTTTTTTATTTGCTGAAGTGTTGAAGCTGCTGTCAATATAAAATGTAACGAATAACGAACAAGTTAGTTACTTACATTCTATATAATAATATACATACATCAGTTGTATAACGATGAGTAGTAAGTTGCGTTTTTTTATTTGCTTTTTTACTATATGTATTTTGTACTTACTGGGTATCTTTTTTAATATTACAATTTTTTTTTTTGTATTTTCTTGAATTCCCAATGATGGTTATATTTTTTTTTTTCTCATTCTCTTTGAATTTTGTTTTATAATTCCGAATATCTGTTTTTTTTTTTTTTTAAACTGGTGTTATTTTAGTTTAATTGCGCGCTTATGAACATATACGTATGTACAAAATTAAAATAAGAATAGTTAGGCATTTGTTAATATCTCAGTTCAAAATTGAAAACAATTGTTATAGTATTTTTTTGTAAAATATTATAAATGAAGAGATTTAACCCAAAGGAAACATTTCATTTAAAGTATTTATGTGGTAAATTAAATGTTAAATTGAAAATTTAAAGAAAGAAAATTAATAAATTATAAAATTAAAATAAAATTAAAATTACTTAATGTAATATAATTAATTATATAGTAATACTTGAGTTGAATTGAAATTGAAAATACAAAATGTAATTAAATTTTTGTATATAATTGAAACATCAAAAGTTTCTGTATGTACTGTATGTAATGTATATATTAATATTTAGTAGTATGGACATTTTAAATTTTGGTAAAAGTTTAAGTAATCTTGAAATTTAATATAATTTTATTTCTTATGTAAGTATTTTTTAACATATCTTTATTTCATTCCAAGTTTTGAAAAATGTTTAAGATTGGGTATGTAATCCCAAATCACAAAATTCCAATAAAATATCAAAACCAAAATCCATGATTTTCTTTTGTAACCTCCATGAATTCCTCCTAAATTAGAATCTGGCATATACCTATGTATAAAAGGCGTATAACTTTGATTTTAAATCCAACTCAAAGACTTCTAATATAATTCTCGTACGCACGTATAAAATGTATATAAATATTCAAGAAAAAGGGGTTTTTCAGTCCTGAAAAAAATAGTTAATTTTCTAACTTTGGGATTATGAGATTAGGGAACTTTAAGATTTTGATACGTTCCCATTCTACAATATGTATTTCTAACATTGAAACTTTTATAAACTGTCTATTAACTAAACCGAGACTATGTGGCATCTTCCTTCTAAAACATATACTTATCATATTATATACAAGTTATGTGTAAGTTCGTATAAACACATATTTTCATTCCACAGTTTATTAATAACAATCTTGCATTTTAACAACTAAAATGAAATATTTTATATATATATAAACCATATAGTAACAAATTTAGTATACAAAGCATTAAAAATCAAAAATTGTAATTTCTCAAAATCATCATCATCAACTTTACCCAAAATATCAAACAATATAAGTCTACTATCATAATTTACTTTCATTTTTAAAATTCATTCTGTTCCCTTTTCTTAACCAAATCAAACTTAATATAAAAATTTCTATAATAACAGTTTGGCCTCCACCCAATCAAAAATCCATGAACAATTATCAGAAAATGTACTACATATTTATGCAAAATACTTTAACTAACACCCAAAAAATCGAAAAAAAAACTATTTTCACAAAAATAATTTTCCATAACGCCGAAAAACAAAAAAGAGTTGGAGGTTAACAAACAAATAAATTGTTGGATGCTTTTTGCCCTCTAATATACAGTAAAAATTAATGATGCATCTGTTAAATAATAGCTTAAATCATTCTACTCTAAAATGAATGTAAATTTTTGGGAAAATTCACATATACATAAATGTATATATTATATCTATATATATAATATATATGTTTATGCATAAAAGTTATGTATATATTAATTTACTATATATGTGTATATTAGTGTAAAAGTCCAGAAAATTAAGTATAAAAATTCATAAAGTAACAAAAAGAAAAAAAAAGAACTACAGAATTGAAAAGTTTTTCACTCATAAAATTTACATTGAGTTTTTCCGTTGTTTTTCCATCCCTTGTCCAGGAAAACCCAGAATTCAGATTATGGAAAAAGCAAATACTTGTATATAAAAGCATAAAATATGTTGCATGAAAAATAGCTATATACATATTAATTCTATGGATCAATATATTATATATGCATATGTCTGAATGTATATATATATATATATACAAAAAGATGTACAATATAAGGCTAAAATCAAATTTATGAAAACTTAAAATTGTTGAATAAAAGTTTGAATTCTATGTTTGTTGTTGTTTTTTTTTTTTTGATGTAAATTGAAATTGATTTTATAAAAATAAAATGAACAAACAATATAACTAACATAAACTATGTAACTTTTATTTTAACTTTTTTTGACTTTTGTAAAAAAAAATTTTTATTTACTAAAAATAGGTAGTTTTTTTTTATTTACACATGTAAATCTATACTTAATATACATATTTGCATAGGATTAAAAATATGAGTTTATTTGTAGCACAGGTAGAATGTTGAAGGAAATATTTCAAGTATTCTAAAAAACGGTCAGTTAAAAATTATTTTATTTTTTCCCCTATTCTTTGAGAGGGTTCCATACCCTAACCCACGGAAAAATGGTATTTCCCCGCAAAAACGTTATCGTACTAAATCTAAAAGAATCTTACAATTCGATGATTTGATATTGATTATTAAAAAGTTCAGATTAATATTTTTAGCCTTTTTCGGATGTTTTAGGCAAATGCAACAATAGGGACTGCGACTGTTTTCAAAAGTATTATAATAACAAAAGAGTTAAAATTATTGTAAGTAAATAAAGAAAAAAAATAAATGTGTTACCTAAAAGTATGCAATTAATACTGATTATGAAAAAATTAAGATTAGAATTTTTAGACACTTTCAGAACTTTCATGCAACCGTAATATTCTATTAAACAAAGCTCTTAATACAAAAGAATTAAAAATTATTCTAGATAATGAAATAATACTTGATACCTAAAAGTATGCAATTTTTTATCTATTTACAGTTTTCATCTATTGCAAAATATTCTATTGAATGCTGTTTCAAAAGTTTAAATAAAATTACAAAAGAGTTAAAAATTATTCTAGATAATAAAAAAAAAACACTTGATACCTAAAAGTACGCAATTTCATGAATATAAATACTAGTAACTGCAACAGTTTTCATCTATTATTATATATTTATTATATATCTATTGAATCCTGTTTCCGAAGTTTAAATAAAACTACGAAGGGATAAAAATTAATTGTAAATAATGAAAAAATACGTTAAACCTAAAAGTATGCAATATTATGAACTAACATATATAAAATTAATAAATAAAGTGTTCAAATCAAAAATATTGATTTTAATTAAAATAAATGATTATAAAATAAATAATGATGATGCGTGGAATACATTCATATATACACAATATATATACACATATTCTTTATGCATTATCATACATACCGGTGTATTATTATTATTAAATTTTTTTTTACTATTATTACTACTATGTACACTTAATATATGAATAAATGTATATATTTATTTATATATACATACCAAAAAACACAAAATATTAAAAATAAATGATGAATAGAACGAATTCAATAGTATGTATAGTTAAAAAAAAATGAGTATTTGATTTTATATATTGTAAAAAAAATAATAAAAAAAACAAAAAAACTTGTAAAAAAACTTTCTAGTACTTGATTTTCCTGATATTCATTCATATTACCATATGGTATCGTTCTACAAATAAATAAAACGTATATATATACATATAATTATAATATACTATCATATGGTTAAGTTCGACACCATCAATCACACCATCATCACTTTTACATAATAGAAACATATAGGCAAAAAAAAAAGAAAAAACAAAAATTGAAAAATAAGTATAGAACTTCAATTTCAATCAACGTGTATATGTTCGTGTCGGAAAAACCTCTAAATGAATTTTTTGCTTTTTTTTTTGCATTTAATATACAAATTTATCTTACTACATTTTGTACATGGATATATATATATAGATATTTTCATATTTGTTTGTTTGTTAGTTTGTATATATGTATATATGTTTATTCTTTTTTTTTAATATAGTGTGAAGTATTATAGAAGTTTACCATCTAACACTTTCATTATTATGATGAATGCATCTAGAAGAGGTGCCTATAACTTATTATTATTTTTCATAAGATATACACATATATATATATATATAATATACACAATTATATAATTGTATGTATATATCAAGAAAGCATGTAAATTGAAAATTAAAAAATTTTTTCTAAAGTGAGGTGCATATGTACTAAGGTGTGTGTGTATTATACACTATTATATTGTAAATAATAAAAAAACAACAACAACAAGAATAAAAGAATGGAATCAACTAACAAAAACCAATTCAAAAATTTTTATAGATATGTACTTATTTTTTTATTTCTTGTATTTAGTATAGTACTAGTTGGAAAATTTTTTTTTTTCCTTTTTTTTTGTATTTTTAACACCCAAGCTCCTTGTATTGTTTTTCATTTTAAATTTTCCTCGTTTTTTTTTTTTTTTCGGGATTAATTCGGTATGATGTGAAAATATATTATGTACCTAAGTATATATAGTAAAAGTATAGAGAAGAGCTTTTCATAACCACTTGTTGTTTTAGGGGGGAGGGCGGAGGTGGTTTTGGTTGCAATTTTTCAAAAAGAAAAGTAGAAAAATATATATATATTAAACATATGTATATATAAAGCACTATTATATTAATATACATGTACATACAATATATATATAATATGTATTGAATGGAAAATGAATGCATCACTTGCATGTACTATGGCTTTTAAAATACAATTCAAAAAAAAAGGATCACACTATAAGTATATATTATATGTATATAATATATTATATATAAAGTGTTAACAAGTTTTATATATTTTTTTATATACATATATGATAAGTGTAAACTTATATATTTAATATAAGAGTTATTATTATTATTATTTTTTTTTTGTTTTTTTTTTTTTTAATATTATTATTGAAGTGCTATGATGGAAAAAAAAAAAAAAAGTGCATAGGTGTAAGAGATGGGATGTATGTTTGAATGATTTCATTATAAATCATTCAAGTGTTTTTTTTTGTTTTTATTTTTTTTTATTTTTATTTTGTGTTTTGTGTTCAAATAAAGGATAATATGAACATAATATACTCTCATATATATATATATATATCTGTATATATATGAATATATATATAAAATTAATAAATATAATTATGTATATAAAAGAGTATATATATATATATATTATGTAAATGCATAAAGATACTCGTATAAACTTAAAGTGAGGGTAGTGAATCTACATATGATAATATATTAAAAAGCTTTTCCTCGTTTTTTTATTTTATATTTTTTTTTTTTTTGTGAATTTTGGCTTTGAATTTTCTTTTGCATTCTATACAGTTCATTCATGCAAAGGGGGTAGGGGGTTAGAGTTTTTCTATTTTTTTTGTAAATTTTTCAATTTTCAGTTTTGAATGAAAAATGTTTGGAAAATATGAGAAGATGGTTGTTGAGAAGGTGTAAAAATTTTTTTCAATGCACTTTAAATATATATATATATATATATTAATATATATGGATATAATTTTTCTATTAAATATTCTTTTATTGTGCTTTTTTATTTATTTAATTATTTCTTTTTTTTGTTTGTAGAAATTTACTTGGAACAATGAAGGTAATTTAATTATTTATTTTATTATATTGTATATTATAATATATAATAAAAATGGAAAATTTTCTATTGTTTTATTGTAATATTGTAATTTGATTATTATTTTTTTTGCTCTTAGTTTTTTTTATGTACCCATTCTTGAATTAGAAAGCATTAGATTAAGGAATCGATATATATATATATATATATATATATATATATATATATATATATCAAATTATTTTATATTAAAATTTTTTAATTATTATGTCTAAAATGGTTCTATTATTAAAGTGTTTTATATTTAGATAATTTTCATTAGCAGGATATATTTTAAATTATCTTTAGATTATATAAGATTAGTTCCGGGAACAGTTAAATAAAATGTAAAGCCTATTAAACTTTAAAATTTATATAGCGAAAGATTGCAATTAAGATAATAAATAAAAGCACAGAGTTTTATCCAATAATTCAATGTATAATTAAAGTAAATTTAGATTTCTATTTAATTGATATAATTTCTTTAGTTCGAATTTTTATTTTGAGATACCGCGGAAATTTTGAGTCCTATATTTGCCAGTGATACCTTATTTTATAATTTGAGATTTGTCAGGGGGTCGGGAAAATTATAACCGTAGAGCCAATAGTTTTGAAGATCTATTGATATATAACTTAATCACAGTTGATTACACAATTACGAGTACACGCCAATCTAGTTTAAAATTAAAAATTGTTTCCCATATTTTCGTACAAATACATAAACATATTATTAACTATTCCTTACATTATATATAAAAGTTTCTATATGGGAATTTCCATTCTAATAAAATCTTAGGTACATTCTGTTCATTTTCATTCAGTAAACACTATATTTCACAGAGAATAAGTATTGCTAAGTACTTACTACCTAAAAGTATGCAATATAAAATCAAAACATTTTCTTTTTGATTTTTTTCAGGTTTTCTTAACATTGAATTACCGTTTCTTTCCGCATTTTTGTGCAATTTTTTTTAAAGTAAATTACATATATGCACACATAAATTTTATACTTATATTCAAATTTATATATATGCATATATTAAGTATCATATACTTATCTTGGTCTTTAAGTTACTTTTAGAATAATATACTTTTTGACACAATTGTTTTTTTATTGTTATATTTTGTTTTTTTATTCCTTTACTCTTCTGTACCATTTTTTTTGTACTGCAGTTAATCTGTTATTCCAAAGATAACATTTTCTCTTCCTGCTTATTTTAATAATAAACGCGAGTGAAAAAAAAAAATTGTGCTTTCCTAAGCTTTTTTTTTTACTACTTAATACAAAAAAAAAACAAATTTCTAGGATCTTGGCCACTTAATAGTCCTTAAGTAATATCTCTTGAACACGTGTAACATCTTTTTTTTTTTTTTATTTTTTTTTTTAAGGTTAAGGCAAAGTTTATTTATACGAATGCCTTACACATACATTAACTATATAAGATAGATTTTGCATATACAAAAGACCAAGGTTTTTATGGGGTTCTATATTTGAATACAAGTTAATTCTAAATCATCAACAGAGCATTATTAGAGAAAATTTTAAAGGAAACTCATAAGAGAGGATTTAAAAAAATATACGCAATTTTTTATTACTTTTCTCTTATATGTTACTGTGATTGTAATAGACATGGAATACTTTTACATTCTAATATTTTTAGTAGTATAAGTAAATATTCAAGCATCTATCTATCTTAGATTATTTGTGGAAAAACTTATAATAAAATACATTCGTGGAAATTAAAATAACCACACTTGATATATATGTGTTTAAAAGGTGTTCAATATTTTAAAAACTTTTATTTAGGAATATTTACCGTTTTTTTATTTATTTATTGAATAGAGGTGAAATAATTAGCAAAATTTTAATTTTTAATAATTTTAAATTAAATTTAAGGAATTCTCGAAAGTTATTTATAGAAATAAGAATTTTCTTATTTTGAAGTATACAAAAGAAGGTCTCCCGGTTTTATGCTAACTGATATTAAAGTGTGCGGGAGGGAATTATTAAAGCAGGAGGGTCTTTCAATTCGAGCTATTACGAAATCAAATACATTTTTCTCTACGAATTATTTAAATTTTTTTGAAAAAAGAAGCAATTGTGACAATCTGCGCACCCTTTAAAAAAAAAGTTTGATCAACTGTTAAGTACTTCGTGTTATTAGAGTTCTACTAAGAACAGGTTCGTTTTTCATCAAAATTTGAAAAATCTAGTTTTTTTCAGTAACCTCAAGGCGGGGGGAAAAAGCTCCCGTCGAAAGTCGTACAAGTAAGACAAAATATACTTTTATATAATAAGAACGAATTTAATTTAAATGCACAAAATGATTTAAACTCATAATAGCTGCATCGTAAAAAAAAATAAAGAGTTTGTCATGCCATCCCAAATGCCGTAGAAGTTCGGTTGCGGAATATGGAACTTTTTCGATTATAGCACAGCTCTAATTTGCAATTTTTTTATTTGAATGTACTTGGAACAATATTAGGATATCGTATTCAGAGATGTAGAATTTACGAGTACAAGATGGCTTTATTATTAGAACGTATTTTTGAAGGATTATTTATTAATTGCTAAATAAAATTGCTTAACTCTTATTTATTCTTTGATAATCATATTTAAATTACAATAAAATCATTTTTCCAGATACATATATTTATATATAATTTAATTTCTAATTTCCCATTTTCCTATGTCCTATTTATTACAAAATAATGAAACGCTTTAATACAATTATGTGAAAAGCATTCGTTCTACGATCATACCATTTTTATTCAATAAAACAATTTGTTTTATGCTTAATATACTATTAAATTTGTTTTTAATCCCCTTTATATACGAACTTACATATCACTTATAATAATAACTAATAATAAGTAATAAACTAATAACTTATAGTTTTAATCAATATTTAATTAATCAAAGTTATGTATAATTTTTATCAACTTATAACCCTAACTATATTAAAAACTTTTTTAATATTTTTAATGTTTTATGTAAATGAATATACATAAATCTGTAATGTATATATGTATATATAATATAATACAACGTGTATAAATTTATAACAATTTAAAAAAAAAAGTTATAACCTATATTGACGTGGTTTTTCTTGCGCACAACTATTGTTTTTCATTTAAAAGTTATTAAACATATTAAAAAAATGTCAATTAACTAAAATAAAAAAAAAAAAAATAGTAGTTATTATTTTTCTGAAAATTTTCATGTGTTGAAAAATTTAATAGTTCTCATCGAAACATTATTTATTTACCACCTAACTTTTATACTATAATTTATTTTCTTTTACCCTAAAATCTTCTACTCATTTTTATTAAAAAAAAAAAAAATTATAAAATACAGGTGATAGAGTCATGAATTTTATTTATTTAATGATTTTTCTTTTAAAACATAGATACATTTTTTACCACTCTTTCCTATAAGATATTTCCTCCACATTTCAATCCCTAAGTACTACTTCTATGACAAATACAGAACACTAACGTGTTGGTTTGTTAATGGTCAGCGTTTATATGTGTAATAAGCCCTATAAAATTCTTTTAAAGTTTATTATTGTCAATATTTTCTAATTTTTCCATATTAATTCACCTTTTTAAACTTTGATTAGTTTTACAATATCTATATATATATTTAACTACTCAAATACTTTGTAATTTTTATATAAATATTGGATTGTAAAAATTTTTAAAATATCTTCCTAGATATATTATTTTAAATTGACATGTACGATATTTAAAGGGTGGAAATAATGAGAATTGAAACAGATGTAAAAAAAATATATATATATATTTCTAACCTTTGACTTTAATTTTTAAATATGCATAATTTACTGTTAAACGCACAATATTCACACAGGTATACATATTAACTGTAATAATATAGTAAAAAAGTAATTCTAAATTATAAAGAAACAGCCTATCTAACAGATATCAGATATTTTATATGCTCTAT